>OX453064.1:1718268-2318268 GCA_949699795.1 Spicauda simplicius
GCGGAAGGCGACGGGCCGCGTGCGGAAGTGCACGATCACGTCCACCGGGAAGGACGCGTACACGTACTGGCCGTACGAGCCGCCCTCCGCGCCGGACGCGCCCGACGCGCCGCTGGCCGCCGACGCGCCCGACACGCCCGACGCGCCCGACACGCCGCTGGCGCCCTCCGCCGAGCGGCAGCGCCCGGCCTCCGTTTCTGCAGGTACCCCAACGATAACATGTTACGCAACTAATGAATGACAAAAATTATGGCCCCCACCATAAAACTAAAGCTTTTCAAAGTAACAATTAAATAAGTAAACCTAAAATTTACTTTAACATTAAGTGCCGTGTGGTGTCGATCTCAAATAATACTTTTCGTCCCGTGAATGTCGTAAGAAATTAATAAAAGACAAAAAAAAAAGCGGCGATTGGTAGCAGCGTCTTTCTGTATATCATGAACACAAAAAAATCTGTCACGGGAGGTCTGTCTAGATGTGGAATTTAAAGGCTGTTGGATGGTGTAGCAGTTGAAACATTTACATAATACAAACGTATGGAAGGATACAACTAAATTAATAAAAAAATTTAACATAATTACGAATCAATGAAAAGATTACCAAAATCAAACTCACCCGAAGTGGGCGTAGAGAATGCCTTAGTGGGTATAGGCTCCAAGGTCTGCTCGAGGAACTCGAGTATGTGCGGGCTGATGACGGTCTCCTCGGGGATGCTCTGCAGCGTGATCCAGGCGAACAGCGCCGCCTTCTTGGTGCCCACCTTGCGCGCCGCCGGGGCGCTCGGCGTCATCTGCGGGGACAGTAGCTCCTCCGCGAGGGTCTTGGATTCGTAGTGCACCTGATCATATCATTAGAAAAAGAAACGTTTGAGTGCGTATATTTAACGGTAGTAATAAAGTTCATGTTTTTGTTTTTAGTTAAAATTAAAGTATTTGTCAAAATTTGTTCTTTGGAAACTTAATCATTTTAAAACTTAATGTTTTATTTAATAATCAATTTTGCCAACTGGTTGTTTAATATAATTCATTTGTAACTGTTTAATAGATCTCAATATAATTGATACTAAAACTTTCTGATTCAACTACCATTTAGGTTCGTTTATTTTGAATATAAAGAAGCAACTTTAGCAAATTAATGATAAGGAGCATTATAACTGTGTTCCTAACGGGTATAACTTTGATTTTTCACATGAAACTTGCACTAGACGTACAGAGGAACAGAGATGCTCACCTTCAACTGCAGGCCGGGCACGCGGAAGATGGTGACGTCCGGCGGCGGCGGCAGGCGCGGCTTGCGGCGCGCGGCGGGCGAGCCGCCGCCCGCGCCCGCGCCCGCCTCGCCCGCCGCCAGCCCGCCCGACGCTGACCGACCGACACGACCGCGCGCGCTGAACAATTATATGTCAAAATTATATATCAATCATTTTGCTAATATGCATTATAAAGAGTGCGTTCCATCAGACGTTCACAAAGTTCACGCTCACGACCGCAGTTTTTCCCATTTCACTAGCTTGTAAGCGTTACTGACATAATCTCTAGTGGAACGATCTCTTCGACCCACCTTATTAAATGGGTCGTCGTGATCTTTCGCGTGAGCATGTTATGACGTCATGAATGACGCATTCGTTGCGATCACAACGACCGCAATCGTCTTGTGAAGCGATGATTTGGGCGTTTGGAGCTATGTGAGCGTCTTCTGGAACGCGCCCAAAGGCGAATGTTTGTGAGAATGTGTATTTTTTATCTTCTCTTTTGAGCAAAATCTAGCGGCCGAATTTCACAAAAATTCGGCACACAGATATTTATGTATAACGCTACTCATCACCTCAGCAAAAGAAAACTAAATTATAGTTGTTTTTTTTTTTATTTTCCTTCTTTTTTATATTTATCTCAACTTACAGTTTTAATCATGTGTGTTTCAAATCTTCTACCAACAATTAAAAACACTTTTGATTTATTTATTTTTAACCCCCGACGCAAAAAGAGGTGTTATAAGTTTGATATATGTATGTCTATGCTATGGACATGTAGCTAAACGGATGAACCGGTTTGGATACGGTTTATTTTGTTAGACAACTGGTTTCCTGGTGCCGATTATTAAACATATTTTATTATAAGGTAATGCCACATCTAAATACTTGCAAACAATCTAAATACTTGCAAGCAATAAGATTTTCCTTTAAAAATAAACAACACATATTCCATCTGTCGAAACTTACATCTTGATATCTTCTTCCCTGGCAGGTTCCTTGGTGTGCAGCACGCACTTCCCGCTGTTGATGTGCACCTTCACGTCCAGCTCGAAGTCGATGTTCGGCTCGGCCGCCTTCGCCTTGCTCTGCTTGTTTTCTGATTGACTTTGACCTTCGGAAGCGCCACTTGAGCTGTAAGAAATATAATTCACAGGTTAATTCCTCTATCTGTGTTTTATTTTATGTCTTTTTATCTTTACCCTGTTTTTTTAGATCTTTGTCGGTTCATGCGTGTTTGTAAAGATTCGCCTAAGTCTTTACAAAGGGGCTAGGATAAATTATTGTTTTAAATTTTTTCATTTAATAACATATATAACTTACTTAGATTCAAAACTATATATTTACATTTCTGGCTTTTGTACTTCATGCCATGACATCTAGAATTTTCAATCATGTATTAATTAGTATTAAGTGCACTAATAGAAAACGAATAAGTGATATAAAATTTATAGTGCAAACCTGTCACATATATATAATCACCAAATAGAATACATATAACTCGGTACCTTTGTTCGCTTTGTGTTTGCAAGTCGATGGGCTCCGGCCAGGGCGCGGGCAGCGAGCTCTGCCGCTGCACGGGCGGCGCCTGGAATGACACGCCGCGCACACGCAACGAGCCCGCACGCGATCCGCCACCTGCACGCACATACATATCCACCATGTTCATTGTAACAAATCGTTTAATTGAAGATTACGTCTTATTTCATGAGATGTGTCAGTCATGATTAATTTAATACAGACAGTAATTTTTAATATTTGCTCAATAATGGAAAAAAAACGGGCGAAATTACTAATTATTTACTCAGTTTGAGAGAGATTTGTAGAGATGAAGGACTAATATACATCGCGTCGGTCAAATGTTAATCAAAATACATTACACTTTTAAATACTTCTTTAAAGAAGATTACTGTGCATGCCTTGTTCCACCTAAAAACATTTTTTTTAAGTATTGTACAGCGTACAAAACAACCGTGTTAGTAATATGTATTCCCAATAATATAAGTGAGTTCCACCACCACATAGGACACGTGCCGTTACCGGAGAGCGGGTCGCTGTCGGCGGAGCTCCACGAGGCGCCCTCGATGATGTCCTGCAGCCGCGCGTCGTCCTCCGCCAGCAGCGCCGCGGTCGCCTCGCACGCCTCCACCGAGCTGCGCACAAACACAAAATACTACATATTGGGCGCGTTCCAGAAGACGCTCACGAAGCCCAAAACGTCGTTCCACGAGACGACCCCGCGGTCGTTGTGGTCGCGGCGAATACGTCATGAATTACGCAAACGCGAAGCTCACGACGACCGATGTAATAAGGTGGGTCGAAGTGATCGTTCCACTAGAGATTATGTCAGTAACGCTCACAAGCAAGTGGAACGGGAAAAACTGCGGTCGTGAGCGTGAACTTTGTGAACGTCTAATGGAATGTACTCATTGTAATTCCATCGCAGAGAAATTGGTACTTAATGGAGTAGCAACGATTGAGTGCTACGAAATATAAACATAATACATTAAATTAAAATTAAAATTAATCTAAAATTCTAAATTATATGTAACAGAAATTACTAATCCAAGAAACATCAAATTTTTCACATAGTAATTGTCACAGAGACAGAACACCATGTTACCTGTTTGTAAATATTAAAGTGTTATATACGCTGTTAATATATAAAATACCATACAAGTATATCCCTGTGTCCAAATAATGCAAAAGTAATCACAATTAACATTTTTATGACATGTAATATCCGCTTTAAACAGCAATCGTTCTACGCTGCAAGACGTCAGCATGGAGCGGTAAAGACCAATGTGCTTACCAGACTCTCGGAAGGCTACGAAATTTCTTTGAAAATTGACCAGACCATTTCACCTTATTCACATTTTATTTTGAATGCAGTGGTATTGCATAAAAGAAGTTAGTTTTCGATTTGAGCAGTATCGTTTGTTTAGTGATGATATGTAATATCACTACATAGTATAAAGCAAAATCGCTTCTCACTGTCTGTCCCTATATATGCTTAGATCTTTAAAAAAAACACCACAGATTTTAATGCATTTTTTAAATAGATACAGTTATTCAAGAGGAATGTTTTTATGTATAACATATGTATAATACAGTAGAGAAACATTGATAACTTTCGATTTTTGACTTTCAGGCGGGACGAAGTTCGCCGGGTCAACTAGTAGTATATATGACAAATTTGGAACATAGCCCACCTGTCGAGGTCGCGGCGCTGCAGCGGCGGCGCGGGCGCCACGAAGGACTGGCTGCGGTTGGAGCCCAGCCCCAGCTTGCCCTTCGTGATGGAGCTCGCGCGCACGCTCTGCCGCCGCAGCTTCTGGATCATGTCCCTGCAACCGACCAGTACTACTATTATTATTGTTTTATCCGATTACTAAGAAATAACATTTCGATGAATAATAACTTGTGTATTCTAATTAAAATTGAAATGAAATGTATTTATATTGTACTAGCATACGAAGGTACTATCATATTGTTAGAAACGTTTTTATTCCTTAAATCAAATCACTTTTTCAACGAAGAAGAGTCATTAGAAAATTAGAACGTTAGATTGCATAATTTGTATCATCCACAGCTTACGATCTCGTTCAGGTATATGAATCCCATTTTTACCAACAAATTTCCGATTTTTTTAAAAATATCTCATATCTTTTTTAAAATACCTCCTCATTCTATACACATTTATCACCCCTCCTAAATCAACTATCCTCTGATTATTAGCTTCGTCATCCTCAGGAAATAAGTATCAATTCCTGAACGACAAAAAATGCATAGCCAAAGTCATCCAAGCACCTGCGGAAGTCCTTAAACGCGAGCGCCTCCAGATCGTGCAGCCGGCGCAGCTCGTACTCGACGGTGCTGTGCGAGGCGCCGAGCGCGCGCAGGTCGCTGATGATCTTGGCCTGCTCCGTCATCTCCTTCTCGATCAGCCGCGACCGCTTCTTGGCGTCCAGCTGCGGGTCCAGCAGGAACGACGGCAGGTGCTCCGTGTACTTGCGCCGGAGGACTATGCTCTCCTGCAACCAACGGTAAGACATTATGATTTTTTCCAATTGTAGTATCAAACGAGCTATATCCAACCAGATCGCAATTGCCGGCCAATGACGCACATGCCGACTATGGACATATGTAAGCAACTTCATATAAAACAAAGATTTTATCCGAAGTCAATCACAGATGCGTTCTTTCTCCCGAAGGCTAAGATGATAGCCTTATATGAAAGTGAAATCGACAACGTAATTCACCCAGTATTGCTTCAAGCTAGAAACAGGCATGATGGTGGTACTTCACCAGTCGAACTATACTGGTTCTCCCACCATGTAAATAATTTGTTTATATTACTTAACGTTCAACAAAATATACCGTACAATATATAACCGTTTTATAAATAACATGCCTGGGAATCTTTGCTGTTGTCCGCTTCGTCGTCAAGGTCACTCTCGTAATCCATCTTCAATGGGTCTTCTTCTTCAAATCCTGCAAAATAATTAAAATTACAGTTTTGCCACAAAGAATTATTTGTATTCGATTTACCGCCCAGTGTCTATGTTAACTATTAGTGTTATTGTTTAATATAGGGGTGTAAAGTGCATAATAATGTATCGTGTGCATCTACTATTAACATACCGGTGAGCATGGTGAGCGTGTGCCCGAGCGCGGACAGCTGCTTGCCGACATTCACGTCCAAGTGGATGTCGACACCCTCCATTTGCCACGATACGTTCAGGAACCATTTTGCGTTTTCTGTTAGGGGTCATTTCATATGTAAATAAAATAATTTATATTTCTAATTAAATGTTGTTACATATATAACTTTTATCAAGATATTATATTTTGATTTTAAAAACTAAGTACGAAATAAAAATACTGATATAGATATAATAGTAGATGTAGTAGATAAAAAGTTACATACTACACCGTGAGAACGGAACAGATCGAATTAAAAATTTCGGCATATGATTTAAAGATAAATATGAATTTAAACACTTTAAGAAACCCAAGTTTATATACGTACATTTTCACAAATATACAAGTTTAACTAGTAAGAGGTAACAGCGAGTACCGACCGTTGTGCTTGGCGGCGGCGGTGCGGCTGCACACCTCGTACGTGCCCTCGGAGACGCGGCACACGTTGAGCGCGGGCTCGTCGGGGCGCGGCTTCCAGTCGTCGAGCGAGGCCTCGAAGTCGTCGGCGAAGCGCAGGCAGAGGCCCACGAAGCGGCCCTTGGACACGAGCGCGCCCGAGCTCACCGCGGAGATGGACGTGCTCTCCAGCGTCACCACCACCGCGCCGCGCGCCTCCGCCTCGCACCCGCCGCACGCCGCCATGCGGGACCACGACGTCTGTAACACCACACCATATAAACACGGAGGTACTTCTCGTCAACCCATTATTGTCCCACTGCAGAATGAGATAGATTAGGCCACAGTCCACCGCGCTGGCCAAGTGCGAATTAGTGTACCGAAGGTACTTACGTTATTTATAATCCTATTGAAGTAGCAAATGAAAATATAGTCCATCTAAAGTTGTCACTGCGCTCATGGATATCTGAGAGTAACTTCATATAGAATATACAGTATTGTTAATAAATTCTACTTAGTTAAAATTAAACTTGGTATATATTTTATATCAAGTAACAACCAAAAACGCAATCTAACTATTTAATCACTCATCAGATATATGCATTTACTGTTGTTACTTCTAAATAAATAAAAAATAACAATCAAAAGCTTTAAAATAAATAAACATGATCTGTAAAATTTTCAAGTATCTTCAATCACTTGAGAGTCGTACATACAGATTATTTTAAATAATTTATTACTTACCATCGGTGGCTGATTTAGCGGTAAACAAATTCCAATGTCATCGACATTCAGCTGCAGAAACAGCGTACTCAAATGCGGCGTCGTTATTTGTGATGTCAATTGTACCTGCAATCGCAAACGTACATTTTTTTAAAGTTTCGAAAAACGTTTTTTTATCTGACTGAAGCAGCAAACGAGCATGCAGTCCACCTGATGGTAAGTGGTCACTGCCGCCCATGGACATCTGTTATGCAGAACATGGATTCCATCTGAAGTCAATCAGAGATGTGTTGCTACTCCCGAGGACTATGATGGTCACTTCAAGTGAAAGTGTGCCGGCAACCACACCCTTCTATCGAAACGCAAGAAATGCTTCACTTAATGCTGAAATAGGTGTGGCGGTGGTACTTCCCCGGTCGAACTACACTGGTTCTACCACCTTCAAATAATTGTCTCCGACAGTATTACATGACATCAATGACGATATAAGCATTAGTCTCTACGCCTATAAAATTATTGAACATTCCGTACAAAGTAGTTCGCTTACCTTCTCGAAAACTTGTTGTGTAGCAGTCAACACTTCCTTATTCAGATTGAGTCTCTTCTCGTTCCAGTACTCGTACGCGTTCTTGTAGTTGAGCCACACGAGGATGGCCTTGTCCACGGCCACCGGCTGGATGTATATGAGCGGCCGCTTCAGCGTGATCAGCACCACCTCCTTGTCCTCGCCGCAAACTATCTCGTCTTGGAATGCATTGCGCATCGCTGTAAATACAAAAGTATCAATGAAATATATTTGTTGTGTATTGTATGATGAACATTAAGTAGATATTTGTGATGTCAATGCCTCCGGAGTCGAGCCACAAAGTGGGTATATACTATATACATACTTGACGTCTAATACCTACGTTTACTGAAAGTCTGTTAAAGTGTTCTTTTCCGATGTATGTCATGTAACAATGTGTGGTGTTAAAATTCAAATTTTAGCATTTGGTAGTGAAAAGTGTACATATCAATAGTATCTATATAGCAAAAACTTGTGATCCGTTTTTAAGATACTCGCCGCAGACGGTGGAGTATGAAATAACGCACGGTTATAGTTGATATAGAGAAGGACTACGCAATGCAGTATTTTTTTCAAATAATGCATAAAACATACGTAAAATCAACTAAAAACACATTACCCACAGTACCTTGCATTGTACACAAACACATACATAATAACGAAATAAAACAATTAATGTCTTACTATGACACACATAACGTCAAAAATGTCAATGACAAAAATTTGAGAAATATTCGTGCTACTTTGGATAATATGAAGTTTAGTTTTAATTTAAATTACGGTCGGATTTCGACCGTTGCGACGGGTGACTAGGTGATATTAAAGGGGACGTATTGGCACTTTCGAATACAACTATAGCTACTGATAATTATGTTATCCCCGCGGCTTCGTCGTTCGTCGTTTCTATCATGTCTACCACGGAAATGATTGTCATATGTGTTAATTTTAGTTATAAATTGTGTGCTATGTAGTTTTAGCGTGAAAGTGTAACAAACTCACAAACCAGCATTTATAAGATAAACAAGATGCAATTGTAAAGTGCGTACCGATCCTGGTATTGAAGAACGCGTACTGCTGGAACTCGGGCTCGGCCTCCTCGAACATCGCGTTCCGGATGAGCTGTCCGAGGCTGAGGTTGAGGTCGAGCTGCGCGCGCGCGAACAGCCGCAGCTCGGCCAGCTCGGGCGGCGCGGCCGCGTCGTGCGTGCTGTGCACGTTCTGCACGCGGTTCGACAGGCCCAGCTCCACGCACCCCGTCTCTAGGCGCACCGCGCAGTTGCTTGGTGTTGTCGCTGTTAACTGGATGCGCTGGACAAACCATATCTCCAATTAATATGTGTGGTTTCTTGTTATGTTTTTTTTTATCTGACTGAAGTAGCAAACGAGCATGCAGTCCACCTGATCGTAAGTGGTCACTGCCGCCCATGGACATCTGTAATCAACTTCATACAGAACATGAGTTCTATCAATCTTATCTCATGTGAAGATGTGCCTGCAATCATACCCTTCTATCAAAACGCAAGAAACGCTTCACGTCAGAAATAGGTGTGGCGGTGATACTTTCCAGTCACACTACACTGGTTCTACCTCTTCGGCTATGTACATTATTAATGCTACTTTAAATTGAATGCGAATTAGGATGCCCTGATTATGTAATGGTGAAATGACATGTGGCACCCTTAATGGCGTAATGCTAAACGCGCCTAACTAATGGAAATTAATATTACATCAACGATCGATTAAGAAATAAACTTAGTGACTTCGAACTAAGACTTTCAGAATAAAAAATGTGATAATCAGATATTAAAATATTTTCTCATATATAATTTCTAATTTACCTTAATCCTTATCGTGAGAGAAAATAGTATTCTACTAAGCGCCGATGACGATATTTCATCTTCATTCCACAGGGGTACTGGCTTCTCACCGCCATATACCTTTTGAACAACTTCATTCACTTCCTGCAAACATATTTAGTAATAAAATATAAAATATTAATGCCTAATGTATTTTATTAAAGGTATTTATTTTAGTTGTCAATAATCTCGATCTGAAAAATCAAAACAAATCTGACAATCCTCATGGTAGGGCGGGCACCACACCAAGACGATAGATAGACAAATTTATGAATAATGAATTTCGTTTTCGGGTATAGGTGTTTGTGAATTAGTTTACGTGTGTGTCCATGACATCCTTGACATAGTCTCCTATGTCAAGGATGTCCTAGTGTGGGGCTACGAATGTAGCGCTAAAGCATTATTCTCTGTAATTATTACAGAGAATAATGATATTGGATTTCTTACCGTCTGAGAATACCTACCTAAAGATACCTAAACTGATGATGATCATGTCAAAGTCAGGTTGAGGACTTTTATTCCAGGCAGCTACTTAGGGAGTGTTCATCAATAGTATTTTAATAGCCAAACGTGAGTACCTTCATGAAGACCTTCTGCACGAAGACGAGGTGGTTGAGCAGGTCTGTGGAGAGCGTGTGCTCGAACAGGCCGATCTCGGCCGCGGCGGCCAGGTAGCGGCCCGCGCGCAGCACCGCGCCCTCGCCGCACTCGCCCCGCCCGCCCGCGCTCGCTGCACGGAACATAACTAATTTTGTAACATCTTTTGGTTGCGACTTGAAAAATTTTATACAAGAATATCTTTCAAACAGATAAAAAAATGTTAACAATGATAGAAAAAAACATCTTTTAGATATATGGATATCTTATAGTTATCTTATAAGAATGCAAGGATATGAGTGTTTCTCTGCCTACAACCTACACTTGTAGTTTGGCGGACGATATAATTATGTATATTTTGATCACTAAGTTAATTAAATAAAAAAATAAAAAAAGGTTGTGGTCAGTTGGAGTTCCCGGAATCTCCCAAGCAAAGCTGAGGACAGCCACCGAAGGGGTTTTAATGCGGTAAGAATCCCACATAACTCTAGTCGCTCCCACGGCGTCGGGTACCTTTCGAAGGTTTCCCCCTCGTAAAACAAAAAAAAAAGGTGGGCAGGTTTTAGGTAGGGTAAATTGTGTGAGTACTAACCGTCAGCGGTGTCAGCGGGCTCGTCGGCGCCGCACTCGATGACGCGCGCGCGGCACGACACGGCGGGCAGCGCCACCGACGCCGCCGCCGGGATGTTCGCCTCCGTTACCTGTACAGACATACATATTTGAATATTAAAAAGGGAAGAAAAAAACATTTGTTAATAAAACGTTGTAATGTTTTTTGTTTTGAGAAACTATTTTACATAACTCTTGTTTTGTAATGTTTGTAATATCCAAAATATTACAAAACATATTGTCATATTTTTTATCAAAACAAAATACCATCTATTCATCGTATCGCATATTAATTGTGTAATGTAATGTCTCAGCATAATTGTTTCCAGCAAATAAAAAAGTACATTATCCTTCTCATAGCGCGCCTCCATCGGTTACTCAATGAAATGTCTAAATGTAATAAGCAATATCAAGAATCAGTATTAATAATTTGGAAACAAATGTGACCTGCAACTTGGTGACGAAGCTGAGCGAGTGGTGCGGCAGGTCGACGGTGAAGTGCGCGCGGCCGGCCGTCACGCCGGAGCTCTGCACGCGCTCCATCTTGTACTGCGCCTGCAGCGACGGCAGCAGCGCCGCCGTTATGCTGAGGCTCTGGAACACATTTCATTTTCACATTTATTGATCCCGCGCACCAGGCAGCCTGGCTGCGGCGGCTAAAATATTCGGGCAGCCAATTATAGCCGCCAATCGACGGCTATTTGTCATCATGTCGTCAAGCGAAATGAACGCGGAAGAACATATATTTTTTTTATTTATCTCGTAAAAAATATACGGGATTTATCCTTTTTATCTAGAACGTCAATTAAAAAGCTGTTCCTATTATAAATATGTTCAACAAACCCAGACTGTTTTTTTTAAATAGTCGAGAATGTCAGTGTAAACGCGGCGCGCGCAGCGGGCTGCCCTCCTCCGTCACCGCCGCGCGAAAGTTGCGACGACGTGCGCGTCCCGCCCTGCTCGAGCAGTGTTACATACCTGCAGCTCGACGGTGAACTGCAGCTGCAGCGGGTGCAGCAGCGGGTCGGGGCGCGGCGGGGGCGGCGGCGGGCGCGGCGCGGGCAGCGGGCTGCCCTCCTCCTCCTCCTCCGTCGCCGCCGCGCCGCCGCGCGACAGCCGCGACGACGTGCGCGTCACGCCCAGCTCCTGCAGTGTTACACGTTGACATTGACACAAACAAATAAGGTAAACATCACATATTAGAACATTATTTATTTTGTTTAGTAACTATTGACGTGGTTTAATGGTATGAATAAAAAATGGAAAAACAAGCTGAAAATTTTATGATTACATATGGTAAATTTTAACCATCAAGCATATCAAGATATTTGAGTATCACAAAAAATGTTCTTTACTCATTATTTGCTAAATTGACAATATAAATACCTCTAATAGTTACTGTCTACCACATTGTGGTTAATTGTTTTAGATTAAAACAACAAACGAGCATAAAGTCAATATGAGTGGTCACTGCTGGCCATAGACATCTGTAAGCAATCTCATATAGAACTGGGCCTTATCTGAAGATGGACTAAAATGACTAAGATGGTCGCCTCATATAAAAGTTACAGGTATACACATTGATAAAATGTCAGTTTGTGTATGTGTTTAAGTAACCTTTGATATACATTTAGGAAGATATTTAGTATTAAATTATGTCTTAACTCGAGCACATGCGTTTCAAGTGTACAGTATGCACATAATAAGTAAGCAATCTTGAAGTGTGTGTGACCTGCAGCGTGGAGGAGAGCTGGCGGCTGGAGCGCGTCATGACGCCGTGCAGCGCGACGGGGTGCTGCGGCAGGTCGACGCGCACGCCGCCCACCGACAGCAGCGCCGCCGCGCCCGCGCGCCCGCTCTCCCACGAGTACACCGACTGCGACTTGCCCACGCTCACGCGGACCACCGTCCTGTCCACATACATAATTATACGTTACTAATATGCCTTACCGAGACACAACATAATGAAATTATAATGACATAATATATCTTTGTATAGACGTACGGAGGAACTTACAAAGCGGGGGTACTTACAATATTTTTTCTTACACTATCACGGGATTGAAGTAATATAGATACCAGACGCGTCTTCTTCTAAATAAATAATTAAAGATTACGTGTATCGATATGAGAACGCGCATGAAATGAAACTATTACGAAACATAAAAGTATTACAAAATATCGTATATATCATATCGTGAAGTTTCATATCATATTAAAAAAATCCAAAATAATGTTTAACTATTATTATTACCACCTAACACCTTCGGTATAATATCTGTGTTTGACAGTGTGGTATCTTAATAAGCTTCACTTCAAAAATAATAATCAAAAAGTATATTTTAGTAACATCGAGAAGAAGAGAGAATATTAATAGATAATTTTGTATGAATTTATGAATCTAATTAAAAAGAATGGAGTAAGAGTGTATCAAACGTCGACAATGAGAGAAATACGCCTAAAACGCAACATTGAAGTAGTAGATACTATGAACAATTGACTTACTGATGATGTGGAGCTGCTCCCTCCAGCAGCACAATAGCGCTGCGGCCCACGTTGCCCGACAAGGCCCACTGGCGGGCGCGCGACGCCGACAGGGAGCCCTGCAGCGACGTGATCTCCGCTTCAAGTTTCAATCCAGATAACGATGCCAGCAGACGAGTCCGGTGTATTCTGTGAACAAGTTACTTTTACATGAATTTAATCGTCATTTACGTATTATTGTTCATGAAGGGATATTACTAATAAGATCACATTTTCTTTATGATAAATTAGGGTTTATAGTAAGTTGTATGATTTACTACGGGGTACATAATGGGTATGGTTGAACCGGGGAAATATCACAGCCACAGCCATAGCCAGTTGTAGCTCTTGCATTTATTTTGAAGAAAGTGGCGGTTAAGTGTTGATGTAGCCATCAATACTAGCGTATGTCAGTGTATCTTCGTTAGTTATATTAATTTGTATTTGTTGTATTTACTTTAAGATCGCAAAACAAAGAATAACACTTTTACAACGGAAAAAAACATAATACGGAACGGAACGGACATAAAAATATGTGACGTACCTGGCCACGCCTACAATAACAATACCCATGGCGGTGCCGCTGGATGAAGAATTGCTGGCGTTTTGCTCGCGCGAGCTGGGCCGCGCCGCACGCCCTGCGCGGTATGCCTCCGGCAGCTCCGTTGATACTGAGAATCTGAAATATAATATGACAATGTCTACATGTTTCCGTACTTGTATTTCAAACATGATTTCATTTGTAAAACCAATGTTACAACTGAAAGTATACTCGGTTCTTATACAAGATGTCTGCATACATTACATTTTATTGAACATATTGTTTACGCTGCATTGATGCATTTGAGTCAGTGCGTTAATAAGCCCAATCAATATAATTGAAATGTAAAAATATGTCAATAAATATTTTATTTTGATTATCATCGTACACCGCCGCCTCTTACTGGACGTACCTGTGCGTGATGGTGTCGGCGTCGGGCATGTTGGCGTACAGGTCCAGCAGCAGGTACACGGTGCGCCAGCAGCGCGGCGCCAGCTGGGCCAGCTGCGCGGGCGGCGCGCTCGCCACGGCCTCGGCGATGGCCGCGCGCGCCGCCGCCTCGGCCGCTGCGCTCGCTTCCGCGTTGAACATCGGCGTGTGCGCGCCCTCGTTCAACGAGCTGTATCCTGGAGTAACGATATTACGAATGCTCGTATATATTTCGCGCATTGTACAAAAATAATATGACAAATTTCTTTTATCATTAAATGCCTATTACATTTTAAAGTTAACTGTAGATTGAAAAAGGAAACTTATCTATTTCTAATACTGAGCTACAGCTAAATGAATATTTTACACGCTATCTCCACTCATAGCCCCACAATAGGATTTTCTCGTGTGGCGTGGGTACCATGGACATACACAAGACGAATACACAAACACCCAAACCCAGAACATGAATCTAAAGTCATCATTCAGAAACCTGTCTAGCCGGGAATCGAACCTGGAACCCATTACGCGTCAGACCGGTATGGTAACCGCTTGGCCACACGGGTCGTCAAAATGAATATGAATTCGCGTACCCAGTTTCCCCTTGACAGTCTTCCCGGTGCTGCGTAGCTTCTGAGCGAAGCTCTGCGGACGCGGGCGCGGCGGCGGACCGGCCGCCTGCCCGCGCGCCGCGCCCCCCGCGCCCGCCACCCCCACCAGCCCCACCACACCTTGTCCCGCCTTGTCCAGTGACGTCACGCTCACAAGGTTTTCGCGGAAGTCTGAAACTAGGAACATTCATTCAATGTTATTATTTCAATTAAGAAGAAATTTACTATGTTACTTATTTATTTAAATAATGAGCTACAAGAGTGTTTGTTGTACAGTAAAGTAGTTTAGTGATTATCTTTTTTTGTTAAATCGTTCTAACGTTTACGAATTTAAATCTAAAATTTTCTTCATTATTTTTTCTGCATTAAAACAGGTTATGTCAGAAACCTGATTAAAGTTTGACCAATACCTGATGCATGCTGTTTGCGACGTGATATGTTGGTCTGAGTTCGTAGTTCGCTTTGCGTGTCCTTCACGTTTTGATACATATTGCTGATTTGATGCAACAACCGGAGCAATGGCATATTTACCTATAAAAATATAATTTATGATTAAATTACAATCAAAAACCTTACAGCCAAAATACACAAATAGTGTGAATGTTGAAACCGGACTCACTTGTTGCGATATAAATCGAATGCTGATATTAAAGTTGAGCATAGTTGAGATGTGCTTCTTTAGTTGCCCGCGAGATATGTAGAGTACATTTTGTCTCTGAATGAGGTCATCTACAGCCATGTCGGCTACTTTCTTCAGGTCTACATCAATAGAGACCTTTTCGCATAAGAACGCAGGCGTCTCCGACGGGATGTCGGCGTGGGGCGTGTTACCTGCTACAAACCATTTTATTTATAATAAGTCACGAGAGTACGGTCTGAAGAATTTATTATTATTAAGGATCACCAACGTAAAGTATCCATCACTAAGATTACATAACAAAGGGAAAAGAACATATCAGGCGCCTTTCCAATTATAGGCAACCACAACTAACGAAGAATGCACAGAGTTAATGACACCCACTAGTGGTTATGGGGTTGGTAAGTAGCTGGGGTAGAGTACCTTTTCCTTTATGATGATGGTGGCGGCGGTCGCGCCCTTGTAACTCGCTGACCACGATGTCAATGCGGAACTGGTCGACCCAGGCCAGCAGCGACAACTTGGAGCCCAGCGACTCCAGCGCGGGCGCTCCGCCCTCGCCGCCGGAGCCGCCACCTGCCGCCTTCTTTGACTCGCCTGCGATATTAACATTTTTATTAAAAGTATTAGGATTTATATTAAAAACACTAATGATGAAATTTAAATGACTTGACGTTGGTCGAATACTCATCATAAATGGACGTTCCTTATGTATACGGGCCGAACTGATAATTTCGTCGCTTTCACTTTTTTTTAATTCAATTCTACGATATAAATTGTCCAGCAGCGTGAGCGAGCCCTGCGGCGACACGGGCGGTACTCACTGTGCGGCACCTGGTGCGGCGACACGGCGAGCGCGGCCAGCAGCGGCTGGAACACCAGGTGCGCGTCCAGCAGAATGAGCGGGCCCTGCGGCGACACAGGCGGTACTCACTGTGCGGCACCTGGTGCGGCGACACGGCGAGCGCGGCCAGCAGCGGCTGGAACACCAGGTGCGCGTCCAGCAGAATGAGCGGGCCCTGCGGCGACACAGGCGGTACTCACTGTGCGGCACCTGGTGCGGCGACACGCCGAGCGCGGCCAGCAGCGGCTGGAACACCAGGTGCGCGTCCAGCAGAATGAGCGGGCCCTGCGGCGACACGGGCGGTACTCACTGTGCGGCACCTGGTGCGGCGACACGCCGAGCGCGGCCAGCAGCGGCTGGAACACCAGGTGCGCGTCCAGCAGAATGAGCGGGCCCTGCGGCGACACAGGCGGTACTCACTGTGCGGCACCTGGTGCGGCGACACGCCGAGCGCGGCCAGCAGCGGCTGGAACACCAGGTGCGCGTCCAGCAGAATGAGCGGGCCCTGCGGCGACACGGGCGGTACTCACTGTGCGGCACCTGGTGCGGCGACACGCCGAGCGCGGCCAGCAGCGGCTGGAACACCAGGTGCGCGTCCAGCAGAATGAGCGGGCCCTGCGGCGACACAGGCGGTACTCACTGTGCGGCACCTGGTGCGGCGACACGGCGAGCGCGGCCAGCAGCGGCTGGAACACCAGGTGCGCGTCCAGCAGAATGAGCGGGCCCTGCGGCGACACAGGCGGTACTCACTGTGCGGCACCTGGTGCGGCGACACGCCGAGCGCGGCCAGCAGCGGCTGGAACACCAGGTGCGCGTCCAGCAGAATGAGCGGGCCCTGCGGCGACACGGGCGGTACTCACTGTGCGGCACCTGGTGCGGCGACACGCCGAGCGCGGCCAGCAGCGGCTGGAACACCAGGTGCGCGTCCAGCAGAATGAGCGGGCCCTGCGGCGACACAGGCGGTACTCACTGTGCGGCACCTGGTGCGGCGACACGCCGAGCGCGGCCAGCAGCGGCTGGAACACCAGGTGCGCGTCCAGCAGAATGAGCGGGCCCTGCGGCGACACAGGCGGTACTCACTGTGCGGCACCTGGTGCGGCGACACGGCGAGCGCGGCCAGCAGCGGCTGGAACACCAGGTGCGCGTCCAGCAGAATGAGCGGGCCCTGCGGCGACACAGGCGGTACTCACTGTGCGGCACCTGGTGCGGCGACACGCCGAGCGCGGCCAGCAGCGGCTGGAACACCAGGTGCGCGTCCAGCAGAATGAGCGGGCCCTGCGGCGACACGGGCGGTACTCACTGTGCGGCACCTGGTGCGGCGACACGCCGAGCGCGGCCAGCAGCGGCTGGAACACCAGGTGCGCGTCCAGCAGAATGAGCGGGCCCTGCGGCGACACAGGCGGTACTCACTGTGCGGCACCTGGTGCGGCGACACGCCGAGCGCGGCCAGCAGCGGCTGGAACACCAGGTGCGCGTCCAGCAGAATGAGCGAGCCCTGCGGCGACACGGGCGGTACTCACTGTGCGGCACCTGGTGCGGCGACACGCCGAGCGCGGCCAGCAGCGGCTGGAACACCAGGTGCGCGTCCAGCAGCATGAGCGAGCCCTGCAGCGGGTACAGGCTGCAGGCCGGCAACGCTGCAGCCATAGCACGCGGATTCATTTTCGACGCCGGGATTATCGGTTTCTTGCTCTTTGGCTCCTGTGGGAAAATGGTCAGATAAACATAACAAAAGACAAAATTCATTCTGATGATGATGTTGTATTGTAATTTCACATAGTTAAAATTTGCTTATCTTTTACATACCACTTTAATAGGTTCCTGTTTTGCCATCCATTGATAGAGGTCTTCTCGAGCACGCTCGCTGGGAATATTGTCTGCGCTGCCCTGAGAGTACAGCGATGGATTCGAGCCCACGGTTGGTAGATCTTCCTTCAAGGTACCGTAATCTGAACACGCAAAAATGCGATATGCATTTGGATTCATTTTCTTGATGATATTAGTCAAATGGCTGAGAACCAAAGTCATTATGACAATGGATAATTGTGTATATCATCATCTGTTTATTGTCGCTCTGCTGGTCCTCATTGTACATATAAAACCATATCTTAAAAATAAGATAAATTTAGGCCACAGTCCATCAGTCAGCCAAATGAGGATATAGAACGATACAAATAATGTGATATTGTGTTCCATCCAAATAAAAAGTAATGATAGATTGTAACGAAAATGGACTCACTGGCGATGGCGTCGTCCTGGAAGGTCTTCCTGGTGGAGAAGGGCAGCGACGGGAACACCAGGCTGGCGCGGCTGCTCTGCGCGCCGCGCACTGCCCCACACATTACCACTCGCTCGGTTAGCTTACTATTACTAGGTTAGGTCTTTCATAAACTAACTACTGGTGACACAGACATGGTAAATGAAAGTGCCATAATATATATGGTTAATTTTTTTTTAGAATAATGAACGTAAAAGGAAATTATTACGTTGTAATAATCTTGATATTATTAAGATATTCCGTGAACGTTCCTGCGAAAGGTACGTAAATGAACGTATAAGTACGTTATTGTTTTGATAAATAAGTACTTTTACTCAGTACCATTACATTTTTTACACTTTAACTTCTAATGTAAATTAAGTCAGTCTGTATGTTGTGTAAAAATTAAAAAAGTACGTCTAAAATAAAATTATATATTTAATTCTATTTACAACAAACAGAGGATCAGTGCACCATGCTATATAAACTACTTTAAAATTACTAAGTCAACACAACTTTTTAATTAATTTGAAATAATCTACCCAAAGCCTACTGTTCAGTGCAATTTAATGTACTTAGAAAATAAGTGAGTTTAAGTATAATATTGTTAATAAACAAATAAATATGTATAGACAATCAGGCAGTTTGCTAACAATTTCATCGGTGCATACAAGCTCAACATTTAGTATAACTAGGCCATATTTTTATAATACTATTAAGAGATATGTAATGAAAAATATAGATGGTTAATGTAGATGTACGTAGTTCAGTGGTACGGTGATGAAATGTGGCAGAAAACGATTAAGCAGGTGATTTCATTATACGCATTATCAATACAAAATGGGGATGCCATTTTTAACAAAGAACATAAAGTTCATGAAATGAAAATATAGAAAAATGAGAAAATGGACTCCATGGAGTTTATTTTTTTCAATGTGCAATAAGATAGCATAACTCATGTAGCGACAACCAAGATCCAAATTCAACTTCAAAGCGTCAAACATCAAACGACATTAGCACACAAACAACATTTCACACCAACAGCCGGTTACACATTCAAGTGCAGTCTTGCACCTTGCGTGCTCTCGCTTGGAGCTTGTATCTTTATTTATGCGAATGTCATAAATCTGTCAAAAAATATAAGGTAATGACATAAAATTTAATACTATAAGAAGCAACGACTTCCAACTTTAACGTATAATAGTTTTATGGCGCATGGTCTGTCGATGAGACCAAACAGATGCCAATAAGGAGGCATCATGTCAATGTGAGTGGTGAGTGATCGCAATAAAGACACAAGTCCCGCAGCGGCATAGTACGGAGACGTACGAACCGGAGGGCGGCGTGGAGGGGAAGGAGTGCGGGCGCGGGCTGGCGGCCGGCGCGCCCGCTGCACCCAACATACATTGACTCATTTATTATTTACTGTATAACTATTATTATTTATAACAAACGATTACCGTGTGTAGTATACTATTTTGTAATTGATATAATATGGTATAGTCATTACAGTATTAATAAATTGTTCTGAAACATTTTTGATACTGTATTTTTTGATAATATATTTTTGTTTAGTATTATTAACGGGAATGAACATTTTTATAGTGTTTTAATTTCGATATTTAGGTAATCAAAATGTGTTATATTCTTATGTACCTGATACTTAAATTTTGTATGAAGGGATAGCCATAATACGAAACATTTGAATTATTAGTAAGCCGACTATCTCAATTAGTCTAAGAATGATGTAAGTTCTATGTATGTATGATATTAATATTAGTATTTACACTACTTTAAGTCGAACGGTTCTTAACGAAACTACATGGTTGTATTTGAAATAAATTCTGAACAGCAGTCTACATTACTAAATGGTGAATAATAGCATTTTATTATGCATACTACACTACAAGGTTTTTATGTTTATAAGTCGAACAATATTTTATTTTTAAATACGTCCTTTTACGTTTTACATAATGCAAACAACATCACCACATAACGACATACGAACACATTTACATGAGAGTAAACATGTATAACAACAGTTCAAACAATGACAATTCAAATTATTTGCAAATACCCTTGGACAATACAAAGTAAACTAAACAATATATAAATAAATTAATATAAAGAATTAAATGTTATATAAAGGATTAATTTTTAATAATTTTAAGTAACAAGTTTCGCCGCTTTTACGCATAGCGCAGTGAAAGCCAATCAGAATAAAAATTTTGCAAGTGAGTATAGGTACCAACCAATCAACCTATCAAGCTGTGGGTGAGTCAGAATATGTCTGCGATACAGCCGTTAGGTTACAAGCAGAGCCTTACGAGAAAACAAATATTTTTCGAAAAAAATATCTCCGTTTTATTAATGTTCTCTTAATAGTATAATTATTGTAATATTATGTACGTACCTGGTATAGACAATTTATCCGTATCCATATTCAATAATAGACAATTCTCATCTAATACTTCGTTGTCCAACTGATATTCTTGCCATCCTTCTACGGAATCCTAGAGCAGATATGAAAAAATATTGTATCGAACGTAACTATAAAGAACAGTTCACAATATGCGTTTACGATATAATTCATAATGGAGAAAAAAATAAAATAAAACTATTGGCCCCATTAAGTATATTGTTGGGTATACGTTTTTTTTATAGTATCGTGAACTCTATATCTAAATGTGTTCCTGTATTATAGCATTACATTAAGGGTACATATATATTTGTATAAGCACATATATGTGACTATGTAACATTAAATTTCTATTTAAAAAAATAAAAGTAACCTCGAGCAGATCGGGCAGCGCGAAGGTGACGTTGAGCGGCTTCATGACCTTGCTCTTGTAGTTGTGCTCCAGCAGCAGCGGCGTGTACAGGATGTTCTTCCACTGCCGGCTCAGCACTATAACGCCCTAGTGAAGTTTACATGAAAAATGTTAATTTACATACATTTTTTTAATAATCGTTTTATTATAAAACCAATCATGCAAATGATTCTTCAATTGTCTTATACATTAATAGATATTTAGGTTTCCAAAATCAGCTTTTGCTATAGATGAAGATTAACGCAACTTAGAAGACTGTTTGCTAAAATCTCGGTCAACAATTTTGTTACAATCATACTATACTATATTACTAAATAACTATATAATATAATATTTACTGTCGCGGGGCGTGCGTGCCGTGCGCCCCACGTGCGTGTCGTGAGTGCGCAGGCGCGTCCGTCGGCTAAAGCGAGTCCTCACCGACGGCTCTTACCGCGACGGAGGGGGGGGCGGGCGTGATGTAGATACGGACGGACTTTCGCTCGTCCGGCGCCGGAAGCCCGCTCGTGTGTGTACTTCGCGTCGGGGAGTTGCGTCGTTCTCTTGCCGCGTCGATGTAGAGGGTGCGGGGGGTAGGTGCGGGGGGAGACGTTTTTTAAAAGAAACAAGAATGACGTTATCTGTCTAAGCCTTAATGGACCAGCCAAAGCCTAGCCCTAATCCCCCTTGCCTAGCCCTAATATTCTTCGCTCTTCTGTCGCGGAGAATCTTCTTTCTTCCTGCTGCAGAAGGTCCTTCCGTCCTGCAGAGTTTCCAGTCTTCAATGTCTTGAGTCTTCTTTCTTCTTTTTCTTCTTTTCTCCTTGGGAGTGCTTCTCTCTGGAGGCCATGTTCGCAGCTAAAAACCCGCCTGGTCCGCTGCCCTTCGGCATTACCTTAAAGAGAGCCGCATGGCTCTAAGCCCATATTGCCTAACATTTCGATCTAATTTTTACTTTGGCTGACCCATGTCCGGCTAAATCTTTATTATTCCCCAAAATCTTACATACATGTGTCATACATCAATAGATTCGTCTTAAAAAGATCTACAAAGCCATACAAATCTTATTCTTACATCTAGAAAGACAAAAAAGTTATTCATGAAAAACATAGTAAAAATATAGCAATTTTGTCCTATCTTACACTTATTTTCCTTAATAAATCCTAAGTTCTAAACCTTATCCTTATCTATTGTATATAAAAATGTAGAGAAATGCTTAACCTATCGATCTACACTAATTATAACAATACAACTTAATTAGAACTATCAAAAATTACGTTGAATACACAACTTTCATAAAACTTCCATAAATCTTACGTAAACTCATTCTCTATCTCGTATTTACATCTTGCATCTCTTTCATATCGTGTTATAATCATAGCTTGAGTCTGTTGTGATTCTATCGTATTAAACATCGAAATCTTTTAACTAAATACAATACTTCGTAATCATAATTCGATACCTAAGGGAACTTAATCTAGTTAATTAGACGAGTCGCCGACATCCTCCCCCTCGTGCGTAGCACCAACTCCTGACCCGGCGACTCCGTGCTGCTGGCCCGATGCGATGACCGCCTCCCCGCAGTCTGGCTCGCTGTCCGCCGACCCGCTGCTCGGCTCGACGACTGCTCGCTCCTCGTCGCGTAGCGCCGGAACCAGTAGCACCACCTTGGAGCTGGGACGTTTCAGGACGCCCCCTGCCGTGCGCACCTCCAGTACTCTGGTACGCCCGTCGGGTCCAGGATAGGTTCGGACCACCTCACCCCTTGGCCGGTGAGATCTTCGTCGGTGAATGTCCCCAATCTTGTGCCGCAGGATCTCCCAATAAGGAAATGATTGGGAGTGTGGGCCCCTTCTTCCGTATCTTCGTCGGCTTCGATGAGAGGTCTTGAGTTCACCAGGTGCTCTGCTTCCAGTAGGTGAGCGTGCAGGACTTCTTCCTTGGGATGCCTTCTCTGGAGGATTGCCGCCAGGGTCCTTGTTAGGGACCAGACGAGGCGATCCCACGTGCCCTTCCTGCTGGGAGCCCCAGGTGGTATAAGTTCCCACCTGATGCCCATCTTCTCTGCCGCGGTGATGACGTCTTCTTTGTTGAGGTTGACGACGGCTTCTTGTCTTGATCGGTGATTCTCCCCCTCGTGAGGTTTCCAGCGGGAACTTCCCCAGCTGCTGGAGCTCTTGTGTGCTACGGTGCTCCCTGCACCATTGACACCGATGAACCGTCGACTTGACCGCAGACCGTAGTCCCAGGATCCAGTAGCGTCGCCTCAACTCGTTGATCACCGTTGCTTGGTTACCATGACCCAACTTCTCATGGTAGTACGTGATGAGCAGCCCGGTGATGTGATGCTGGCTATCCAGCACCACAGGTTCCTTCTCTTGCCGCGTGTGTACTGCTGCGTCGATTCTTTCCCGGAGTCGTAGTAGTCCATCTTTCATGACGACGTCCAGTTCCTTAAGACGGCTTTCTTTCTTCAATGGCTTCTCTTCCCTGACGCAGCGTACTTCTTCTTGGAAGCTCTCTTCTTGGCTTCTTCTTAATACAATCTTCTCGGCTTCCATAATCTTGTCATGCTCTAGGGGAGTATATCTTCTCTCTTGGTTCTTCTCCATCTGCAGTAACCTTGCTGTTGCCCCCACCAGTTGCGTCCATCTTGCGAACTTGGCTGGGTCTGGATCCGGACGCTGATCGACGGGCTGAGCCCCCACAGTCGACCCCCCTTTCTCCATTCCCTTGGGCTTTTTCTTGAAGGCGCGCGGTTTCTGCCAATCTTCCTCGTTGCCCCTGCTGTTGAGAAGATTCCCCTTCCGTGTGATGTCCTTGCCGAATTCTTCTTCTCTAGAAGACAAGTGCGCGCTGGTCTCGAAGTTCACGGGTCTCGACGTTGCTCCGTTGGACCCGTGTAGCACCCACTCCAGATAGGTCAACGATGCTACGGGTTGACTTCGCTTCCCCTTGCGCGTGGCTCTGGACACGATGAGCTCCCAGTTGTCTTGCCCAATCAGCAGTTTGGGTGATTCTTCTTCGTAGTACAACTGGCTTGCCATCGACTTGAGGTGAGCACACTGCTCAATCTTCCTCTTATCCAATCTCTGAGGCGTCAGGTTGATATCGTCGATCGTGCGTGCCCCAGAGATGGTCCTCTTCTTGTCCTGGTGCAGTCCCTTAACCTTCATGTTGAGCTTCATCGAGTCTCCCTTGGTGATGGTCTTCCCTCCTACGGTCTCCAGGGTGAGCGCCTCCATAGGTCCTTTGAGGCCGAGTCGTCTCGCAACCGCTGCATCGAGAAGCGTGACAGTCGACCCCTCATCCAGCAACGCTAGCACCTTGGCAGCCCCCCTTGGCCCGTACAACTCGACTGGAACCATCTTCAAATACGCCCTTCCTGTCCTTGCCGCATTCACCGGGAGCATGACGTTGTTCGCTATTTCCCTCATCTCTTCGGGCTTCGGGCTAGGCCCCCGTTCTTCATGAAGCACGAAGTGATGCCACCGGTTGCATATCTTGCAGGGAGGACGCCGACATGTCTCCTTCTGGTGCCGCCCTCGCAGACACCTGAAACACATCCGTGACTTCTCAGCGATGTCCCACCTCTCCCTTACTGGCAGCCGTAGGAACTTGCGACACTCGTAGAGGTGATGCTGGTCCCGGCAGTGTGGACAGGAGGTCTTCCTTTCTTCCTCGACTCGATCGGACGTGGTGTGTTCGGATTGACGCCAGGGAGGCTGCCGTTGATGCACCGTCTCCTGCGTCGCGTAGGGTCCACACCGGTCCGCTTCCCTGTTGAGAAACTTCATCATTAGCACCAGGTCCGGATCTTCCTCTTCCTTGTCGGCGGCATAGTCGTACCACCGATAGCGCAGCACCGCCGGCATCTTGTCCACGATGGTCTTCACCATCTCCGGCGAGTGTAGGTACTGCGGTCTTCGAAGCCCCCGAATTGTCGCGACAGTGTTGTTCACCCGGCTGGCAAACACGCAGACGTCGCGCGCACCTTCCGTGATGCGTGGCAGGTTCTTCACCTTCTCCAACTCCATCAGGATCAGGGCTTCAGGTCTTCCGAATCTTCGACGAAGAGCTTCTAATACTTCCTCTGGTGGGCACTCCGAATACAGGAGGCTCTTCACCGCCTCCCGTGCCGCACCCTTGATGGACCGCCGCAGCCGCGCCATGTTGAGAGCATCCGTAAACATCGGCGCAGTGTCTTCATATACCGTCCTGAAGGCGATCCACTCTTCGCTCCTCCCGTCGAAGTCCGGCAACTCGTGCACGTAGCTCGGCGCACTCCTTGGCGCCGCGCTGATTGCCTTGATGATGGCCTCCGCTAAATTCTTGGTCCCGTTCGTTGAAGGTTCCTCTTGGTCCTCTGGCTTGACGGCGGCAATTAGAGGTTGGATGGCGCGCCCCTCCTTGGACGTGCCCTGCTGGTGCCCCTCCTTGGGCACCTCCCCCCGACGTCCCTCTTCGGACATCCGACCGACCGTCGACTGCACCCATGTCTGCACGTTGGCGTCCCAAGCAGGATTCCCTTCTTCATCTTCGGACTCTTCATCTTCCACCTGGGCCAACTCCCATTGGGCCCGGGCGAGTTCCGCTGCTGCTTTCGCTTCGTCTAGTTGTCGGCGCGCCAATTCAAGCTTGGCTTCACGTTCCCGACGTCCCGTAGACACGACGGAGCGAGTCTTCTTCTTTGCTGCAGGTGCTGCCGTTGCAGCAGCTGGAGCAGCAGGAGCAGCAACTTCCGTCTCTGTAGTGACTCTTGACTCGTACGTAGTTAACGTTCCCTCTGTAGTTGTGCCCGAGGTTCCCGACGTTCCCGAAGAGTCAGTTGTCCCTTGTGCCTCTTCTTCAGCACGGGGCGCAGTCGACTGGTTCGGCGGCGAGGTACCCCTCTGGCTCCTGGTGACAGGCATGACGACGTCAGTAACCCGATGTCTCGACGAAATACACGTAGATCCGGCTCGAAGGACCAGCAGATGTCGCGGGGCGTGCGTGCCGTGCGCCCCACGTGCGTGTCGTGAGTGCGCAGGCGCGTCCGTCGGCTAAAGCGAGTCCTCACCGACGGCTCTTACCGCGACGGAGGGGGGGGCGGGCGTGATGTAGATACGGACGGACTTTCGCTCGTCCGGCGCCGGAAGCCCGCTCGTGTGTGTACTTCGCGTCGGGGAGTTGCGTCGTTCTCTTGCCGCGTCGATGTAGAGGGTGCGGGGGGTAGGTGCGGGGGGAGACGTTTTTTAAAAGAAACAAGAATGACGTTATCTGTCTAAGCCTTAATGGACCAGCCAAAGCCTAGCCCTAATCCCCCTTGCCTAGCCCTAATATTCTTCGCTCTTCTGTCGCGGAGAATCTTCTTTCTTCCTGCTGCAGAAGGTCCTTCCGTCCTGCAGAGTTTCCAGTCTTCAATGTCTTGAGTCTTCTTTCTTCTTTTTCTTCTTTTCTCCTTGGGAGTGCTTCTCTCTGGAGGCCATGTTCGCAGCTAAAAACCCGCCTGGTCCGCTGCCCTTCGGCATTACCTTAAAGAGAGCCGCATGGCTCTAAGCCCATATTGCCTAACATTTCGATCTAATTTTTACTTTGGCTGACCCATGTCCGGCTAAATCTTTATTATTCCCCAAAATCTTACATACATGTGTCATACATCAATAGATTCGTCTTAAAAAGATCTACAAAGCCATACAAATCTTATTCTTACATCTAGAAAGACAAAAAAGTTATTCATGAAAAACATCGTAAAAATATAGCAATTTTGTCCTATCTTACACTTATTTTCCTTAATAAATCCTAAGTTCTAAACCTTATCCTTATCTATTGTATATAAAAATGTAGAGAAATGCTTAACCTATCGATCTACACTAATTATAACAATACAACTTAATTAGAACTATCAAAAATTACGTTGAATACACAACTTTCATAAAACTTCCATAAATCTTACGTAAACTCATTCTCTATCTCGTATTTACATCTTGCATCTCTTTCATATCGTGTTATAATCATAGCTTGAGTCTGTTGTGATTCTATCGTATTAAACATCGAAATCTTTTAACTAAATACAATACTTCGTAATCATAATTCGATACCTAAGGGAACTTAATCTAGTTAATTAGACGAGTCGCCGACATTTACTATAAAATATAATAAAGGCCAAAGTTTGTGAGTGTGTATGTTTGTTACTTCTTCACGACTAAACGGCTGGACCAATTTTCATAAAATTTGGTAGGGATTTAACTGACACTCTGGATATAGGCTATTTTTTACTGTGGGAAAATATCTTACACCCACGGGAAAATCGTGACATCGATTTTTTTAATGCGGGCGAAACTGCGGGGTTAAGCTAGTAGTACATAGAACAAATTAAGTAGAAATTATTCCGAGCAGCGAGCAAGAAATGTGTTTGCCAGCAGCGAATCATAAACTGTTAGGCGGTTACCTGGCGCAGCGTGGACAGGCTGGGCAGGTGGCGCTCGGCGAGGTCGGCCTGCACGGCGGCGGCGTCGGCCTGCAGCGCGTACCGCAGCAGCACGGCGCACAGCTGCAGCGACGGCTCCTCGCGCAGCTGCTTCGCCATCGGCGTGTGCCGCCCGTAACGACTCTGCAAAATGTTCACGCGTAAGCGATGCGAACGGCACGCGAGCTCGCAACATGTTTCATGGTACGTAGCCTCTGTTGCCATTAAAATAACTCATATTATTGTACGTCGGCAAGAACACAGCACCTTTACACAAATGTTGCGAGAAATAAATATAAAGAGGTAAGATGCAAAAAAGGGACTTCCGAGGTTGCGGGCGGTAAGAGTGGGAGCTCAAACCATTCAGCCAAGCGATCCAAGGGAAAAACGACGGCACATGTGGTTGACTGCAGTCGTAAACACCAAGAGGCACGGTAAACGCAAATGCTCATCGGGGAGGAGCCCGAAAGGGTCATAGCTGTCGGAGAACTCTGGATGTCATCTGGTGAAGATCCCGGAGTTCCTTTCGATGGATTCCCCCGCGGAAACCAAAAAAAAAGGTAAAGTGGTGACGCACTGCAGATCGAATATTTTTGCCACCTTTAAAACTAGAGATTCCTTGGAGCAAACAAAACACTTATAAACTAATAATGTATCATCATGTTAATACTAGATGAAACCTGAACCTACAATAGTACGTCTACATAAAGATTAAGTAAACCAATACTTACTTTGGGTAGAGTATGATGAGGAGCTCTATCAAGCGCAGAGGCCATGAGGCTGGCAGCGGTGGCCGCGAGACGGCGAGCGCGCGCACGGTACAGAGCCACTACGCGGATACCTAGCCTGTTGCACGGGTTCATCCACGCGTTGATCGCTGGGGAGGCTGTGCTCAACAAGTTCCAGTCCAATCTAAAACAATACAATTACAAAATTCATAAAATAAAAATGGATTAACATATTTAATTTCTCTGTAAACATTGCAACATGCATTGTAGCATGCATTTTTCGAAACAAACCACGTTACCTCGTATAGTCAATCTTCTTCGTGATGGGCGTTCGTGGAGGCGCTGCGAAATTGAACCATACCACCTTCAAGTCTATCGCACAAGATGACATGTTCCCGTTATCCTTTGCTGGAACCATCGTGGTGGTGCTATCGTTGGAGGGCTCGTCTGGCCCTGGGGTGGAAGGTTCCGGAGGAGGTGGAACCGGGGGAGGTTGAGAGTTGCCTAAATTAGGAGTGCTAGGTTTCGAATTGGACTCTCTCTTTCTGAACAAATCTTCAATACCAGAGGTACGGTAGCTCTTTGTTTTCTCCTTATCCGGTTTGAGTTCTTCAGCAGACTTCACTGATTCCCTGCAACTTTCGCTGTCGGTCCTCACAGGTTTCTTCTCTTCATTAGGTTTGTGAGACAGGGAATGTTGGGACACTTTGATAGACACACCTTCTAAGCCGCATTCAAACATGATGTAACCAATGGAATTCTCTTTTTGGCTCTCTGCAGTTCCATTTTGACAACACTGTAAAATGTTTTATAATTGAAATTTTATAATTACTACCTAGAGTTAAAGAGTTAAAACTTATGATATCTTTCAAGATTAATATTAATATATAATTACCATTGATTCGCACCCCTTTGTGCAAGAATCTGCCCTCGTGAACTTGAAGGAAACCTTAGAATGTTGACAAGGAATGCCAGTGATGGTCGCGTCTTTTAGCTGCGAACATTCGTTCCTGATGCGTCGAAGTTGTCCGTGGACTTTTCCTGAAGGTAAACATAACAGTAAGTGTTTAATTAACATTCTTACAAGTAATATTGAACAGAATTAAATAAATTAAACGTACCAATATTTAGTGTGATGGTTGTATCTTCACACTGTTGTTGAGAGGTTTCTATGTATACTGGTTCTCCTTTCTCTGGGCCTCGTTTTCGTCCAGAACCAGAAGATTGGGCCGATATTAATGCTCGAGGCCCCTTCATGATCCCCAATGATTTCTTGCTTCCTAAAGCCCTCATTGTGGGCCGGTAGTACAGTTGAACTGACTCAAGTGTCTTTTTGGAACTAACATATTTAGCTACCACATTTTCTATGGACACGCCGAAGAGTGACACACATGTCAAATCTTGTATATTGTCTAACGCTGAGAACGATATCATATCCTCAACTACAGATGATTGAATGAAAATAATGTTTACTTTTGGTACTGTCAAAGTTGCCTGGAGTTGATCACAAATTGTCTCTTCATACACATTTGATTGAGGAATTGTAGCTAGTTTACATTTGTCGTCCTTTTCTAGTAATATGCTAGACTCGTTTCGAGCTTGCATTTGTGGCAGCCAGTTTAACACATATTGTTTCTGCTTCAGAACATTCGAGGTCTTTACTGAAGAGATGCAGAGCAGTCTCAAATGGTTGATTACTGTTATGGGATGAATGTTCGCCAGGACAGGTGTCAGAGACTCGACAAACTTCTGAGTACTTTCCAAAACTAATGGCGTTAACATCACATCGACTTCCCCGCGCAGTTTAACAAATAGGCCACTTTTACTATCACTTGTGGTTGTTGCTGTTGAAGTTGTGCTTTTATCCGTTGTATTTTCTTGGTTATCCTGCATGCTCTGTGGCAAATCCCACCAACCTTGAGAGTATGGATGCGCCTTTATTTGTGAGTTAAAGTGGGGTGTCAAATTTGTAAATGGGCCATGTTGATTTTGACTACCATGGCTATCTTTCTTTGGTATTAGTTTTAAGATGTGCACTTTTCCTTGGGCGTCGAAAGCGGGGAGATATTTCTGGCCAATATAGACCAAAGAACCGTCGTCGGCTCTTTTAAAAAGAGGCAGCGTGAATACATCACCACCAGTAGGCAATGAGCACGTGGACCAATTGACACATTTGTACTGAGGCAAATTGTTAATGTAGCTTGACATAAGTAAGGGGGAGTCTACAATGGGTTTATTGGTTTGCATATGTAGATTGACAAGAGTCATATCCTCTTGAGATGATATCGCTGAAATAAACGAAGTGGATGATACAGATCCACTTTCCGAGTCGGGCTGGACGCCAGTGCTCAAATTACTTATCGTGTCCGGTCCATCGACGGCTTCAGATCGTGGAATGGATGATGTCCATTTTTCATTGGTTATGTCGTTTATTCCGAAGGAACTTTTTTCTTTCGGGTTGCTATGTCGGCTGCCAAAGGAATGCTTTAAACTAGAGGATCGACTGGGGAACATGTCTTCGTCTGCGGAAAAGAAAGCTTCTGAATGGTTCTCGCTTGTGATGGACATGGTTCTCTGTACTTCTTGATTAAGGGCTTCATCGTGAGGCGGCTGAGAATTAAGAGAGTAGTGAGATTCGGATACGGCTACTGTGCGAGCTGGCACCTTGGGTACAGCGAATGCATCATTTTCAGATGCAATAGGCTTTTTCGTTGTGATGTTAGCGTTCTCTTTAGCTCCGCAACTTAATGCCAGCTTAGAATCCGATACACTACTTTCCATCTGTGGTACATTCAAAATCGTTTTGTTGAGCTTTGAGTCGCTATCAATTTTCGAAGTTCCTAATGGGACAGTGGAGTCCACTAATCGAGCGTACGGAACATCGCTTTTGGTACTAGAGACTAGAACATTGTTGCTTCCTTTGCTTGCACTTGTGTATGAGAATCTTCTTGTTAAGCTTCGCCTTTCAGCAGTTTGTGGCGATTTATTTAGATTTTGTGGCAATGGAGATGGTATCAGGGTGGACACGTTCGTTGGTTGCAAGCATACATTGAGACTGTTGTATGGCGGAGTATGAAAGACGAGGTTGCCCGGGTGTAATAAACTTTGTCCATAACCATACTCACCTGGCGATGTTTCGATTATATTGAACATGGCTATGTTTATGCCCTCGTGCAAATCGGAAGGGCTCGGCTTCAAGAAGTTCGGGCCGTTTCTATTGGAACCGAAAAATGCACATCCTCCCGTACATCCACACTGTGAATTTTTTCCTTCATTTGGCCACAAAAACCAAAGTCTCTTGAACTTATCGTCATGAAGCTTCAAAAACTTCTGTTGTACCAGATGCAGATTCTTTGGGCTCTGAGGTAATGACGAGGCGGCTTCAATTAGGACTGGTCCCAAGGATACGGAACCAACTCCCACCCAATTTTCACTATCAGTTTGTTTATTCTGACTGCTGCTGTTGCTGCCATTCGAATGATGATGAGTATTCGTTTGCATGTTTGTCTGGGTGTAGAGAGCAAATTTTAAGTTTGGTAACAGTCCTGTTACGCCTGTACCAAAGCCGGATCCATGCAGATTGCAAAAGCTTAATCTAATCGGAGATATCCAGGATTGAAGTGTTGTATTAGAATCGGCAACATAAATATCAATAAGATCTACCGCAACGCGTATCATTCGGTATTTGATTTCATTTGGGGATGGGCAGCGGTATTTTAATATAACATCTGTTTCCGGGCACATGACATTGTTTAAGCCATGGTGGCATTGCTTGGTATTATTAGGAGGAACTAGCTCATTTTCACTGTCACAAATAAGCAACAAAAATGTTTCCAACGATGAAATCACTTGATACAGCTGGGGTAAAGTCATTCTCCCTGTCAGTTGGCCTAATTGTAACTCCATCATCCAAGCATACTCTACAGTATCTTCTTCGACTGATCGATTTGTGTCGCTAAAAAACCCATTTCCTCGTAACTGAAATGAGGAAAGCATCAGGTGGCCTTGTTGTAGAGCACTAGGCGTAGTATTTCCATTGGAGCTGGATCGCGAAGTACTATTAGATGAAATTAGAATAGACGGACTGAGAAGAAGTTGGAGTTTCGTCTCTCTAAAACTTTTGTCCATTTCAAAACCAAATCTCTCAATCAATACGACAGGACATGGTGGCTCATTTTCGCTGCAGTTTTTGACTAAATGTGCTTGAATGTCGTGTATTATTATTGAAACGGTGACGTCAAGCGGCCTGCAACGGCGTGGGTCAAATGGATCCTTGCCAGAATCGCTAGAGTCGTCCATGGAAATATCCGTGTGTTGATTAACACTGCTTCTATCATTCATTTTTGTCGGATTCTCGCTGGTCCAATAATATGTGTCCATGTTAGGTGCTTTCTGCATATCTGTGAACGACTGATCCTCGCCAAATATATTTTCCAGTAAATTCATAAAGCTTGTTATTATAGTTCCGTAAGCCAATAAAATGGACGGTCCCACTTCGAGTTCCACGCTTACTTTATCCGGTGGCAGTGTGGTTCGATCGAAATTATTTCCGTCTATTGCCCAATTGATCTGGGGTTGTTTACGCATTCTTGGTATTCTCATAGGCGATAGTAGTATTTCTTCCTTTTCGGGGGTAGTTATATCAGCTTGAGGTTCAGGCCCTAGTGGAGGAATAGGATGATAGTTATACCTTACGCTCAGAGCCACAATCGGGACCGACCAACAATCCACCCATCCTTGACTTTTTACACATTTCCTCCGCCACTTTGACGCTTTTAGCCTACAAGGCACCAATTTCATATTTTTATCGATGGATAGGAGGAGCAGTCTCGAAGTGTTCACTTCAGGCAAGTACAGGCTCATGTCTACAGCCTCACCTTGCACCCATATTTTTAATGGTATAACATCAGGTAAGAAATCTATGAAGGGGAGATCAAAAGACACGTCTAGTAGGTCGCCACAGAAGGCAACGTGATTATTTTCTTGATTGGTAGAACTGCAGTCTATCCAATTGTACTGATTACTAACTGTAACCACTTCACACTCCTTTAGCAGAATTGATATCTTCCAGGTATACGGAACGAAGTGTAATATATCAGGTCGAGATTTATTAGACCAGTCATTTGTGAGATCTTGGAAAAAATCTATATGGGTGTATACAAAATGCGCTGTCGCTTTGCATCCCGTAAGAGATAGCTGCCAACTCTGATGATGATTCCAAACTAAGGGATAATGACATTTGACTGTATATTCAAGTGTCTCGCTTTCAGCTAAACTTCTGTATTGGAGGCTCGTCGTTGCTTCTAGATGTAGTAATTGTCCTGTGATTTTCGTTGTATACCCGTCTTGTAGTACGATCCAGGGTAAGGTGACCTCTAAATATGATCCAGCGCCGATATTTATATGTACTGCATTCGTTTCTTTGTTCTTAGTAAAAAGTATGTCTATCGTAGCTTCATTTAGTGTCGACAACCTGATGTCGAAAGATTGCATCTGTCTTCTGTCACCTGGCTTCGGCTGCGGAGTGACCTCTAAATTTTTGTAATTCGGTGGGAAGAAAAATTTGAATAAGTGATCCCTCTGTCTGTCTGCCCAGGGCCCATAGCTAAAGTCTGTTCCTTTGCCACATTTGATGTCGACGCCCCAAATGGGAGGCGCAGACTCCACAATATCACCATTTGCTAGTTGGAGAAGCACAGGCTGTTCTGGCACCAGTCCTGGTTCATCCATATAGAAATAAACTTCGATGTAGTTCGAGCTCATGATTACAAATCCCTCACCCATGTATCGAGGAGGTTCATCGACCATTGATGTGTAGTTCGGACTTGGTGCCAACATAACCTTACAATTCTCTGCCTTAGCCTTAACAAAATGCATTAGGTGATCTAAACTGGATGCAGGGGGTTTTGTGCTGTAAACTAAATGCGCTTCCTCGACGCTTATTGACAAGGTAGTGGGAACTAGGCGATTACCAAATACGACTCTGCTGGTGCAAACATCGATTTTAATAACGGGTATGAGATCACGCCAAGTCCTTGCCATCGCAGCTTCAGATCTGACAGTATCTTGAGCTCGTCTTCTTTTCTCATTAGCGTCGTTCATAGCTTTATCGCGATCTGCCGAGTCATCCTCGTTCTGTTGTTTGATGACAGGCTCTAATCCAAATGTCTTTTCAAGTTCACTGTATAGATCACATCTGTTGTAAAAATGTAATTCGAAGCCATTTAACATTATTGATAGTCGTGTGTCGGAATGTGATAAATCTGTAATAATATAATTAATAAAGTGAATCAAAGCGAACTATAAAGAGGCTATAAAAAGAGATTAATAGTATAATTTAATATTCCATATCAAATTTGATATCATTATGGAACATAATATATTATCTGATAAATAAGACTTACCTTCTGATACATCCTTTGGCACATAGGAGCGCCACCACCTAAATATCAAGTATCCATCTTGTATGCGGAGTGTGTAGTCGTAGTTTATGTACACAATATCACGGAACATGATCTTACCAGAGAGGGCATTGAGAGTGAACGACCCTGAAATCAACAAAAGTATATATATTTTTTTATAACAGATTTTACATATGGATTAATTACATATGTAGTAATGATTAGTCATAATATGATACTAAGAGATAAGTATAGGTCTTAAAGTAAGTTGAAAGGGGTTCTACTAATCTTGGAGTTCTATCTACATCGAAGGACCATGCTAATATCTGCCTAATAATTCTGGTTTCAAAGATAAAGGAAACCTTCTAATTCAAGGTGTTTCCACTTAGTTCTCAAGAGAGTCAGGTCTTATCAGTGGTATACCTCAGCTAGGATTTTTGTCTTACCTGGGGTTTATCCCAGGAGTCCATAGGCGACATTGTCCAACTATAATTAGGTGGACTAAGTACATGCTTTTCTTCAAAATTCATGAAGTATAAAAAAAAATGATAATTGGCTTTTATTACTTTAGACCAGTGCTACTCAATTTATTTATTATAGGGGCCACAAACATGTTTCAGTGGAGTGATCCCGGGCCGCAAGCATTGACGCAACGTGGAGATTTATGCCGCCCGGGCCAGGAACAATCTTACTTACTCCAAATTGTCGACCAAAAAAAAGGTCTCTAAATCTAAACATGCTGCCCTACCAACACTTTTCATTTCCTCAAAACTTTATCGAGGTGTGGCTTGTTGCTACGTGCTATCCTTATTAAATTGAGGTGGGTCAATCAAAAGGGCTCGGCGAGACGCATGTTGAGTATAGCTGCTTTAGACTTTAAATTTTGTGGTTTCAGAATACCCTGGAATTACTCATTTGTGGGAAGAGGAACATGATTAGTAATGCGACTCAAAAAGTCTGGCAGTACCAATTTACATAATACTAATATTACACCTGAATCTAGTCAATTACATTTTTAATTGTGATTTTGGAGTGTGTACCACTTTATCTGCTTGGCAAATTCTACAACTGTAAACTATGGTAAAGGTGTGTAGCAAAATATGCATAAAATATTCAGTGGTAATATAAAACATATTAACCTTGCAATGCCAAGCACTAAAGGTCATCTCTGAGAACATAATAATTAAGGTAATCATCATACTAATGCTTACTATGCAAAAGTTAAATCAGAATGAATAACAATCATAGCATTCAGTTATCATGATGAAATCAAAGGCTATCTTATCCATTTACTGTAACATTTACTGATATGATTTCCGAGTGTGTAGCAGGCATATTTGTAACCACAAATGCATCATTAATATGCCTACCTATTATTTCAATGAATGAATTAACCCTCATAAGCGAGGATGTCTGATGAAGGATGTTTTATATTTTTATTGTTACTTCTTGACTTGGAATTCATCTATAAAGTCTATAAAGTATAATAGAGAATGAAATTAGGGCACTTTGTAAATGAAGGATGTTCTGTTTGAGATCATTAATATATTATGTACAGTGAGTTTTAATAGTATTTGCCAGCCTTAATTATTTATTTACAAAGTAATTTAATATTTTTTCCTGTTCCTCCAAATTTCTATATAATAGCTTCTCTTTCTCTGATTTAGGGGAGTATCTTTATTAACCTTTTTGTTAGTGATATATCAGATGTTAGCTCTAAATAAGAGAAACCATTATCTTCAAAAGAAGAATTATGTTGTCATTCAAGAGTGCTGTATTAAGTTATTTTGGTTTAGGTTATTGATAACATGGTTTTGATAACAGCTATGAAAAGGTTGACTCATAACATGTGAACCATTATAGAAACAAATACTGGAAAAGTAAATGATTTTCAATAAAATCACATAATTCTTTTCAATGTTAGTTTTACCCCGTTTAATATATCAGAACTAGTTTTGAGTCACCGTCAAAGTTCAAAGGTTTAAAATGTTTATTAATATTTCCCATAAGATTAACAATCACTTACGAGAAATAAACTAAATATTCATACAAATAATGTAGTAACATTTACTTGTGTTCGTTTCGGTCTTAAGAAAATAATAGATATGAAAGTTCAACCATAAATTAACCCAAGCAAAACTAATCTTTACATTCACTAAGTGTAAAATCAATAGTTTTCAATTTTAATACATGATATTTTATTTTCAGTTACACATAATTCAAATACATTTTTTATACTATAAAACATGTTTGCCTGCTTGATGTTTGCTTCATTTATTATTATATATATGAAAAACTATACATATTTAGCATTCACTTGAAGCTAATTTATTCAAACTCAAGGTAAACAATGAAGAAGTATTCGCACAAGATATTTCTCAAGTTTAAATGACATCAACATTCCTTCCTGTTTAAAATGTTTACTGCAAAGTAATTTCTACTAACTGTAATAAGTATACATATAAGAATAATAAGTAGTATATTTTTTTACTTCCCACACTACTCCGAGTTCAAAGTCAAACTTTTTATGAACATTATAAATTAATTATGTAGTACAGTGTTGGTCCTGACTGTTGAAGAGACCAAATATTAGCTGTAGGATAATTGGAACAATGTTTACTTGACCTAAAGGCATATTGTAGCTATGAATCATCAAAATTGAATCTAATTAGGAGTAGTTTGTCTTTTTAACTGACTTAGGTTTCTGTTATTATCTAGGTTGTTATTAATGTATAACACTCTTTACATTTGAATTTTATAACTTCATGGACAAAATGTAGATTGCTTGTTTTTACTAATAAATTCAATGAAAACAATACACTTACTAACAGTAATTAGAAAAAAGTGGAACAAACACTCACCAATCTTAAAGTTCTCATCTTGAAAGTAGAATCTGTTGATGAGTCTAGTGAGGATGTATCCGAGGACGCGGCTGTTGTAGTACGTGATGTATACCACCCACAGCACCGCCGAAGTCAGCGACACCAGCAACAGCACGAAGTTGCGGTCCATCGTGATCTCCGCGAAGTCGATCGACGATGAGTTCCATCGCTCCGCCACTGGCTCCTCGAACAAGCTCGAGTTATCCCTACGAACATATTCACAACAATACAGTCTTTGTCACTCACAATACACTTCCGAAAATATCGACCAAAACGCTACGCAATAAACACCTACATGATAATGGAGGACCTCACTGGATTATTTCACATCTTAAATCGAATGCTGAATTGGAAACCGATTCGGGCACAGCGAGCATTTCTAATTATTGTTTCTTATCAATTTATTTGCAATCACTTGCCCAATGCCCATCGTTTCGTTTTGACAGTTCGTACTTCGAACTACTCCGTAATATTTGTGACACAGACTGTGTAGAATTCAATGTTGTCTATGAATATTTTACTTCTTGATTAATTAAATAACATTATTAATTAATACCTAAAAGAAACTCATTTAACCATTTTTTATCATTTTCTCAAGTAATATCTAGTTGAAACACATCCGTAATTTGAAATTAAAAAAAAAACAATTTTATATGAATTTTAAAAGGAGAAGAACCGTATAATTTGTTTAGATTTTGGCATTCGAAACTGTAGGGATAGATAAATCCGACACCGTATAAATAAACATAGCATTATATGTTTTCATCTACTTTTTGCACGAAAACCATTTATCGGTTGTATCTTCTGTTTTTAGGTATAAATTTTGTGCCTTTAAAGTGTTATTGGTTTTGTAATAATGTATTTAAATATTTACTCGTATTTTAAGCTGATACATACCCTTACATAATAATGCCAGCTGTACACACTCAAGGGGTGTCTCGCCGAGGGTATCTTATGTGAGAGCCTCAATTGTACACACGTCACACTTGGTAAATCAGTTGAAAATTGAACATCGTCGTCGTACTTATTTTTATAGACGCTCTTCATATACCTTTTGAAAAACGTTGAACAATAACGGAAGAAGGTTAAATATGTATCCCTTATGTCTTTTGATGTCTAATCATTAAAAGATACTTTCTCCTCCTTTCGCTAAAGCGCATTATTGAACATTATCTAACTCAAATATATATAACGAGCTACCTACTATACTAACGGTTGAGTTAATGCACTCGATTAGTTATGAAATCTAACGACTTTTGACTCGGCTGAAAAAATTAAATTCTATTATATGGTTATTATTATGAGCTTGTAGCAAGCCGAGACCATGAACACCATGTAGTGTATGTACATACTCGGTTTCGGTGTGCATCGAGATGTCTTAGCGAGCGTGTACCGCAGGCACAAAATAATATTGTTAAAAATAAGAGTTGTTGCTAAGAAACGTTCTTGTTTATTTACTTGCATTTGACTTAAAAGTAGGTATAATAAGTGGTAATTATAATCACCATTAATTAAACGTTAAGTAATCATTACCTTTGAATTAAGCATACATAATTTATTTAAGAGTCATATAGTACATAAAGTACTTAGTATTTAACTAATAATTCATGAAATATGACAGAACAAGCACAGGATCAACAAAATCATCCTGATATTGAAGAGTCGGCCTCAGGAAATGAACCTAAAGTAGGGTAAGCAGTAGATGCATAATTTACGACTACTTTTTTTATTTGATATTCGGCCGATAATTATGTATTAAACAGTACTGTACCGTTATTCGACCTAATAATTATGAGAGAGGCTTCCGTTTCAATCAGTTGCTAGTCACTTACATCCGGTCCGCAGCGCCCTCTATATCTAGTTTTCTGCAACAATCACTTGTTCATTTCCGGCGGATAGCAGTTTTGCTACACTAGCGCCACCTAAGGCAGGTTTAGCATTGGGAAACATTTTTACTTCATTGGCTGTTCTGTTTTCGGCCGAGGCGGTCGCCAGCTCGCTCCGCAACGAGCACTGGGCCGACTCCATATTGTGCTAGTCTTGCTTGCAGTTATACCTATTTTTGTGGTATTAATCTAAATTAAATATTGAAATAATATATTATTGGAAAAATGAAAAAAACTAAAAATCGAAAGTGAAATTGAATTGAAATAAGGATTTAACGATTTTTTCGTTCGGTAAAGTATAAAATAATAGAAAGCGGTGAGTACCCTTTTATTTTATTTTTTCTGACCGCCATGTCGGACTGTTTAAATTATTGGTTTTTACTTATTCGCTGAATTGTATTTGTGTAAAAGTACACGATTTAAAGAAGTTTTTTTTTTTCACTATGGGAATCTAGAACTCTAGATTCCCACATTGGGGAACTCCCCAATGTAAATTATGGTTATTTTAAACGTTTTTTTTTTGTGTTGAACGTCTTAACGGGTCTTTATCTCCGTTTGGGCGTTTCTCTAAATCCCAGGGATAGGTGGAACCGGTCCGCTTGCATCGAGAGTAAACGTCACCGAAGAAACGGCTTAATTAAAGTGAAGCACCGGGGCGGCTAATAATACGAGCACTATAGTCCTACGAATACATACTCCATACAAAGCTCTTCTTCCGAATCGAGCTAATTTTCAAGCGAAGACGAAAATGCAATGAATCAGGGAGCTCGCATCGCAACTGTAAGTTAGATCAACTTTATAAATAGTCGGTGTACCCTTCCATTAAATGTCTTCTAAACACTATTCTAATAACCCAATAGTACCATTAACAGTGATTCTATGGATCCTTATTTTAGTAGCTACTTTTTTATTAAGGATTTAAGGTCGTTCAACGGCTAACCAACCGATAGGTAATGCTGTGATAAGACACCTGTCCTGAATCTAGTCATGCTTACTAATGTCAAGGATCCTACTACTTCACGCGCTTCAGGAAAACTTGCTAAATATAACGCCGAATGCTTCAAAATGAAAGAAATAATTTTCTTTTCTTTTTTTTTTTTTTTTTTCGGCTTAACTGAAGCTGCTAATTAAATTATAATAATATGCATGCAAAAATTAGGTTAAGCTTTTTCCACAGAATGAACATTCTAGTATGATGAATAGAAGGAATACGCTAGTGATATTATGAATACCCCTAGTTTGGGTTATTGAGCTGAGCTTGTCCAATACAGAGGTGAGTTTGTCAAGCTGCTGTCATGAATCCCAACTTTAAAAAGCACACTGTGAATAATACCACCTCCGTGGTCGACGCTCCTTTAAAAATACTTATTTAGCGTAACTAGACAAAGCTGGCAGCATGAATTCACGGTGAGTAAGGATCGCATATCTGCGCCGCAGAACGATCCGGGTACCTACGCAAAGAATCAAAAATCTTTCGGGTAACATTTACAGATATGGACTCTAAGGACATGAGAATACATCTTCCTTTCGAGGAAAAGTCACTCAGGCAACCTACCGAATACCGAATACCTCACCGAAGGTTTTCCGAGGAGCCGTGTGCGTACTCTCCCATTTCCCGCCGGGATAAGAGAGATCATGCTAGAACGAGGTATTGACTCACCGAGTAAACCTCTTTCGTGTGCGTCAACTGCACCTGTATTGCCACCAACGAGAGTTGATGCGGGCACCGCCCTACATCCTCTAAACGGTTGCGGGATCCTATTCAAGGCGGTTTGCCTTATTTTAATCACCAAACACTACAATTAACAAGATGCTAAAGCAAGGTGTACTCATACTGGCGAGGTCTTCTCCCAGTTTTTAGTGTCGTCAATGTTCTCGCGGACAAAGAGCGACGGTACATCAAGTGCAATTTTCAACCGAAAAAGGCTCAGCGAATGTGTACATTCAGGCAAATGAAAACTGCGTGCAACGTGTACCAGTTTTTCTGCAACCCCACGACGGGTTGTTCAAATTAGCCTTCATCGAGCTTGCTTTTATTTGCAAATAAAAAGGAACACTCGGACGTTTGCTAACATTGATTTATGCCACGCATATAAAAAAAGGACTGTTTTTCGGATTCTCCTAGGCCCCGAAAGCCTTTGCCTTACTATCAAACTTGATCAATCAATTTTTAAGAAGGCAAGGTGTTCGATTTTTTATATATTTGGACGACTTCCTTTTGGTAAACCAGGACCCAGCCTTGCTACGCGAGCACGTCTAACTTGCATTACACTCGCTAACATTCCTAGGCTGGAATATAAACATCGAGAAGTCTATCCTTATCTTAAAACAAAAGGCCCTAGAGATTTTAGGCGTAATTTTGGATCCCTGGAACAATTTTACATTCTTACCAGGCAGATCAATCATAAGGATAGTATCGGAGGCGTCAAGTACTCTAGTGAGAGATGGTTCCAAATTGAGAGACCTACAGCGGAGGATCATGGGAATGATGGTTTTCGCTAGTTTCATAAGGTTTTCGATCTTAATATCGATCACTACAAGCGCAGACAAACCAAAACTTGTCACACGACGTGGACGCCTCTGCGTACGAGTCGTTATATATATGTGCGTTACCGTCCGAGCGATGGAGGCGACATTCGTCCGCGAATGACTGTCAGGTATTTGCCGGTAGAAATCTGATCAGACCAATAGAATTGGTCGGTGGCTAACAAACCGCAGAACAAGTTCTCTAATACATCAACACCTTTAAGTTCTCTAATCGAACCCACAGAATACTATCTCGCAAGGGTCGCCAGCAATATCGGTTGAGGTGCCATGCTAGAATATTCGAGCTTGTAGGGCACCTGGACATCAACCCGCGCAGCAACCTCCTCAATACAATCTATAGGTATTGACTACCTCATTAAATGTATTACATGGCTATAGCCGGCTACTGAAATTAAAAACCCTGCTTACACAGAGCAATAACCGCGTAGGGTGTTCACCTCCGGAAAGAAGGAGGTACGAAATCTGCGGCTGTCATGGTCCTCACTATGGATTAACTGTCGATTTACCATATTTCGGGATAATACAATTGTGACTCCGATCATTTGTCAAGGAAAAAAGCTCCGCCAGAGTGGCACTTGCGCAACGAATAACAAAGATCATATTTAGGAAATGGGGCACGCCAGCCATAGATTTATATCGAACATGCTGTGCCAAAATATTGCACTCTATTGAACAAACAAATACAATGGTTTTTCCCATTAACATGAGTTTTCCGCCGCCATACCTTGTACTAAGAGTAAGCACACAGGAACATCGCTACGGGGTCTCTCCTGGTAGTACCTCCCAGATGGAACAATGTGTTCTGGAAACTGGACTAAAAGAACAATGTCCTAGCTGCTTGATTTACAATACAGAAACTTTCTCAGGTTCTAGCTGTTGCAACAAAGGGGCTGCGCCTCTCCGGGACTTCGGAAATGGCACTGGAATTTTTGAAATGTGGAGCTGGAACCAAAGCTTAACTAGTTGGTCATCACAACTAGGGTCGTTACTGTCCTGTACCAGGGTAGCAAAAATCCACTTTAAATAGTTGTCGTACAGCTTTGATAAAGTGGGTGACTTTAGTAAAGAGTTCAAAGGGTTCTGATCTGGGTCAATATCTTGCTGACTTGCATCAGAAGAGAGGTTTGTTACTGATTACTATGTTGGTTCACAAATCGGTCGTTGCTACCTTTACCAAACCCAACAATCTTTGACACTGAGTTGTCGCATCTTGGTAAATAAAAATTTTAAAGGCTATTGTGTTAACCGAATCCAAAAGTATTAAACCTGAATTACAGACAATGCGTCTAGCACCCTGTTGAAGTCTACTAACACGATACCTCTGTGTACTACGATTTTTTAGATTTCCGTACCCAAAGCGTAAAAACGGAACCTTATTACAAATTAACTCCGCAGTCCATCTGTCTGTCACCAGGCTGTATCTCAACGTTTTCGTTGCAACTAAAATAACTAATACTAAAAACAGTAAAATAAATATTTATTTACTATTGTGCTCGAGACTATGTGCTGGCGATTTTACGTTGTTAAGCATTTTCACTAAACGGTATATCTTAAAGGGTGCTTACATTTGTTGCATATTTTTGGTTCAAAACTGACACTTATCACTAATTAGCTTAGGAACTGAGAATAGAGAACGCCAGTAACAAATCATTATGTCCAGGTTAGTAGGTTAAACGTCTGATGCCTGCAGACAAAGAGTTCTAGCTAAATCTGTCTTTTGCTAGCCTTAACCGGTGAACCTAGAGCTGTTAACCGTACAATCATAGTAAGTTAGATAAAGTAGTTCCTTCAGGAACACTGCATAAAGCCTACAGCAGTTGTGTTGGGTTAGCGCTAGCATCCAAAAACAGGGTTGAACAGTTTTTCCTTTTAGACGAAAATATGGCAAAGGTACCAGGGGTCTGTTAACACTTTTTAGAAATATTACTGTCGTGATATTTCAGTTGACCAAACGGATTTGTCTGTATCGCGAAAGTTCTAATTTCCGTTTATACACATTATGTAGATTGTAAGCCCTTACTGCTTACGACTTGAGGGAAAAAAAAAAAAAAACTTATACATCATTTCTTTCAATTTCAATTATTCATCTTCGTCTTTGAATGTACTTATTACAGATCGGTCTTATCAGCATTTCGTAAAAGGTTTAACACTCGCAAGAGTTTGTTGATATAATGATATAAAAACCAAGATCAAAACCAGATCTGTGTTTTTTCTATAACAAATATTTACCGATTCACTTTTTATAGTTTCAACCTTTTATCACGGGAATATATCACATTGGCTTGTTCTAGCACCACCAGGCGATAATAGACACGTCTCTCATAATTATTAGGTCGAATAACGGTACAGTACTGTTTAATACTTACGTTTTACCTGAAATTAAAACGTTTATTAAACATACTTACCTTATTCGACCTAAATTTTTAAAAGCTGCCTGGTGTTATAAGAGACGCAATGAAGTAAAAATGTTTCCCAATGCTAAACCTGCCTTAGGTGGCGCTAGTGTAGCAAAACTGCTATCCGCCGGAAATGAACAAGTGATTGTTGCAGAAAACTAGATATAGAGGGCGCTGCGGACCGGATGTAAGTGACTAGCAACTGATTGAAACGGAAGCCTCTCTCATAATTATTAGGTCGAATAAGGTAAGTATGTTTAATAAACGTTTTAATTTCAGGTAAAACGTAAGTATTATTTTTATAATATTCTCAATTTCGAAGATAATAAGATAGGCTATGTATTTTATTGAAGTGAAACTTCTTTATCGGGATTGTTGACGTGAAATGAAACTTCTTTATCGGGGTTGGAAAAAAAATTAGTGTAACATTTTTTCGTTACGCGCCATCTTTTTTTTTTCGTTACGCGCCATCTTTTTCTTATCCCTACCACGCGTGATATTAGATAGATTATTATAGATTAGATTATTAGATAAAGTTTAATAAAAGCCTTTTATTAAACTTTATCTAATTTAACTTTATTTAACCAATTTCTGTAAAGTTGCATAAAGTAAATTATTTTTTGAAAAATAACGTCATATAGAAGTTTCACTTCTTACGAGTGTACGCTAGTACACGCCCACATTTTTTGTTATAAAATGTATGTACCTTCAATCAAAAGTTGAGAATGAAACGCATTTTGTCGTGGCGAAAAGAGGACTACAGTTACTAAATTTTACCCAGGCAAAATTTGGTAGGAATTCCAGAATAAATATTATGTATAGGTATATAATAATAATATTCGTTGACGGATTTCGGAATATATTCCGAAATTGGTCTATAAATAAGGGCGGTCAGCTTTGTATCGACCAATACTTGAAGATTTTTATTTTCGACCATAGTGGTCAGGGTTCGGTAATAAATATTCAAATATTTTTAAATAACAGGTTTTTCGACCTCACGAGGTTAGTCTCTAGCTAAATCAAGTTCCCCCTGAGCTATCAGTTTCCAGAACGACTAATTTATACCATCGCGCGTAGCCAAGGGGAGGGTTTTCGAGCATCTAACCCAGGGGGGGGGGGGGGGTCCGAAAATTTAAAATATTAACATTCATAATGTTAAAATATTATATACACAATACACACATATTGGATACACTAAAATGTATGGTTTGAATTGGCTTTCATGAACTGCGATCACTAATTAGTTCTCATGCACTCAAGGAACCCAAGTATAGGTAAATACTTAGGTATGATTTGCCCAAGGAATTACTACCACCCCCATACCTATTTTATTTCTTTTTACCCCCCCCTCCCCCCCCCAAAACCAAAACCTGTCTACGCCCGTGCCATCAGATAAATGGTAGGTATGACATAATAATGCTAACATACTGTTTTACATAATCAGTATAATAATACTATTTAAGTATACTCAATAGCTCATAGTAGTTTAAGTATTGTTATTCATATACTTGTTTTGTTTTTTTTTTATCTAAAGAATTTGTCTTGCAGATGGGCTATTCCGCAAAGGCTGGATTTCATGACGTTTGTCGGAAAGGAAGTACTAGCGGTAGCACACGATATTTACATAATATTTTTAAATTTCAAGACTAATGCCGAATTGGTTTACGTCGCCAATGACGAAAAGAAAGGTGACGGTGTGGATGTTATAGCAGGTGTTTATTTTTTCTAATCTGTTAATCTATTATTTAATATAAAATTGTTTTATATTTGACTAATTGAGTATTGTAATTGAGTTTGACGTAAAGATCTGACTCTATTTTTCATGTTACGTTTACTTAATCAACGCCTTACAGCGATTATGTCTGTAATTATACACTTTTGCTATTTTTGTGCGGCTGGCGCTTCGACTTTCATCAAATAGGCGTTTAAATTGTCACGTTACTTGGTGTATTCTATTGCAGGATACATGAAATTGTGTGAAAAAAAATAAGAATATTCGCCGCCTGCTCCATTTATAATCAGCTCTTTTAGATAAAACTTTGCGCATTACCCATAGTCATTTTTGTGTAACATGTAACTTTACCTATTTGTGCAGGTCATAGATCCCATTTGTTTGCATTTGCGGAGAAGACAAAGCATGCGAGGATTCTCGTCGTCAACTATCCCACGTTTAACATTTTAGCAGAGTTAAAAGGTATTAAACCTTAAAAAATATCTAAACTATCAAATATGCTTGTTAGAAAATTAAATTATAAATTCTGCGATTATATCAGTCTAAAATCTTATAAAGTTAGTATAGAGATATACTTTCCGAAGTTAGTTAAATTTCCCACGGCTTTAATTTTGTAATGATTAAATTATTGCTGAATCATTAACATTTATAACTTCATCCTTGAGAGTAGTAACGCACTTGTAGCCATAAGGTATATAGGACTCTAATCTTAATTGGAGTCCTTTACACAAATATCCAAAGGCGGTAGAAATCATTCGATTTTAGCTCGTTGCCCTTTTGATACATAATTGAAAGTATCAAAAGTTACAACTTTGAGATATTCGACATAACTTTACGGATAGATGTTACATTTAATATTCTCCTTTACTGCTTAAGCATTGCGTGTTTAATTTAGACATGGACGTGAACCGATATAAGGGTTTGTGCATGATGGAGTGCGACCTGATCGCCGGGTTCAGTGGGTTTCCTAACTACCTGGTGTCAGTGTGGAGCTGGCGAACCCACCAGCGGCTACTGTCCATACCAACTGGAGTGGTCAGGCGCAATCAGATATTTTTGTAAGTCGACTCCCTAGTTTTGGGTGTATTTAAACCTCTTTACGCATGAACAGTGTCAGTCTTATACTCGGACATTTGGTGTCTCACGTTGAGGCTCCATAGTTCGAGACCTTTGATTTTTCGAAGACATACTTATTGCTCTTCTTAATGTCGCTTTTTTATTGAATCGTGTTTCAGATCGTAATTATTCTGAATGTTATTCTTTCAAACGTACCTATATAAGAAAACCTATAGCTTATAAGCAGGTGGACCAAAGAGATCAGTAAAGCAGTATTTTTAAAACTTTTTCTTAGCAAAACTCTATACCTATATTATGTTAAATAAATCGCAATCAATCTGCTGTTATGCTGTTGTATATTATCATCGATCGCTATTTACCACTATATCAACGTATAAGGTTTGTTTTGAACACAAATTTTATACATTTTGATGCATAAAATATCTACATCTAATCAGGAGACACTCCGATGCAGGGGTCAGGGGTTTCAATGATTTTTGTTGGGGTGGTAGAGGGCCAAAGGGTATAACAAACATCAAATATAAGGGTTAACTAGGCTAAGGAATACGGGACCAAAGTGGAGTAGTAACCCCCCAATCACCATAGAAATCCGCGACTCACACCTTTGCGGGTCTCTTTGCACCGAAGTTAAAAATATTAAATTAATTTAATCCGTACCAGGGCAAGTCGATCGCACATGCTGCTCTGTCAATGCTGGGGCGAGGGTTTAATCGTGTGGGAGGTTGCGCAATGCTACAAGCGTTGTCTCATGATGAAGAGAGCTAAGGACGAAGTGACGGGCTGGGAGGTCTCCGATCCTCCGTTAGTGGGCATCTGTTGGAGTCTCGAAGGACAGTTGTATGCAATAGACGCTCAGGCTACTTTATACAGCGTAAGTTTCTGTGACGTTTTCTAAAAAGTTGTCCTCAAGAGGTAGCTTAAAATTAATGTCGCTAAAATGCAATTTAATACCTTTTTTAATAATTTCGGAAAAATAATCATTTAGAGCAAATAGACATTTCGCTAATTAAATCAACCAAAATTATTTTCAGTTGGTATCCGACGGTATAGGAATGCTGACAAACGTCGAGTGGTCAGAAGACCTACAAGGATCTGCAAAGCCTTCAATATGTTCCTTTCATCACGGAATCTTGATTTATGGTCCTGATGGCTGTCTAAGAGTAAATAATATGCTATCTTCTCGTTCCATTTAAGAACATAAGTATCACGTTTACGTTACTTAATATATTTACGTACTTAAGACTTTTTAAACTGTATTGCTTTATTAGTGGGTGAACGTCTCCCCCAAATGCTTTTTTTTTCTAACTTTGCTATTGCTACCTTTTTCTACTCTACGATAGGACCTGCCAGTTGTATGAGTAAGTATTTGATCAGATCGTACTTATCCTTTTAGTCGATGCACTTCCAGGTACCATAATTTTAATTTTCTTCCCCACCTATCTTCCTGTTTTGTGCTTACATGCCCCTCGCAAAAACAAGTAGGTATGTATAGCATTTCTTCCATGCAACAAAGAAGTTAACAATTACATCGCAGTCGTTAAAGAGACAAGACGGCAAGTGGCAAGTGGTGTGGAGGTACGCGCCGCAGGACGCGGTGGAGCGGCTGCTGTCCAGCGCCGGCTGCGAGGAGGCCGCCGTGTGGACCGCCACCGGCTTCGTGTACCGCCTCGTTGGGGACGCGGAAGACAAGATTGACGTTAAGCTCTTTACTTTCAAGCAGAGGTATTGTGTTATTTTAGTGAATTGGTGTACCTATGCAGCAAATAAGAACTTGCGGTCTATTTGATGATGTCTAATTAATTGTAATTAATTCCAGGAATATTATCAAAATCCAATTCATCGCTCCAGATTGCACGCACCTTGCGACTATTAACGATGCAGGCGTTCTTTGTATTTACGAAGTTTTCACTGCTAAACTTGTAAGTGCTTTCTTTCTATTTCCTATTAACGTTCCATATTTACTCTGTAAGACTTTTTTTTATTATTTGACTGAAGTAGCAAATGGGAATGCAGTCCACCTGATGGTAAGTGGTCACTGCCGCCCATGGACATCTGTAATCAACTTCATACAGAACAGGGTTCCATCTGAAGTCAATCACAGATGCGTTGCTACTCCCGAGGACTATGATGGTCGCCTCATGTGAAAGTGTGCCGGCAACCACACCCTTCTATCTAAACGCAAGAAATGCTTCACGCTAGAAATAGGTGTGGCGGTGGTTCTTCCCCGGTCGAACTACACTGGTTCAACCACCTTTATTACTATAGGGACTTATAGGGAAAATTATTCCCTTTCTCCTCTTCTCATAAGTAATAAGGAAGTTATTAGTTTTGACGATATGTTGCTTACAACATCAGATGAAAAAATTAGATGAATGCTCTTTTCGAAACTGTAGTGTGTGTTAGACTGTTGACGTTCAATAAGTGTTCTACTTATCGAATCAATTTTGAATAGGTAAATGAGAATCGAATTAGGTATATAAATGAATATATCCTACTTCCTACTTCCTACTATATAATATTATAAATGCGAAAGTTTGTGAGGATGTATGTGTATTTGTTATTCTTTCACGCAAAAACTACTCAACGGATTAGGTAGAAACTTTACATTAGTATAGGTTATACATCAGAATAACACATGGGCTATAATTTGTAATGTTTTTTTTTTATAAGGTTATAATATAACGAGAAATATCAGGTTAGTCGGAAAAAAAGTTGTGCTCTGAGAGCTATCTTCGCATACGCTGCCTAAACCGTTGGAGATATCCAAATATAATGTACCGTGGGATTGTTTGGCTCACATAGATCTAAATAAAAGTCCGCGACAGCATATGTCTATATTTTATGTATAACCGACAATAACGCTTTTTATACTTTGAAAATTTTAAAAATATCAAGTTGATGTTTCCCTGGGTTTTATACAAACTAAATATTAATCCTTATCAAAATAAATGATTTCAAAAAATCAAGCATCTAATAAAGATTGAATCTGCCTCTTACACCATGTAAATTGGATAAGTAGTTTAGAAGATATTACGAGTATAACATATTGCGTAGTCAATTGATTGACCGGCAGTACGCGCCGTGCGCCACCGCCGTATACAACGAGGTTGTATGATATTAATATTTGAATGGTTATAAAACACGGAGCAAAATGTGAGAGGTCAATGACGTCTCTGTAGTTCCGGGAATAAGGCTACGGTATCCCCTGTCTGTGGTAAGAGGCAACTAAAAGGGAGCTTTCGGGGTTGCGGGCGGCTAGACGGAGAGCTCCAAACACCCAGTCAGCAACTTCGGGAAAGATATCAGCATGTGTGGTCGCATGCTATCGTGAGAGCCAGGATGGACGGAGCTGGAAACGTCCAGCCAGGCGATCCCGGGAAGGACGGTGGCATACGTGTGGTCGCATATCGTGGTAAAGACCAGATGGAGTGGTGGGCCCAGCCGCTCACTTGGGAGGAGTCCGATGGGGCAATGCACTCAGAGGACTCCAGTTGCGTTCCTTTGAAGATCCCGGAGTCCTGGTGCTATAAGAATCCAGATAACCCTGCGTCGCTCGCACGGCGTACCTTTTCAAGGTTTCTCCCTCGACAAAAAAAGAAAAAAAGGCAATGAGAATGAAACAGCGGAAAGGTTAAATATGTTATTCAATCGTCAACGACCTTTTAATGTAACACAACTCGGCAACCAGAGGATTCGTTGCAAAAGACGAAGTAGAGAGCGAGTGGTTAGGCCGGGAGAAATTCTGTACCCCAACGGACGACCCCTTAGTCGTGATAGCCCGTTGCACCAGGATAATGCTAGACGATAAAATCCTAGCTATGGCGGAAAGCTTATCTGGTGAGTGCGGCGGCCTCTTCGCTCTAGACTCATGGGAAATACCCAAATTCTCATGGATCAATGGGGTCCCAGGCTGCGGAAAATCAACATGGATAGTGAATCAATTTCAGGAGAATGAAGACATCATCATCACCACCACAACGGAGGCAGCAAAAGATCTCCGTACGAGACTCACTCACCGCACCGGTAAGTCCGGAAGGCTCGCCACAGCAAAAGTGCGCACACTGGCCTCAGTACTAGTAAATGGTTCAAAAGGTAGCTGTAAACGGCTTTTAGTCGATGAGGCACTAATGAACCATTTCGGGGCCATTGTGATGGCGATAAGGCTGACCGGAGCGACGGAAGTGATGCTCATCGGAGACATTAACCAACTGCCGTACATCGAGCGTAACAACCTCTTCGAGTTACGATACTGCCGCCCAAACCATATAACCGGAATTAGCCAAGAACTGTTGTGCACGCACAGGAACCCATTGGACGTAGCATACGCCCTAAGCGAGGTCTACAGCGGCATATACTCGTCCACGTCACGTATAAGATCCCTGAAGCTGAAGCGGTACATGGATGCGCAGATCCCAAAGGCCCTCGAGAAGACTCTCTACTTGGTGCACACTCAAGTCGAAAAAGAGAGTCTGAAGAAAGAGGGCTTCGGGAGTGGAAAGGGTTCACGTATCCTTACCATACACGAAGCACAGGGACAAACGTACGAGACGGTGGTGATTGTGCGAACTACCACAAATCATCTACAACTGCACGACAGTGTTCCCCATGCAGTAGTGGCAGTGTCGCGCCATACCATCAGCTGCACATATTACACCGACTGCAGCAATGACGCCATAGCTCAGTTCATTTCAAGAGCTATGAACGCCACTGACGAAGGACTGGAGGATTATAACATCTCAATGGCCATCCGTAGCGGGGACTCGAAGCTCATAGACAAGGCCACAAACCGCAAGCTCGAAATGGCCTCCGCAAAGGACTAAAAGGTATACAATTATAGTGTATCGCACGCCACGTCAAGACAGCAACGGCTCAACATTGGGAGAGAGAGAAGACTGCCATAAAGTATATTTTTTTTTTTTTAAAAAAAGGCAAAAAATTCAATACATCGGCAAGCACTCGTTCGATGTGAATTTAAAATATTTTTGGAGTCGAAACCGTCAATGGCTTGACGTGCGATAAATTATAAAGAAAGCAAGTCCTAAGATGTCCCAAAATGTATACAACAAAGCAAAACAAAACAAAACACAGCTGGGACCCAGCTTACACTGTTACCTAGTTGTGGGCGATGTCGACGGCGAAGGCTCATAGTGGAGCTGTAAAAATGACGTAAAGACAAAAATAAAACCATGCTAACAAAGGGCACGGACGATATGTCTGTGGAGGCGTAGCTGAAAAAAAAAAAAAAAAAAAAAAAAAAAAAAACACAACTCGGCACATATGTCAGATTAGCAGTAGTTTAGGTCGTAGTTGACCACGCTAGCAACTGCGCGTTGGTAACCGCCACGGGTTTTGAGACCCTGAGACCCTTTCTTAAAACTTTTAATTTCAGAGTAAGCATTAATATCTGTTGCCAACAAAACTAATTCAAATTAATATACGTGCCTGTGATTTGAAATTTGAACACACTGATTTAGGCGATTAACACACGGCCCTGCGCACCGCCGCGAATAGAGGTGCCCCGCGCGGTAAGGCGGTTTACGCACCTGTACGCGCGGATGGACCGATCATCAAAATAAACTTTTCGACATCGAAATGCATTTTTGCTTCAACGATGATCCGCGCGGTTAGGCGCCAGCCCGTGTGTGAGGCGCCGACCCCCCGCACTGTCGTTCGCGCGGAGACACGGTGGTGATGAGAACACCGCTGGACCGCGCGGCCAGTCGGTGTACGTTTGTGAGGCATCAACGGATTTATTAGACCCCAATACAACATGAGATCCGCTTCACCGCCTACCGTGGCAATGAGCGGTACCGTATGTTAATCGCCTTAGGAAGTAGGGCAAGGGTTCAATCTGAAGTAAATCACAGATGCGTTGCTACTCCCGAGGACTATGATGATCGCCTCATATAAAAGTGAGCCGGCAGGCATACCCTTCAAATGAAACACAAGAACTGCTTTGATTTGACTGCTTCACGGTAGAAATAGGTGCGGCGGTGATGCCTCCCTGGTTGAACCATTGCTCTACCACCTTGAAAAACTTTATGTGGCAGACTAAATTCCACGCGAGCGAAGCCGCGGGCAAAGGCTAGTATATATATATATTATATTCCGGCTGAATAGATAACCTCTTTCCTTTGGTAAGTCTTTTAACTTTTAACCGACTTCTCAAACTTACTACATAATACGATAGCTTGCAGAGTTCAACCAGGAAAATATTCGCAGGTTCTCATGAAATTCATCGAAGGCAACGACATTTCCTTCCAAGCCAGTCCCGTCGATCCCCTGCTCGTGGTGTACGGCGAAGTGGGCAAGAACTACGGTCTTGCGTTGTTCACTTTCGGCGAGAGCGGGCTGACGAAGGTGGGCAGCATGTGCCTCACGCACCAGATCGTGTCGCACGTGGTGTTCTCTCCGACCGGCCGGGAGATGGTGGCCGGAGCGATGTCCGCTGGACACATATTCATCTTAAAGGCAAGTTTTTAGATCTGATATCATCTTTATTAAAAAACACTGTTTAAAATTCAGAATACAAGTAGGTATCTACAGATTCAAGAGACTAGAATTTGATATGATTTGCACATAATTTTCGAGTAGGTATGTTTATTTTTTTGGATTCGAAGTTTTAAGTCTTGACCGTTATAAAATTAATGTGACTTGTACCGTTGATATTCACAGTTATCGGAAGATTTTAAACTAACGCTAGTAAGATACACTGAGCTTGGAAGAGGCCTGGCCGATTGCTTCTTGATGAAGGTTGGAGAGGCGATGCGGGTGTTCAGTCTCGTGCTGTTTTCCGATAAGTATTCTATGGGTAAGAAATACTAGGCTAGTTAAATATATTTATAGTAAATTGGAATTATTGATTTTTAAAGTATACCTAAGTATGGGGTACTCAACACAGATAGGTATGACTCAAGCTCATATGGTATTATCACTACATAATTATATCGAACGGTATTTTGCTAGGCACTCGTGGCTAATACTAGTATTGCTGCGGGAACCATGACATCTACGATGGGTACCAGTTTCAATAAATAGACAAAAATATGAAACATATCCCTGTTCTTAATATGTAAAGCAATGATGCAACAGAGGCTGATTCCGATTACGAATAACTGCGGGTTCGTACTTTTTGGTCGTTAACATAATCTTATTTATAAGCTTTTATAAGAGTAGGTATACCCCGTATAGGTGCCCTCCCACTTAGCATAGGTAGGTAGGTGACAGAAGGGAAATTCTTCAAACAGGAGAACCGTTTTTGATTTTGATTGGTATGGATAAGATTTTCGCGATTGTCGCTGTGGGAGCTATGGCTACACTCGTGCTCCTAACAAAACCTTCCGCATGTGAAAGGCGAGCGCATCATCTGCATGAACGCGGAGAGCGGCAAGGACAACAAGTTCGCGGGCAAGATGGCGGGCCCGTACGCGCGCCTGCTGCCGCTGCGGGGCCGGGACGCCGCGCTCGCCGTGCCGCAGCTGTCCAGCCGGCTGCACGTCATCCATCTGTCTGGCGAGGTGAGTCCGACGAATTCATTTTTTTAGGCCATCCTTCTCGGGATCACTTGATTGCTTCGAACTCTTGCCGTTCGGAACCCTGAAAGCCCCTTTTTAGACGCCTCTTACGACATGCAGGGAATACCGTAGCCCTATTCTGATCTCGGAACTACAGGCACGAGCTAAGAAGGTGCTAGTCTACCAAGTTGTTGGTTATGTAAGGTTCGATGGAGTTTTTCGTTGAATGGTCGCTACTGTTCATGCCAGTCAAAAACGCTCCGCTTGGATTGGTTCTATCAATATTACGGCTAAGAAATCACCGAGTGTTTTTAAACCGCTCATGATGCGGCCACCTACTTCTACTACAGACATTCCCGCGCAACCCAGCGATCAGTTGCAATAGTCCCCCTTGATCTCTTGCAGCCTCAGGTGCGATCGTTTGAATTACCAAAATGCTGTTAAAAACAGTTTCTTGAGTTCTTTCAGTTTAACTTTTGTTTGTATCGTTCCAGAAAGGAGTAACTGTGTCAGTGAAGATGGGGCCGATGTTCGAGTCTGGTCACGACTTGAAGCAATATAATGCGTTTTACAACGAAAATGCGCTGCTTACTTTCAGTTACGACGGCACTGTCATTTTGCGCCAACCTACCGCACCCGAGGAATACGGTAAGATGTTTAGAGTAAAATTATTGAATTTTGAGATTATTGTTCGGAACTAATTGTAAGCTAATTTTGTTCAAGTTTGAGACTAACTAATTTTTTCTCAAACTTCTGCACAAAAAAATCTACAGTTACTAAATTTACAGGTAGATATAATTACTATTACCTACCTAAGTGTTAACTTAAAACACTTGATTTTGCCATAGCGATTAAACAAAATCGACAAAGATAGTCGCCTAAACAAGATAGCACATTTGTATCAATTTAATTTTTACCTTTTTGTATACCATTGTGAGTGATAAGAATTTCTTGAAAACCAACAAAAGTTCGTAGAAGTTATAGCCTGTAAACATCTTCTGGATTTGTATACTAAATGTGTAACTAAACAAAACACATTATAACTAAAACAAGTTTACATTAAATATATGTTGTACCTTCACTTTCTTCACTTGCATTTCCTCTCAGAAATGAAGCTAGTAGTGTCCCACCGGTACGAGCGCGGCGTGCGGCAGGCCGTGGTGGACGGCGGCGTGCGCTGCGTGGCGCTGCTCGCGGGCAGCGGCGCGCTGGCCGTGCTGCACCTCGCGCCGCGCACCGCCCGCCCCGAGCCGCTCCACCAGCCCCCCGGCCCCGGCGTACTCGATCGCGCGAACAACGTGCTTACCATCATCAGTCATACTGACAGTTAGTGGGCTACCGCTATATTTAATTCTTGAGTGAAGAAATGAAATGAAATGTCTTTATTTTGTATAGGCGGGGCACTTACAAATTGTCAGTTACATTTTTTTTTTCTTACACTACCACCGGATCGGATTACGACCTCAACTGAGAAGATCCGGCAAAAAACTCAGCGGGTTTGTCTTTTTTCTTATATATGTCCATTTTTTTTAAATGTAATTACAATCATGTTTTTTTTAAGCGAAGAGCTTCTTGCGTAAAGTGTAAGGGGTGATAGGTATATTGACTTCAGATGAAACCCTTATTTTGTGTTGGCTTACAGATGTCTATGGGCAGCAGTGACCATTCCCTATCAAATGGACTGTAAGTTCGTTTGTTACTGCAATCTTTAAAAAATGTCACTGTATGTCATTAAATATGCTACATATCACGAGAAAGCATATTTATATGAATTCGTTTATAACATTTGAATCGTAGTAGGTACTGTAACATTGTACAACTTAGTTATGTCAATTAATTTTGCACATCTACTTTCAAAAAAAAAGAACCTTAAGTGAAAACGGATATAAATCATAACTTTTAACCCGTTGTTACTGGTGGCACAGAAGTAATTCCCTTCCCAGAGAACTACCTAGAGCAGCAGGAGGAGAAGAAGGTCCGCGAGGAGGCGGCGGAGTCGCGGCGCGCGCGCGAGGAGGTGGTGCGCGCGTTCGAGGCGGCGCAGGCGCGGCTCGTGCGCCTGCTGGAGGGGAACCTCGCCGCGCCGCCGCTGCACCGCCTCTCGCTCGCGGAGTTCAACCTGCACCTCGAGCACAAGAAGGAGCGGAACAAGCAGGTGACGCTTTGAAATGAAATTAAATGTCTTTATTTTGTATAGGCCTTCGGGGGCACTTACAAATTATCAGTTCCTTTTTTTTCTTACACTATCACCGGATGGGAATACGACCTCAACTGAGAAGATCCGGCAAGAAACTCAGTGGGTTTGTCTTTTTTTCTTATTTATATATATATTTTTCCCCCTCGAGCACGAGGAAAAAACAGGCGACGCTTTCTACGTGTATCTTGAGAACGAGGAATGAAAAAACAGGTGACGCTTTCTACGTGCATTTCGAGAACGGGGAATGAAAAAACAGGTGACGCTTTCTACGTGCATCTCGAGAACGAGGAATGAAAAAACAGGTGACGCTTTCTACGTGCATCTCGAGAACGAGGAATGAAAAAATAGGTGACGCTTTCTACGTGCATTACGAGAACGGGGAATGAAAAAACAGGTGACGCTTTCTACGTGCATCTCGAGAACGAGGAATGAAAAAACAGGTGACGCTTTCTACGTGCATCTCGAGAACGGGGAATGAAAAAACAGATGACGCTTTTGATTTGCCTTAAGGAGCGAAATTGCTTGTTGCGGTGACCACGTGTCGACACTGGTGCTAAGCTTAATGTTTTTTTCAGAAACCTAAACTTGTTTTCGTTGTATGTCGTTAAAATATGATATTTCTTCAAAAAAGGTAGATTAATGTACGGATAACCGTTACAAGTTCTTCGTTGTTATAAATAGCACTAAAATTACATTGCCGTCAAGTTTTGTGTAGCGAACTTACCGCCACAGAGTTACATTACTTACCGAAAAAACGATGTTATCCTAAGCAACACTCTTTATAACTTCTGTTTAACATAAAATTATAACTACACTACATCTGACTCTCTTCTTCATCAGGCGGAAAAAGAACGAGAACAAATCCGATTAGAGACAGAAGCGCGGATCCGAGCGCAGGACAAGGTGACGGAGTGGATCCGCAAGCGCTGCTGGGACACCATGCTCACGCCGCGCGTCAAGCTCTTCGCTATCTTCAGCCACTACCAGGTTATTGCCCATCCGTTCCATTAGAAATACATGTTAGAAACACATTAGCGTATGGAAATTCGAAATTTCATAGATTTCATACAGAAAAGTATTTTATCCAAAGTTAGTGTGCTATTTGTCTGAGATTTCTACCCTAGTAAGCCCCTTCTACAACATAGTTTGTTTTTTTTTTCTTAAATTTCCACCTACCGCAAATTTTCCAGCCACCCAGGGTTGAAAGAATGCCATCAGGCATTAAGTTTGCCCTATTGTAACTTTTATTTTATAGAGGTGCAATAAATAAATAAATAAATAAAAAAATAAATAGTTTCATAAGAATGATATAAAAAATATATATATCGCCCACCGGATATTGTTTATATGATAATTGCAAAACTAATCTTTTGTAAAATTAAAATTTGGAAGACTAAGACATCAAATGGAGGCAACCCTTTATAAGTCCCGCGTTTCGACACAACATGTATCTTTTCAGTACCAATTTTCCTTTACTCTATATTCGATGCGAATTGGAAGAATAAAATAATAAACCCCCATCCAAAACAACGTGACCAACGCAGGTGGAGAACTACGCGGTGCTGCCGACGCAGCGCGAGAACTGGCCGGAGCTGCAGCAAATCGAAGCACTGCGCAGCATCGAGATGGAGAACGACGAGGAGCTGTTCCGGCCGTGGCTGGAGCCGGCGCCGCTCGCGCTGGAGGATGCGCAGTCGCAGATACAGTGAGCATGGACCAATACGCTTGTTTACTTTACTTTTTGACTATTTACCATCGTGCCGATGTATAGAATTTATAAGAAACACGGAATTTGATCGACCAAACTACCTAAATTATCATCATACATGGAAATCCACACCAGACCATAAATTGTGACTGTTTAAAAGACACAAACATGAGATATATAAGAATAAATTGCCAAACATTAATTTTATTTCATGGTGATCTGAAATATAATTGAGTTTACAGTGTAGTAATCTTGTCCACACTCCGCCGGCACCGCGGTTGTTTAGCCTAATTAAAAAAAGATTTTTACGGCCAAACACCATACGTCATCTATGGACCCTGGCAACACCGAATTCTCACTTCTTTTTCGCGCTTTTATGGCATCGCGCTATTATTTTTTCAAAGTTTTGTAAAATGTGTAAAACTAAGCAAAACTTATGGAAAAATGGAAGAAAATGGAAAGTGACAAAGAAAAGCCAGGACGGAATAGTGGAAATCGCAGGAGCAGCACTCTACAAAGCAATTTCTCAGACCGGAGGATTCATTGGTTATGTTTCAACAAAAAGGAACCTAAAGTGATATTGTTTGCATAAGGAGCATGCAAGTTGTAATATTGTTTTCAGGTAGCAAATGTGTTAAAACACTGCTCACCATAACCATTGAGTACGAGATACTCGTGTGTTGCATTGCCAACACTAAATGGTTTTCATATTTACCATTAAGCACGAGATGCTTGCGCTAACATATCTATGTGGCAAATGGTGAATATGTAACACACCTGGACCGTTGAGTACGAGATACTCTTAGTGTTACATTGTTGACACTAAACGGTTCTCTCATTCGCCATTGGGTACGAGATACCTGTGTTAACATTTTTATGTGACAAATGGCTTGAATGCTTACTTCACTCTAACTGTACAAGCAATCACACAGCACAAGAAAAGGGTTGCTATCCATGGATGACCCACACCATGCTATACCTAATGGAACATTAAACTAGCTCTGTCATGCTTACATTATTAAGTAACCATTAAGAGAGTCAGAAAGCCTTCATGATGCCATTGCAAAACAAAAACATGTGGCTACTGTCAAAAGAGATAAATTAAAGTTTATCCACATCGGGGACATTGGTACCTATACTATATGGAAAACTTTCAACCATCTGAGATCTCTAAAATTGGCCAACTTGTGGGTAGCATCTGTACAAGTGATATACTGTAATGGAATATTTAGTACAAGTATAAAATAACAATAAATGTGGTTTAATGGCATACATAAAAATAGTTATTCTATAACAGGTGTATTAACTTCAAAGCAAATGTAACTTAGAATATAACAATCTTAACGAGGCTCACCGGACAGCTTTAATGTTATATTCATGCAACAGAATCATTCTGGAAGTCTGATATCTGCATTACTATTCTACAATTGCTTGGAACTTAATTTTTACTTCATTAAATAACTTTACCAAGCATATTTAAACATGGAAGTGATATATTGTAATACTATTGCATTCATATTACCTGTAATAGTAGTTGTGCTAGTGTGTAAAAATGAATAAATATTGGTTGATATTGACCTATACATAAATATAAAGTAATATACTTTTCTGATACTTTTGAGTTACATCTACTGTGTTAAAAATGGAACTAGAAAGTGATAAAACATATTCTAATTTATAAAATTTGCATTTACAATACAACAAAGTTCAGTTCAATGAAACTCATCAGAAGTATTTACCTGTGACAGGTAAGGGTATTTAAAATAAAACCACTAGCATTAACCATTCCAGAAAGAAGATATTTGGTTAACAACAGAATAAACAACATTTTATATGTATCAGGTGACTGGGCTATGTACAAAATTATTCTTTTTGCAGCAATATAAAGTGAAGTTAATGCAATTTTTTCAGATCTCTGACTGTAGTAGGTTGTGTTATCTATTTTGTAGTATCCCTACCACAGCATTGGTTCTGCAGAATAAATTAGGTCATAGATGGGACTACAGTTACCTCTACCTAATCTGATCTACCAGTAAGTTCAAGCAGGCACATTCATTGGGCTTATCAATGAATATGCTATCCATGTAGATGGGTTTCATGGAATTTAATTTTTACTGACTTACATGTACATGTCACAAAAATAAAACTTTGCAGTTATATAAAGTTGGATTTCGTACATTAAACCAAAATCTATATCAGTACATCAGTACAGTCTTAAGGGTCCTAAGGGTGTAAAGAGAAATATTAATGACAGTTACCTATATCATATAAGTACCCATATTGCAAATAGCATTGGGTTCGAAGTAAAATCAAGTTAGAAGTATTTAATTGGAACAAACCATTTAAAAGTTAATTAACTCCATAAATACCTACAATGTAATAGTTGACAGTGGAAATTACCTCTGGAGACTGTCCTGGGAGACAAAAGACTGTCATAATTATTATAAAATTTCAAATGACACCATCATCTAGTTCTGGAGCATATAATTAACTTACATAAAATAGTTAATTCCCATGTGAATATCAAGTCTTGTTATCAAATAATGAAAATATATGCTTACACCTATTGTACTCAGATTTAGACTGTCATACCTTCATATTTAATGGTCAGGAATAATCACAGGGCTGGAAACTCAGTCTTATAACTTATGGGATAAGTTTAACATCTGCAAATAATCCCTACTTACATCATTGTAAAACATAATTATGATAATAACATGATGTATAATTCCACCAGCATCACAAGTATATAGAAATTAAATATACAAATCTCATACCATCTCTAGTAAACTAATTTTAATTCCAAATTAACAGTTTAACAATTCATTTAGCAATATTGGTTACAGATAACAACATTTATCGTATATTTAGGCACTTGTCATCAAAGTAGCATATTATGTAACAGACCATTAACTCTGACATACAAATAGGGCAATCTTATGAAGATACCCAGTCTCTTAAATTTTAGTTTGAGTATTATAATACAATAATAATAATGTTATTACATCTCTGTATATTGGTCCAGTGATTACCTAAATATTTTGCAGAGGCACAGAGATTGAACACTAGGTGTATGTATGAGATTTAAAACAAGAGAACAAATATGATGTCAGTGTATTTAGTATACAAATCAAACACTGGTGGAATTTACAGAGGAAATTATAATAATTATACTTATTGATATTTCAACATCACTACATCTTTTTATTGTCCAGGAAAATAGTGCTACATCGCTTCATTCATATGGATTCATAAGACGTGAAACTTCTTCGGACTGGAATATGGGAAAATATATGTCAAGATATAAAGGAATGATCTGCATTAATACAAAAATGATAAACATGAAGAATATATAAGTAACAACTTTATTATTGTCAGTCATTATGTATGTAACTATTGAAGAGCAATGGATTCCTGTCTTCAGGGATCCTTATAGACTATAAAAGTCATACCCCATTTAAGTAAAACTGTTTAACTAAATCACCATGCAGTACTGAATGACCTCATGAGGGATTAAAACAATTCAGTACTATGGGGACTGAAAATATTATATACATTAAGAATGATAATACAACTAAAATCTAATACATATTACTGAAAGGTATGAATATTTTATTAACACTACAGCTGGAACTTATTATGCGCCTCACTGAGGCTTGATACACATTATAATCATGTGGATACACTATTTGAGTCTACACATATTTAAGTTAATATTGCCAAAATATAACCAACATATGTACAAGTAAGACTACATAAGTTCAGCATGTAACAAATTGGTTATTAAGCATTAAGAATCCTTTACTATATAAACAAATATATATTATTCTATCTATTCATAAATATTCAAGGAGTGTATCAATAAGCACTAAGACCAGCTTTGTAAAAGATAGCTTTAGATCATTCATTTATATATATGTATAAGATAGTATGGGAATTATACTTACTAGCAATGAATTTAGATAGTTATAATAAACTATTATCTGTACACATATGGATAATACTTTTATATTCTTAGTATACAGCCATATGATAAGTAATTTAAATTTACATTGTAGTTCATACATACTTACCAGATCTAATTTGATCTGAATAGTTCGGAAGTGCTGTAATAAATTATGACAAAAATTTTTTTTTTTTTTTTTTTTGAGATTTACTGCAGGATAGGTTCTTATTGAGATCAACTTGATCACATTAATTACTATTAATGTGTCAAATAATATGTGTACTAAGCTTGTTCTATATTAAATTATTTACATAGTTGTATACATATATTATGACATTATTTATAAAATTTATGTAATGCAGTTATTTTTCTTTTTCTATTTTTAATAAAGAAAGGAAAACAATATTATCCAGACAAGGAAATTATCCATTAAATTCAATTCTATTTACAAATGTTGTATAATGCATTATGATTATGCTCATTTGTTTCATCAAAATTTGTGGACGTTAAGACACAAGCCTAGAGCAGTAAACATTCCTAAATTAATCATTATTACTGCCTTTCGCAGTATTAAATTAAACCATTTTTTTTAGTAAAGCACATATTGATTGTCATCATTGGCATTCACTATGTCTAGTTATTATATTGTAAATATTTAATGTGAGTTTCCCTTTTATGGATTTTAGAATATCTTTTACCCATAAGACACCGTAACAAAAATTTTTAATTATTTGAATTAGTTTAATTCCATTAAATATATATATTGTTGCAGCAGACTCTAAACATCTACACTGTAAACTCAATTATATTTCAGATCACCATGAAATAAAATTGAGAATTAGACGAGCTTACCTGTAAGTGAAGTCTGATTCTAATTTTATGAATGGTGATCTGAAATATAATCACCCACCCACCCAAATCGAATAAATCGATACCCAAACTGCAACAATAAAACATATTATAATTCACAACTGTTTATTATGTAATATAACTCAATTACATTATTAAATCATATAATTCAACAGTAAACAGTAAAGTTTCTCCTTGATGAGGAAATGGATATCATCAAGGATAGCAAGGGGAAATAATACTCTCTAAAGCAAGTGAGAATTCGGTGTTGCCAGGGTCCATAGATGACGTATGGTGTTTGGCCGTAAAAATCTTTTTTTAATTAGGCTAAACAACCGCGGTGCCGGCGGAGTGTGGACAAGATTACTACACTGTAAACTCAATTATATTTCAGATCACCATTCATAAAATTAGAATCAGACTTCACTTACAGGTAAGCTCGTCTAATTCTCAAATATAGCACAGTCAAAATAAAATAGACCATTTAAAATTTCGGAAAATTAACAAAAATATTTCTAAATACACCTAATAACATAAACTTTCGATTAGCAAATTAAGAAGAGACAAATTCGTGATACAAAACATCAAACATAAATGTTACGTTCCTATAACAAATACACTCTTTAAGAAACTCCCCAAAATACGAATTCAATTTTATTTACCACAAAATGTTAATTGTGAAATTAACATTTCACGCAAAAATGTTAATTATGAAATTAACATTGAAATTAACATTTTGTGTGTGAGCTGTTTGACGAAAAATAGTAATAAAGTTTGATCGGATTAGCCCACTGGAGTCGATAGTGTCGATGCCGCGCAAGAGCCTGGAGAGCCAGATGATGTCGGAGCTGCTGGAGCTGGCGGAGGAGGAGGAGGCGGCGGAGCCGCACGCGCTGGCCGGCAGCTGCGCGCACCGCTTCGTGCCGCTGCCCGCCTTCATGATCCCGCAGACGCTAGCCTTCAGCTTCCTGCAGATGGACTGGCTGCAGCATATTGTTAAGGTACGCCCAGTAGTTAAAAGGTGGTAGAACCAGTGTAGTTCGACCGGGAAAGTACCACCGCCACACCTATTTCTAGCGTGAAGCAATTCTTGAGTTTCGATAGAAGGGTGTGGTTGCCGGCCCACTTTCGCATGAGGTCGCCTCGTAGTCCTCGGGAGTAGCAACGCGTCTGTGATTGACTTCAGATGGAACCCATGTTCTGTATGTAGTGGATTACAGATGTCCATGGGCGGCAGTGACCACTTACCTTCAGGTGGACTGCATGCTCGTTCGCTACTTCGGTCAGATAAAAAAAAAGTAAACCAGCTTGCAAGATTGTGGTAGGATGAGAAGGCATGCCCAGGGCCTTGGCCGTAGGCGTAGAGTTGTTCGACATGCTAATCAGCCACTAGCAGTCTGGTGTAACTCTATGTCGTCTACGTGATTGAAAGTAATCCATGAAAAATTTCCTCATATAAAAAAAAATTGTGAACAGTTACTTCTACACTTAATTATATCTCCGCAATACTTTTGTTTAGCAATGAATTCCGTGAACGTACAATAAGACAAACGCCGTGATTCAAAGTCTTTATCGTAATAATCTAACCATATCGTAAGAAATAAATATAAAATTATTACATAACGTACTTACTGTGGCTCTTTTTATTTATTTGTTATTCCATTTTAAAGTTGCCTATGAAAGTACCATAATTTAATCACTCTAAAATTGAATAATTTTCCAGCTGATTACATCTTAAGTTGAACCACTATAGTAATATTTATATTATTTTATTATTAAGTACCTAATAATATAATTGAAAATGTTTCAGTTGACCGTACAGAACATGCGACTATGGTTTAACAAACAGTTCGACGATCTGATGAACCAGAAGAAACGAGAGGTTGGACTCGTGGAGGAAAGGAACGCTCGTTTACGCTTCATCATAGATGGTAATATAGTATGCTTAATTGAATTATTTTTAAGAATAATTTCAATCCATATAATAATGTCTAGCAGTTCACATGACAGGGCTGACGGATATAAAACGTTTTAAGATTCCTCTACATGTGGAGAAATATACGTAGGTACCCAGCGGTGCATCATAATAATAATTGCTGAGACTTAATTATTTTAATGAATGAATGAAAATACGTAATATTTTTTTATATTACATTGGTGTCTTATTTTCTAGAATTGAATAAATTATCTGATCTACGTGGCAGCTTCCATCACCTGAACATCATGATTCACGATCCTGAGTGGCGCCAAGAGGAACAGCCGCACAGACTCATCAAAGTTGATCCCGAAGAGGTTTTAAATTAAATGTTTCTATAGTAGAAGTCCATAACCGACAACACCGATTGTATCGGAATTATAGGTTTTTCGATTCTCAGCATTAGTGATTCAATTCTAAGGATTTTGGTGAATTCAAGATCGATCGATACGATTTTTTAAGCAACGGGCTGCTCTTACGTGTTTAACTAGCTTTCCGGATCGTCTGCCTGCCAAATCACATTAGTACTTTTTACATGAGTGAGTGATAACCATTCATCGATTATCATAATAAAAATTTATGGCTTACGTACTTCCAAATATTAGTAAAATAAGGTATAAGCTAATAAGAGTAACAGATTAATAAGAAATTAAAATAAAACATCCAGTGCAGTATCGAGCCGTACGTGAGTCCCAGCCAGGTGGTGATCCCACCGCCGGAGCCGAAACCCAAGGACGACTTCCGCGAGCGAGCGCTCATGGACATGATGGATGGCGTGCTCGAGAAGCTGTGGCATGAGGAGATAAAAAAACCCATCCCGATGCCGCAATGCATGGTAAGATATAAGATTTCAAAGTTATGTAACGGTAAAATGATAAAAATGTATATGAAAGAATTTTCCATAAATCTATGACACCAAACACGTAAGAATAAAAATATGTTAAGCCTTTGACCCTGTATGTATTCGATTTATATATCAGTGGTCTTCGACATGGTGCAGAACTGATATCCAAATCGTATATACATGCAAAGGCATTATGGATAGTTTTATATTCGATACGTGACCACAATTACCCGGATATTACGCCTACTAATGCACCTAAAAGAAGCGTGATGAGTACTCCTTGTAAAAAGGAGGAGCACATTCCTCTTTTATGTCCCATTGCTGAGCATTGATCCATAAAAGGGAAGGTAGAAAGGCAATACGGGCCAACCAAATAAGAAATTCACAAAAACGTATAATTAATTTCCATCCAGTTGGAGAAGGATCCGGAGCACTTCAACGAGGAGGACCTGCGGCACGTGTTCGAGTACGAGGCGAAGGTGGCGTTCCGCTGCGAGGAGCGCGACAAGTACCGCAAGATGCTGCACGCCGAGTACGCCAAGCTCGCGCAGCTGCTCGACGAGGGAGTCGTCAAGTTTAACCAGAAGGTGGGTACAACACATTATTGTCCCACTGCTGGGCACGGTTCTTCTCTCAAAATAAGAGAGTTTAGGCCATAGTCCACCGCGCTGGCCGAGTGCGAATTGGTGGACGTAACCAGAAGGTACCCTGCTATTACTTAATTAGACTCATAATGATGACTTAGCGTCATTTAATAAGGAGGATTGGCTAGTTAAGGTATCCAAAAAATTAAATATCATAAAAAATAAACATCGAACTTGAAATCCAACAAGTCAAGTTGGTACCGTATTGTAACTGAAAGTGAAAAAAATTGTCAGTCCCAAATGTAAAGAGCTATGGTTTCGAGGACATCTCGTTTTGAATCATTAAAGCAATAATGTCGTAAATATATTCTTCTTGTAAAATATTTATCTAAATATTATCATGTATAATATTAGCGAATATGTTTTGTGATGGCAGCGATCTTTTTATTTGCAGGTGAAAGAAATGTGGCTGACAAAGTTAAGAGTTGACTCCGTGATCGGCCAAGAAAATATCAATTTAATGCGACTACGAAGGACCAATTTAGACCGTGTGGAGATGGCTGAAAAATTGGAAGACATGAGGTATGAATTCGACGATAATCAGGAAGATATCGTCAATTTGGTTTTTAATCATTTTTATGTTAACTAAATAACTCTAGAACCGTTTAGCGATTATACTAATAACTATTAACGATTGCTATCTAAAGAAAAATAACGACCTTGTTGGTCGTTCACTTTTTCAGACCAATTTCAAGCCAAACCTATTGTTTACGACACGCTTGTTATTGGAATAGCTCCTACTTTCCGCATTAATATGTACATGTACATGTTATTAGACCATATTGTTAGATTTGCGATTGAAAGTTTTTGAAGGTAGGTAGAACCAGTGTAGTTTGACCGGGGAAGTACCACCGCCACACCTATTTCTAACGTGAACATTCATTGCGTTTCGATGGAAGGTTGTGGTTGCCGGCGCACTTTTATATGAGGCGACTATCCTAGTCCTCGGGAGTAGCAACACATCTGTGATTTACTTTAGATAGAACCTATGTTCTATATGAAGTTGCTTACAGATGTCCATGGGCAGCGGCGACCACTTACCGTCAGGTGGACTGCATGCTCGTTTGCTAGTTCATTATTATAAAAAAATAGTTGTATCCAAGAGTGTCCCTCAGGGAGGAGATATCCTCGTACGAGTGGTCGGCGGAGGAGCTGCAGCGCGAGCTGGCGGCGGCGCAGGCGCAGGGCGAGGACGTGCAGGCCGCGTACGACGCGCTCGCCGCCAAGGACCGCTACCTCGACCGCACCTTCAAGAACCACTACGCTGACCTCTCGCCGATCATTGTTGACCAGTGCTATAAGTTCTTCAAGTTAGTGCTCTATCCGAACGCAAGTTCCGATGTACGACATACTAAATCTTTATATATGGCGGAGAATTAATCTACTGGATGAGAAATGATTTACTGCAATAGTCCGAATAAGATGTATTTTTAAAGTATTTATCAAATAGCAATCAAAATTTGAGTCTTTTATTTGCGCCCAGAAATGTTTCTCAATATATCTAAAGGCGGGCGTTACGATGGTCGCACGGACTGCGGTCGTATGCGACAAGCTCGATCATGAATGCACCAAGGCATTCAATGCGGACTGTACGACCAAGGTCATGTCGCAGGTCCGTTGAAGTATTCAACTTGAACTGTCGTTGCGACAGTCCTCTCGTCAGTCCGTGCGACCGTTGTAACGTGAATGCCCACCTTAAGTCTTAAATTTATTTATCTATTAAAAAACACAATCGTGTAATTTTTGAATTGGCAGAAAACGTCCCAAATGGCAGCAGCGTGCCTCAATGATCCCGATAGTGCTGTACGAACTGGCCACAGCGATACTCACTGGGGTCAAGCCGCCACTGCTTCACGCTGATTGTCTCGACTTCTTCAAAGGGTTATTTCATACATTTGTAGCACTAAAAAAATATAAACTTTTTTATTAAAACGTGCAAACATAAAACAACTAAACTAAGTATATTTTTCTCAGGGTGGAGCAATTGGACCAGATCAGCAATATGCCGCCTGTGATGGATGAGGGACTGTGGGCGACCATGTGCAAGTTGAGACGTGCCAAAATAGAAAATGAAATAAGAGTTTGTTTTACTTTTTAAAATGCAGAATGGGTTCCAATTTTCAATAACATATATATGTAGAAACAGTATTTTGTAAAAGGAGATTAAAAGACCAATTTTATGAGATGGATAGATGTCGTTTCCTATTAATACGTACAGTCACGTGCATAAATGTACTATCATTAGTAGTCATAGTCATAAGTAGTGACGATGGTAACTTCCCCAGATGAAAGTTATATTGAAGGAAAATTAATGGAGGATATACTTATTACAGTGCAGTTAAGGGTAGTTAGGTTAGTTAATGTGCACAAAACGTAATTAAAGGGGATCGTAAGTAACGAACGATAGATACGGGATAATATAGTACTAGTTGAATCCCGCACCTTTGCCCGCGTTAACAAAAATCGATCGTCCCGTGGAAATAAGACATTTTCCCACAGTAAAAAGTAGCCTGTGTTAACCCAGAATATCAGTTAACTCCTTACTAAATTTTATGAAAATCGCTCCAGCCGTTTACACGTGAAAAAGTAACATAGACACTCAAAAACTTTCGCCTTTATAATATTAGTATGAAGTATGATTGCATGTATTATGGCACTAGCTGTGCCCGCGACTTCGTCCGCGTGAAGTAGTTATTTTGGGCATAATTTATTTTTGCAAACAACCTCCTCAGCTTTATAAATTATAGCTGTTACCCACGACTTTGTCCGTTTCATTTTCTATTATTATTTTAGACAATTTAGTTTTGAAAAGAACATAATTATTTTAGAGTACTTCTATTCTACGCGCGTGTGAGCCGCGCGGCAAGATACCTCGTAGTGCTACACCCCTCTCTCCGCATCCCTCGCAAGCAACGCCCCTCCTCCTTGCAGCGTCATGTTTTGCACATCATGCGGCGAGGCTGAATTTTATATCGGTGTTATTTTAAAATTGTCATATCATCTAAGATGTTCATTGAAATTAAGTGATGTCAAAGACAATTTTGTTCACAATTCAACTTCATTCTTAATCAACAACACATTTATTTGGACAAAGATTAATATTATTACGTTGATACAACTCTTAACTAATTTCGACCGAATTTGATTACCATGAAAACGGTTCTAGTGAGTTAACCTTAAAAGATAGACATATACTGTAGCGGACATTTTTTTAGATCATTTCAAGAGAAATAATTCTTTCATACATATATTTTTGGTATCTTGTACCGTTTTCGCAGCGCACGCAACGGAGGCCCTCAACAAAGAATAATTTTCCCCGTTTTTTTCACATTTTCCATAATTTCTTCGCTCCTAATAGTAGAGTAGAAGATGTTAGAGGCAGGCGTGTTCGTGTGGCAGATGCGCGCGGTGGCGCAGGAGATGGCGTACGTGGAGAGCGGGTGCGGCGTGTGGCGCGCCGCGCTGGCCGCCCGCCGCGCGACCCTGGCGCGCGCGCGCGACCGCGTGGCCGCGCACCGCCGCCAAGCCGACCACGCCGCCAGGAACAAGACCATACAGGTGATGCGCCATTGCCTCCAGTTTGTTTAGTTTAGCAACGTAGAAGGGAAAACTATGAAGGGTTAGACTCTACCGCAATCGCTACACCTATATCTTATAACAGCAGTGTTAAGAACTTGTGCTCTGGTCTGGAAGATGTGATAAGGGAAACATAATTAACAGAGGTGTTACAACTTAGCTGTCAGGGGTCTATTTATTTGTGTACCTATGAAATAAGCCTTCTAATTATGCCATTTAATTAATCAATTTCGTTTTAAAACTTTATTAACGTTACAGACAGTTCATTAAATATACTCGAACGATCAGAAACTGGTTGTCGGCAAGGACAACCTCAAAAATATTAAAATGACATAAATGACAATAAAAACAAACTTAATAACAAAAAAACACGCTTTCTACACTCATAGCCCCACACTAGGATTGTCTCATGTCGTGGGTACCATGGACACACACAAGACGAATACACAAACACCCAGAACCAAAACATGACCTAAACATCATTCATATACCTGTCCGGCCGAGAATCGAACCCGGGACCCATTGCGCGTCAGACCGGTATGGTAACTGCTCCGTCACGCAAGTCGTCGTCACAAAATAATTTTGATATTTAGGACATTTTTACATTTAAAGTAAAAGTTATTAATTTCAATAATTTTTTAAAGACACCAACCTACATGATTATTGAGAATCATTTTATTTACAGTTAGTATTACCAGCAGGCCAGGTGGAGATCACGACGACAGGCCACTTCGAGGACTTCGAGGATGCTGCACTTATCCCCCGCGAGGATATCGATAAGATCAACGAAGTCATTCTGGTAAAGATATTTGATACCGGACACCATATCAAGAAAATAATACGTCCATTTTTGACTCTTACTTTGATGGGAGTTAATACTAGCCAAGATACGATTAAGCAGATTTCTATATTTTTTTAATCTGTACAGATTACAGAACAGTTGTAAATATAAGGTAAAAGATAGTGCCGAGTGGAGTCGGTCTTATATGTATATATAGCACCACTCCCTCTCTTCTTCTCTCGCATTCTTCTCGCATTGGGAAGGTCTAAGCCCAGCAGCTGGCTTAAAAGGGCTAATGCACGATTTGATGATTCTTGGTTCGAAAATGTTTGTTTGCAGAAAGTGGGCGACATGAAGTTGAGCATGATGCGCAAACAGATGGATTTCCGCAAGGGCATCCTCGCGAAGGAGTGGGAGCACGCGCAGATGCGCATGAAGCTGCGCCACATGGAGCAGGAGCTGCAGTCCTACCGCCGCCTCAAGGTGATGCACAACACCTGATACACAATACTAATTGACGTTCGTTTATGCCACGGACGTGCAACAAGTGGAAAGAGCTTCCTCGTGAGATAGGTCCGGAGCGTTATGACGTGGAGCTCTTATCGTTAGGAGCGTTATCGACAAAGATGCGAAAAGAGTTCTCCTCCAAAGTCGACGATGCATTGGTAACACCTTTAGTGTTGCAAATTTCTAGTGACGACGATATATGTAAAGTCATATCTTTAAAAGTTAACCTAAACTGCCGTAATGGCATGAAGTTGAGTCAATGATTAGAAAAAATGTGAAGGTAGAGTCTTACAGGAAACGTATTATCGACCACGATTAAAGCGAAATGAGATAAATATGATGTTACATTATTTATTAATAATATGTATAATGATTTATTAGCATCAATATAGTCTAAGTCAGGCTACCGGACCATATACCTGCTTCAAGGATCATGACGAAATTACGTTGAAAAAGATCGCTGTCGAACACAATTCGCAATTATAATAACCAATCTAACTTCGATGTTCCAGGTGCCAAAAGAATTGCAATATTACCTCAAGAATAAGGAACTCGGCTACACGGACGAAATGGACTTCGTGCGACTGGAGAAAGAGATGGAGGCTTCCAAGGTGTCCGTGAACAAAATCCTCACCGAGCAGATCCGGAGAGTTGAAGAGTTAGAACTAAAGATTAACGCAATAGAAGCACAAGCATCCAAACTGGAGCAGTTGATCATTAGCCTGAACGTGAAGGTTTCCGAGAAGAGGTTGCACGAAGACCCACTAGAACCTATTCGCATCCGTAGGATCTTCAAGAAGAGAATGGAGACGCTGGTCTGTCGTAGCCAGTTAATCCGCGAAGTACAGTCCAACCACACGACCATTGTCCTGTTACAGACGGAGTTGGAACTGCTACGCTTGAAGACATATCCTACTCTGGCTAGCTATCGCACCCTATAGGTATTCGGTGTTATAATATAAGACTGTTAATTTTAGTTTCACTTTTAACAACATTGGTCACATGAGAATCTTTGTTTCAAGTACGCGAAGAATTTGTTTAGGAAAATATAAAATAGAGAGTAACGTAGAATACATTTTTGTTATCAAATGTTGTAGAAGAAAACAACACATGATACCCATTATGAGGCACTACCAAAGAGTAACGTCTTACAAAATACGAGTATGTACGTTACCTACACATTTATGGGATTTTACATATAGTTCTACGTAGGATAATAAGTACAGTCATGAATATATATGAATTTATGCATTATCCTTATATGTTATAGGGATATGCTATTTTTTTTTCTTATGAATAAAGATTGATTTAAGTTTAAATTACTTATTACTTACATTTAGTATTATTTAAAAAATAGAATTGTTGGTAATATTCAGTAATTTTATTCGTTACAAATAAACATCCAATTACAAAAACATTTACTATAAACATTTTAAATTTCAGTTTTCAAGTATACATGAGTAACATATTATGCGCTATTACAAATTATAAAATTATTTGTCACGGATGAGGTAAATATTATAAATGAGCAGCATATTAAAAATTAGCAGAAATTATTATTTTAATTGATATCAGTTCAAATGTTTTGGTAAATCATACTTAATGACTCAATATGAGCAGTGAGCATCTCTCAAATTGAGCAGTGAAATTAATACAGTCTTGAATAAACAATCTAGACATTCTAATGAAAAAAGTGAATCAAGCATAATTTTTTAAATAACCAAACAATAGCAGTCAGTCTTGCTTACGACTGTAATAGATCAACATTTATAAACATTATACAAATGCGGTAAATGTATACATTCATAGCATTAGCTGCACTAACATCTATAGGCTCAGTAGCCCTAATAAATAGTGAGGGGACGCACAAAGAAGCACAGTCGCGCAACAACATACTAGTATTTTCTTTAAATGCTTAATATAAATATTAGAAACACAACAGACAGCAACATTTAATATTTGACTAGAGGCTATATTATATAAACTACCTTCTCTATTTAAAAGTACGTCCCTTTGTTTTCAATATTCTTCTATTTTATTCAATTCGTAATTTGCTATAATTATTATATTATACTTCTATAAAGTCAAACAAAAGACAGCATCTCACTGCCGTTAATTTTATAAAAACATAACAGATGTCAATTACATAAACCATCTTCAATACTATTTGGATATTGCTAGGTAAATAGAAAATTCGTTAATTTATTCTAACATGTTCGTACGCGACTGTACTGTATGAAATAATTATATAAATATTAGGATTAGGCCACAATTTCGTTATTAAATTATATCACATGATCAACAATCACAATTTTGCCAAAGAAAATTGTCAATTCAAATTATTGTTTAAGATAAAATTTAAAATAGTTACAACAACCTTACATTGGGAAGGATTTATAGAACTACGGAATATCGTATGCGTTTGCAGGCGTAACATAGGTTCAATACAATAATTATAACAATACCAATAATATACCTTTTTTCTAGACAATTAGTTGGGTAATTGTTAGTGACAAACTAAGTATCTTCTTTACTTTTGCATGGAAGATCAAGCCATTCGCCTCGACTTTTATTATCGCGGTTGAATATACCTTAGTTTTCGAAAAGTACTACTTCGAAGTTCATATACAAAGTATATAAGGCCATATAAATACTGTTTGAAAACATCAGAAATTAGGTTGTCACTAAGCACTAACTAGATAAATTTCACCGCCAAAGCGTATTGAAGCAGTATGATGAAGTATGTTCCACCCCTCTAAATTTATTCAAGATACCCATGTCGGAAAGTTATGACAAAGAGTATAGCAGGCATTCTTCTATTTTTTTATTTTCATAAATCCATATAAAATCAGCGTTGAAAGGATATGAAACGCATACGAAATTCTGTTACTTACTGCATGTACTTATTATGATAACTACAAGTTGTAGATAATACTGTTATTGTTATCAAAAACCATTTACAATAGTATGTTATTCTATCTATGGTGATATGTAGGAATATTACGATCTACACGTGACACAACCTGCGATGGTGATGCGGTACAACCTACAAACAGCTGATTAACTACCTACGTAAACTTTACTTAATTTTCAATGAATATGCGACATTCCTTCCAACAGTGAACCTAAGTATAACATTCAACAAATACCGCATTACCTCCGCAAGTAAGCTGATTTAGCATATTACATGATTTTAGACTAGTATTATCGAGGAATTGATACATTGTAATAACTAACGGGCAGGCACTCACGGGTAATTCAAAAACCGCATATCGTGAGTACCCGTTAATTATTAAAATGTTAGCATATTATATTCTAATTGCTCGTAATTAGATAGATGGAAGTATTTAAGGAAGTCAAAAAGCCAGTAGAAAATGTATGAAATTACAATAATTGTATAGAAAAAGTTTCACAATAATCAAGTATTATTTTCCATAGGAAGTCAAATATTGGCTACGTTAGTAACTACTGAAGATAGCGACAGTGGGTGATGAAGAAAATTACAGCGGTCTCGAATATTTAAACCACCTACTTGATCCTTCTAGAATTATTCTCCAATAGACACTTACGTATTCTTCTCCAATTCTCAATTCCAATTTTCATTTCCTTATCATCTGATAGGTATATCATAGACCAACAATATTCAGAAGACGTAGGTACAGTTAGGTCATCAGTGTAGTCGAGTAAGTCATGAGATGTAAAAGTTAGCTGTCCGAGTAGTCATGTCTCTTTTAGCATCGACGGTTTGCGTTTTGGCTATTCCTGCATTCAGCCGTAGTACGGGAAATGAGCGTTTCAGCGACTTCATTTGTAATGTGGTAGATTGTTCGCGAGTTGCATCGAACAGTGCAGTGCAGTTTACGCTGTGTTCGATCATTGTATCAAGCTTTCAAAAAGCAGCAAAATCGTCGATGATAAGAAGCAAGTATGTTATGATGAAGGTGGTAGAACCAGTGTAGTTCGAAGGTACCATCGCCACACCTATTTCTAACGTGAAGCATTCATTCCATTTCGATGGAAGGGTGTGGTTGCCGCCACACTTTTATATGAGGCGACCAGGATGGTCGCCTCATATAAAAGTCCTCGGGAGTAGCAACACTTCTGTGATTGTCTTCAGATAGAACCTGTTCTATATGAAGTTTCTTACAGATGTTGATGGGCGGCGGTGATCACCATCAGGTGGACTGCATGCTCGTTTGCTTCTTCATTAAAAAAAAAGATCCTTGGGCATCTGCCAGCCAAGTTAGTGAGAGCTGGGTCAGCAGAGCCACTCGTTAAAAGAAGCAAGTCAGGCTGGATCCCTGGGCATCTGGCAGCCGAGTGAGTGAGAGCTGGCCGGCGGAGTGATGGAGTCAGAGCGCGGTGCGCTGGTCGTACACGATGACGGCGTCGGCGTCGAAGAACTGGCTGTGCGACTTGCTGAGCGCGATGATGGCCGCGTGCTCGCTGCGCATGCGGTTCTTGTACTTCTTGCTCAGGCTCACCTGCAGAATGCAGGACTAGTGATGAAATGTTAACGTATGGTAGAACACCGGTACATAAATACACCGGTATTTTAATACGTAACGTGTACTCAGGTGTTATAAGAAATATTAAAATTGTTGAAATATCTTTTATTGATATTTCAACAATTTTAATATTTCTTATACCCAGTTTCATAGATCGGCGAACCAGTACCACCACCTGAGATACCATCAACACAACTATTTCTAGCGTCCATCGGTTCTTGCGTTTTGGTGGAAGGTAGCGATTAACATCTCACCATCTTGTATGAAGCGACCATTTTAGTCCTCCGAAGCACTAGTCTTATCGGGAGTTGATTACAGATGTCCATGGGCCGCAATGACCACTTATCATTGGATGGAGTGCATGCTATTACTAAGACTCCTACTACTATTATAAGTGCGAGCGTTAGGAAGAATTAGAAAAAACTGAAAGTAAGTTTTCCATTTCAAAATACCATTTGGTTCATATGTCCTGACAACCGCAAACATTTCAAAAACAAACAACACCTACTTCGTAATAACAATGACATAGCGGTTTCTAGTCATATTAGTTGGTTATTAAGCGTGTATCTAATAGTGATGTAACGAATATTTGCATTCGTATTCGCATTCGCATGTTTTAGATATCCGCCTACGCATTCGCAAAAATTGTGCGAATGTTTTGCAAAAAAAGGTTGCCAAATTTATACAAAATGTAATTCGACTGAAGTTTGTCTACAAAAAAAGGTCGCCAAAATTTATGTTATAGTTTTTGTGTTGTTTTATAATAAATTCCAAGCAAGGTGCAGCGACACGTACCTTGGCGTACAGCTGGTGCAGGTCGTCCTCGGTGGAGAGCGGGCGCGGCTTCGGGCGCAGGAAGGCGGGCAGCGAGCGCGTCTTCAGCGCGTCCACGCTCGTCGCGCCCTCCAGCTCGTCTAGCACTGCACGCACACTCATACAACTATCATATCGTTTTATATGGAACAACGGCACACTTTTTATGAGGCGACCATCATAGTCCTCGGCAACGCATCTGTGGTTGACTTCAGATAGAACCCATGTTCTGTATGTAGTTGATTACAGAGGTCCATGAGCTTCAGTGACCACTTACCATCAGGTGGATTGTATGCTCGTTTGCTACTTCGGTCGGATAAAAAAAAAAGATACATGCTCTCCACTTCATGTAGTGTAAGTAGCTACTGTCGCTAATCAACACCAGATAAGAGAAGAGACCTTTTTTTGTTTACGAGGGGGAAACCTTCAAAAGGTACCCGACCCCGTGGGAGCGACGCGGGTTATGTGGGATTCTTACCGCCATAAAACTCAGCGCTGCGTGGAGGACAGGAGTCCTCTTAAGACAAGCAAAGGGTACCGTAACCCTATTCTGGTCCCAGAACTACAGGGACAAAAATCAGAGACCTGGGGTTGAGCACAAATGCGTAACTACCGCTGAGGACTATGCAGAATTCCTTTAGATAAGTATGTCTTATCATACCCATCAGTATAGAACATAAAATAATAAAACTGTTGTAGGTAATCATACAGAAATTAGTGTGATCGCGATGTTTCCAGAGTCGAACCACAAAGTGTTGTACCACCTTTAAATTATACAAGTAGACCCTGAATGAAGAATCAAATAACACTAGAGTTACCTAGAACAACCAACCTAGATTTATAGATAAAACTTGTTTATCGCAAGAAAATTCGTGTAGTCAACTTTAAATAGGACAACTGTCCTATCGTAAGATGCTATAACCATCTTTTCATCGCTTACGCAATGTCTATAACCTAAAAATTACAAAAGACTAGTTATTTATTCATTACTTCAGCTAAAACTAAATTACTAACATTGGCGTCGCGCTCAGGAGATTCCGATTGTGTTCCGTTGGAGATCCACAAGGTTTTAACGTGATAGAAATGCCTAATAAACTGGAGATTTGAACGTTTCTTTCCCGTTAAAAAAAAGAAGAATGTTAATTCTACAAGTTAGTAAAGGTAAAGACAGACTGCCACTGGAGGCGTACTGCAGCGCGGCGGCGTGGTCGCGCGGGCTGTCGGGCACGCGGTTGACGTAGCCGTGCGCGTCGCGAGCGCGCCGGCACTCCGCGTCGCCCGCGTAGCTCGCCGGCCGCGCGTGACGCTGGATTTGCACCTGCAATATCATGGCGTCACTGCTCGAACTATGATACTGGCTCAAGCTCTTCTAGGTTTCAAATTGGCTAACCGGCCATACCCCCAAATTCTCAAGTTGGCTAATGGCTCAAGCCCCCCACAGTTATACCTAAGTTGACTAACGGGCGTGCCCCTCCCCACCCCACCTAAAGCTTTAAAATGGCTAACTGCTCAAACTTTCCATAGATTCAAACTGTGTACTTAAGACCATCTTTAATATTTTAGAGAGCTTTTAAGTTGCAGAAATAGGAGGAATTCACCAATTTTACACTTATGTTTAAAGCTACACACTTTTAACTTCCTTCCATATAGATACTATATAGATACCATAAATACATGACATCTTAAATGAAGCAGCAATATAAATAGGAACAGGATGATCTTTTTCACTGACTTCCCACTTATTTTGAAAGCTCCTGCGGATTATTATGGGGTAATTGAAACATTCTAATTTCTTTTTAGAGGGTTGCATGTCCCTATCTCCTCCCAGATAAAATTCTAAATGTACGGTAAATATGTGATAGTATATAAATAAAATAACACCAGGTTTCTATTCAAATAGTACTCATGTTAAATTGAACCTTAAAGAAGACTTTTTTAACATTGTCTTTTTAGCAATACCTACTCTTGATTTTTATAACAATAATATTTTCCTATTAAAATTGACTATAGTGCAGTAGAGCTTACATATGTAACACATACATCTAAGTATTTCATTACATTATCAGTAAGATTTATATAAATTGTCTTATAAATAGTATTTCACTTTGTAATAAGTAACATTGCCTATGAAGTTATAATACTATAGTTATGCTACAGAAAAGCACCTTTGCTACAACAAAACTCTCTTGTTTCAGATTCCTTAGTTAACAAAGATTATTTATATGATGAGAAGAATTTTAAAACTCATAATGTATTAAAAATAAACTTAAAGTGACAAAATAACTTAAGAGTTGTGTCCAACAACTCAATAATTGATAAAAATATTTATGTTAAATAATATCACAATATGATGAGAAAGTATTTATATTCTATAAAAAATACTTACCTCAGTGTGTTTAGAAACTCTAAAACTTTCTGGGTTTGTATAGCCATGGCCTTCCTTGATGGTATAGGTTTCTTTAAGATATTGTTCGTCTGAAAATATATTTTTGTTATAATGGGACATATTGTGTAAGTGTTATATTTACGTATCTTTGCAATTTAAACTTACCAAACGATTTCTGATGTCGCGGCATTAGGCGGCAGTAACATATAATAATTAACAGAATAACAACGCCACAAATACCGCCGACAAGCCAAGATAACCAAACAATTATAACGCGACCCTGCCAACAAACAAACAATGCAGTAAAGTGCACAGCTGCCTCTCTTACTTTATTGATCCATTGCATTTCGTCTGTACCTGCAGAAACATTTCAATTTCTACCACGAAAGCGAAAAGCGCTCCCTTTTGATCCCTTCCTTAATTGATTTCCTAACATTTTACCTTCTTTATTTATCAAATTCTACTTAAATCTAATAAAACTATTATAAATACTAAGGGGCTAATTATAGCCTTATCATTTTTTGACTTTTTAAACATGCGCGGCTTTTGCGACTGCGCGTTCTTGCTGTTTTATTATCGTTCAGGAATTATATAAACTTATTGTGTAGTCTCGTAATAATATATTTCATTTTACTAATATTATTATACATACTGAAAGTTCAAGTTATTGACTGAGTGGTTTATAAGGGATAATAAAAGTTTAATTTTTACTTATTATTTTGGAAGAAATCGTATATTTTAATGCGTCATCCATAATTTAAATTTTATGATTGCATTAATATAATAATAAAGCAAAAAACAAATATTTAATAGAGCATAGAAATTAGATTAATTAAAACTATACTACTTTACTTCTATTATAGTAATTTAATATAAAATCTTTAACATTTATATATGAAAGATGAACCGGTGTGTAGAAATTTGATAACTGTCAAGTGTCATAATGGACATGAGATGTCTAAGCTGTTAGCTGTCACTTTAGACGTTTAGTCCAGTCAACTAAACTCCACGCCAATGTGTATTAAAATTCTGATAGATGATAAATTGTGTAAGGCCTTCAATATTATAGTTTAATATCAAAACAACTATGACACTATAAACATATTGCCGTGCGTGCGGCTTGCGGTTATCAGTACCAGTTTACCCTCGGGTGTCGGGACATCGTGCGATTTAACGTCATTTTAAAATTCTCGCTAATACGATTAAAATATTACGTAAAATAATAGAGGATATTGTGACCGTGTATTTATTATTTACTACCGAGACGCGGGTAAAGGAATACGTGTTTAAATTATTCTATTGTGTGGAGATGTCCAGGTCCAAATTAAATTTACTATATTTGTTAGCGTGTTGTTTATTCGCTCAGAACTCTTTCGGATTTTCGCCGGTTATATTTAGTAAGTACTATCTTTAAATATCCTTTATTATCACCTTTCTAGAACATGCGTGTTAGCGGTAGTGATTGTCAAGGATAGACCTCTAGTAACTAGTTTTTATTATTGTGTTAATCAGGTGTAGGGCTCAGTATAATTTATATACTCGGAATGATTTATAAAATATTTCACTTATTTTAATTTAATATTTCCTATTGACATAACAACATTTTTAATTGCTTGTATTAATTTATACAATATATTTGATTACTGCCTTAAATATATGAACACAACAATTATGACCGTGTCTTGCATGTCATTGACCCCAACATCTCCTCATGTGAATATTAATTATTAACGCTTGAGATACAGGGTTAAGTGTCAGTGACTGTATATACACTGCATAATGTCAGGGTAAAGAAAATTTACTATTATTTATTATTTTACTCATAATTATAAATTTAAGAAATAACACAATCCAATTTTTTCAATCAACCTTTTACTAATTTATATAGTTAATAAAATAAAATTTCATATGAGGTCTCACTAGAGTACCCAACCCTCCCGTATTATCTGGAAGACTCTGGTAAGAATAAACAACCTCACGCGCGCCTTCCACTGCATGTTCCTCTCACTGTTGAAAATATTGGTTAGGCATTATGCTCAAAAACAAAATAAATACTCATTTAAAAATATTGATTTACTTTCAATTACACTTAATCATACAATTCTCCCAGTTTGGCCCTTTCAAGAGTTAGCAACCCTAACACACTCTCTCAGGAAATCATTATTTAAATAATATTAATAAATGTGTGTTTCTGTGCTGTTGTATATTTATGATATAAATTTATTATATATATTTAATATAAATTATTCTATTTAAGTTCCGGGAGATGGTGGTAGTCAGTTAGAAGCTAAGCTGAACAAATCAAGTGTAGTGCACTACATATGTGCAAAGACTTCCAATGAATTCTTCAACATCTGGCTGAACTTGGAGCTCCTTGTGCCGTTTGTCATTGACTGCTGGGTGGACAACCTACGGCTGGAGTACGACAATGTTACTAGAACCACAAGTGCACCTGCTGGGGTGGACATCAGGGTCCCAGGCTGGGGGAACCCGGAACCAGTTGAATGGCTGGATCCATCACATGACTCCTCTGGGGCATACTTCAATACCATAGCAGATGCTTTGGCGAAAGTTGGATATGTCAGAAATGTGTCTCTCAGAGGAGCACCTTATGATTTTAGGAAAGCACCAAGTGAGTAATTACTATAAAATTTGAAATTATAACATTAACAGTGATGAACACTTTGAAACATTTTTTTATGTGATATTAATATTATTTTAAGCTATGTATGTTTATTTATTTATTTATTTTTTTTTTTTATTTAGATTTTACATCAGACTGGTGTCCAGAATTTGTTAGTAAAATAAACTTATATTCTATGTTAGTTGATGCTATAACCAAAAAACAAAAAGAAACAATGGTACTATTTCAAAAACATGTCCTATTAGGTTCTTGGTGAAGCCTCTGCCACCATCGCAGTATAGGAATGTCGATTTTGCCAACAATGACGCTAATGAGGCTATTTGAGCTGTCTCTCATTCGCTTCATCAGTGATGCTGACTTTTACAATATACATTATTTATTACAATATAACACAAATAAATATAAATTACAATTAATTAGAGCTATATGCTAATAAAAAAATAAAAAAATGTAAATTAAAATAAAAAACAGAAATATATAAATCAAAAACACTACCCCATAAAAAAGTCTGTCAATAGACAAAGTTCCGAAGATGCTGTCTGCATTTTCTTTGTAACAGAAATGCTTGCCTGTTCTTGGATCACCAGAACAGTTGGCAGTAGTTAAAAAAATTGCCAAGCATCCAGAACCTGTGTACAGACAAATATTTTATTTTTATGTTGTTAAAACCTGCCGATTTTGTGTTTGACTAACATTTAATTTATTTTGTGACAGATGAAAACGAGGAGTTCTTTGTGAAATTAAAAGTGCTAGTGGAGGAGACGTACACGTTGAACAACAAGACGGGCGTCACGCTGGTGGTGCACAGCATGGGCGGCTCCATGGCGCTGCACTTCCTGCGCCTGCAGACACAGACCTGGAAGGACCAGTACATCAGGCGCATGATCTCACTCTCCACGCCCTGGGGTGGTGCTATGAAGGCTCTCAAGGTGTTTGCGATTGGTGAGTATATTAAATAAACATGTCTTACCTAAGTTAGATGCATACATATAATCAGTGCGGGCTTTAGTATTACCAGCACTCTGGGCGAGATTTCTGCTGCGCCCCTATATTGCAATGCAAGCGTAGGTACAAGAAGAAGCGTCTGCGGCGCCCTTTCGTTTCCCGCGCCCTGGGCGGTGGCCCAACCGCGTCCTACCGTAACGCCGGTACTGCATATAATAAAATTAAAAGCTTTTGTCAATACATATATTCTTTTTGAGTTTGAAATTGATTCAAACCAAAAGCACTTTATCTTAATTCCCTTTATCGATATTGTTACCATTTAAAATTAATATTACTGATGCGTATTTAAATTTTTTTTCCTTATATACTTGTATAAATAAATTATGTTTAGGTACTAAAATTTAATTCTAAAAATCGTCTCTTTAGTCCAATCCATTCATAAAATTGCCCGCGCGTGTCAGAAATCGCAGATATGATACAAATCGCAGATGCAAATAAAGATTACATTACCCTATAATTTCACTTCACGTGGTCGAACTGATGATCAATATCTTTATCTACCTATAAATTATATTGAAGTGAAGTAGTCACTTCAATATAAGATAATATAAATATGGTAGTATATATTTTAAGTAATTAATAAGCACAATATTACAAGCGTTATTCAATTATTGTCCCACTGTTGGGCACGAGTCTTCTCAGAATACGAGTGTTTTAGGGCATATACCACCGCAGTTTTGGGAACACCCCTTTAGGAACATTTTATGTTAAATAACTTTTAGGTGTGTAGATTTATTCACGATTCCCATATACCTTATAGTGATGATTAATTTCTAATACGCAAATCTTATAACAAAAAAGATACTTGGCTTTCAAACCTTAACCCCTTCGACCACTGATGAACTTAATGATCGAAGCTTATAAACTAACTAATAAAAAAATAGATAAATAACTATAAATGAATAAAAAATAAAATTATAAATAATATAATAAATAAATAAATAAATTAATTAATATAATTATAAACTAACTAACTTATTAACCCGATCAAGATGACGTCTTTCAGCCATTAGACTCTCACTGCTGGTATTCAATTATTCATGATAATTATGTAAATGTATATATTTTCTAACTTATACTTTGGCTAATAGTGAATATTCGTAATGCTATATAAATTGTATTTTTAACACATGCGCATTGATTTATGTATTGTAAAATGTCGCAAGTCTATTTGGTGAACAATGCATAATAAACATACGCTCGAATTAGGAATCAATTGTACCTACAAGACGTACATACCATTTGTACAGCAATCCATACAATTATTCAGCACTCGAATTCTTGACATATTTTGTTATATTTTGTTTTTATGTTCCGCTGACATTCCAACAATTGTTAAATTTACGACCATTGAAGAATTTCTAAAAATATTCATATTTAAGTATTTTTAATGCCTTTGCCTTTTGTCTTGTGGTTTTGGTTATGAATACCACCGTGGATATCGTTGGGGGCAAAAGACAAAATCATAAAAAATCAAAGGTTTTGGGCAGCAGTATTTTATGTAACATTAACATGAAATGCGGTCCCCAACACGTGTGCCAGACCAATGTCAAACACCTCAATTACGAGAAACCTGTGTCCAGGAGCGGACTTCAATAGGTTCAATCTTCAAATAGGCTTGTTCTAACAAAAATATTTTTTCTTCTTAGAGTTATAAAAGTCCTTATTTATTAAAACGCACACAATTAATCAGCGATGTATCTATACGAGACCATTTTATGTCTGTCGAAATGACGGAACTGCTTTGATTTCCTGCTTTCCACTCAGCAATAAGGTGCGGTAGCGCCGCGCCGCCAATCCTGTCGGAAGATTTCTATCTATCTATTTCTAAATTGATAACCAAAATAGGATTAAAAACATTTGTTATTTACGATAGAAATTATAACTCATTCATAAAATTAAATTTATTTGGTATTGGTTTAGCGATTAATTCCACATTTATTTAGCAAGCCCGTCCGAAAGGAATATCCGTAATACCTCCAAAATTGCCCAAATCCGAAAAAACTGGATTTAATGCTTACTGTTACGAATTTCTCCCATGAATGATTGTACGAGCGTTTTAAAAATACTTTCTGCCTAACCTGCTCTCCAATGCAGTAATGAAATAAGACTGCAAAAAATAAATGAATATAAATATTTACATTACAACGCAGAATGACTATTCATTTATAATAACGAACCAATTTTTCCTCAAACACAAATTAATATGAAGAGTATTTTTCTTTCTAACTAACGTTTGAATCATATCCTTTCTTGACGGAAAACCAGTAGTTATATTATATATCAATGAAACTGCTGAGTAATGGTGAGTGTATGGATGTTTTTGTTTATTTTGTAACCTAGTTTCGTAATAGCTAGCGGTGAATACCTAAAGGAAAAACATTGTTTACATCTTGTATATATACCAAATCAATAGAATATAGGGAAATCGGGTGTTGATGTTAAGATTTTAATAAGAATACTAAAAGCTATGTGTGCAATGTAATGCTATTGCACTTTTTGAGATAACCTACCGTTGCACGGGGTCCCTCTTGCCGTTTTCGGGGGTCTGGGGATGCGCCCGAATTTGCACCTAATCAGGACACTAAATGTTCAAATTAACTTAATTATTACAAAATTAAAATGAATTATGTTAGCAAATTACGCCAATAATTAAATTACTATTTCATTGTAATATTTTGTAATTTCTACTACCTTACAAGTCTGGTTATACTTATCCAAGTTGCGAAATGCAAAACAAATTTTACATAACAATAAATTTCCTATACAGGATGATTAACCACCTATATGTACTATATGTACCTTATTAGTAGGAGTTGACGTTTGTTAAAAACGGCCATTGTTAACGTTTTCGCGCATATGTTGCAAATGTAGCAATGTATAAAATAATCATAAGCACGCAATATGCTTATTCAGCAGATAGGAGACCATAGCCACCGCTCATAGAATCCCTTTTTTTTCTTTTTTTTTCGCAGGGGAATGCCTTTACGCACACCCACTCCTGTCATCGCGACTTGAGCCGCGACGGCAGCAGTGGGTAGTGTCGGACTCACTGACGCCCATACAGAACTGAGCGTCAGAATACCGACTAAACCTAACTGCGGCGCTATACTCGTCTTTGATGGGGCGCCAGAGGTTCCCCGTTCCGGACTCTCTCTGAGCTCATAGAATCCCTGTAGAATTAAATATTTCGGCTTTGCCAAACTTCTTAGACTCCAAAGGTGCCTCCTACTTTGATCTCGTAATGCTATTGCATTTGGTAGTTTGGTGTAGGGTTGAGAAGTGAAAATATATTTTTGTGCCTAATAAGTATTTTTTCAATTTTGGATGTTTGATTTCTATTGATATATTAAACTTTCTTATGAGAAGATATAAATAAATAATGCTGCTTCAAATATAATTTATAGAAAATACCAATTTGAATGTATAGAAAGATTTATAAGCATTTTAGCTGAAGGCGAGTATACTCTCCCGAACTCCCCCTACTTTATAATTAAATACAAAAATCACAATTATTGTATTAAGGAAACCTTATAAATTCGTACTAAGAGTAATGGAGTAAGCAATAGGAATGTATACTGAGCTGTAATTTCTCTTAATACGAGCGGCGGCTCTACACATGGCAATATAATCTTATCGAACAATCAGTATATTATCGTTATAACGTTTTATTTTCAACTGAATTGTACCTACTCAGAAATAGGTCAAAGTCTAAGTGTAGCAGTATGCATTCGACTTGACCTGAATACGCGGAATAAGCAATTCCGTGAGGTTACACAGTAAGCGAATCAAGCACAGTTAATAATCGTAATATATCTTACTCAGCCAATTTTATTATTCTATCAGTCTCTCTCAAAGTGGTCGAAGACGCTGTCTTAATAAAGAAAAATAGGGGTAACAGCTGATTTGTACTTTTGTACTATAATTAAATAAGTTCATAACGTACATACGTAGTATATCTACATTGATTGTTTTTCTTTTTCAAGACCGAAATAACAACCGATGGTATATGGTCACTGCCACCCGTAATCAACTTATATTTTTTTAGTTATCACATATATAAGCAATTTCACATAGAATATGGGTTCTATCTGAATTCAATTGCATATGCGTAGCTAATCTCGAAGACCAAGATGACGACCTTATATAAATAAAGATATACGATGAAGAAGACCTTATATAAAAGTGTGCCGGCAACAACAACCAGAATCGAAACGCAGGAACTGCTTCACGCTAGAAATAAATGTGGCGGTAGTACCTCCCCGGTCGAACTACATTGGCTCTACCACCTGGTCTTTGTTTCATATACAGAAATTGCCCTAACTAAAGAAATTGGAGGGCGGAAAAGAATTTATGTCAAATGAGCCAGAAATAAAATAAGTTTGAGAACCATTGAACGTATGAAATAAATAATAAAGTTATTACTGTTGCGTAAATCTTTACTTATCTGTTATGTTTATTAATGGAAATGTCATAAATACATAATATTTTATTTTGTTAAATATGAATGTATTCAAGAAGCAATGTACTCAGTTGAATATTTCTAATTAATAATTGTATCTACATAATAATTATTTTTATTAGAGTCTATAACTTGTTTACAATTATGTTTTATTTTTCTTACAACTTTGAATAGTATAGGTAAACAATAGGCGGCTATTATACGTACTATACGATGTACAATGAAGATAGTCCTATACTTAGTATGCTCATTGAGCATACTAAGTATAGGACCGTCATTGAGCATTGCTCAATGACGGTAGGGTTCAAATTGTAAACATTTTTTTGTAATAAGTATGAAAATAACAAAAAAGGCATACAATCGTATGTAAAATAGTCACTGTCGCACATTTGACTTGTGTAACCAACTACCAACTGCAACGTGTCCTACCCGATAAAATTGCAAACGTCTTACTTCTGACCACCACAACTCTCATACACAACGTTAGGAGGGGGGGGGGGGGGGTCGATAAAGTATGATATTGTGTGACAAGGGGTCGAAAGGAATTTAATTTTTTTTTATCGCCACGTCACGTAAATTTGTAACTACTGTTTTCAATTTAAAATGTATATGTGTGGGTAACAAAATGTGTGACATCACACTAGCGAGGGGTTTTACAAATGTGACAGGGGGGTTAAAAAAATCATAAAAATCATTTCACGTAATTTGTGGATAGCACCTTATCACATCCATCGAACCAGTGTAGACCTCACATCAACATCAAGCTGGTGTCGTCAAACGAAATTCAGCGTTTGTCATCGGCGCTGCGGGGGTGATACAATATATTCTGGTCGCATATCGTTTTAACGCAGCAGTCTGTGTAAAATATAAGTTATTGCTGCGTTAAATTAAAAATAACTTGAGGGTCACGGAATATTCGCTTGAAGATCAATAAGCTGCGTTGCAACCGGCAGGGTTAAGCGTTGAAAACAAATTTAGCTATGTCTGATCTTATTATTCAATGAAATTTCGCAGCAAATTGTAGTGAACATTTGCCAAAAAAAAAACGGTCAATGCTGACCTTTGCAGCGCCACGTGTTTTACGGCCGCTTGATACCATCTAATACCGTTGAACAACTTTGATAACTTATAAGTTCTCTGTCAAAAAAACATTACTCTCTTTCAGGGTTGCCAAGTTGGGGGTTTTTCCCTCAAATTTAGGGAATAATAAGTAGGATAGGGTTTTTTAGGGGTGTTCTATTTTTAGGGGTACTTTTAGGGTTTTTACAGTTTCAGCATATAGGTGTTTTTAAAGGGAAATCTCCCGCCAGGCTACATGATCATGCCTCACGACGAAAAAAAACACCCGATGATCTTTTAAAACCTACGACCTGATTCAGAAAAACGGGAGGTTGCCAGCAATTCCAATTCATTGAGGGGATTTTTTATGGAGGCTTTAGGGGGATACATTTTTGAGAGTTGGTAGCCCTGCTCTCCTTAGGCAGTCGGGTAAAGACTATACAACTTTATACGTTATCAGGTGACGACCTGGGCTCCATGATGCTAAGCGAGAGCACGCTGCGCGCGCAGCAGATCACCTGCCCGTCGCTGGCCTGGCTGATCCCCTCGCCGCTGTTCTGGAAGCCCTCCGAGGTGCTCGTGCAGACCGACAAGTACAACTACACCATCAGCGACTTGCAGAAGCTTTTCACGTGAGTGGCTCAATAATTGAACGAAATACGACCCGCGAACCGCGTGGCCGAGCGGTTACCGTACCGGGCTGACACTCAGTGGGTCCAGGGTTCGATTCCCGGCCGGACAAGTCTGAATGATGAGTTTAGATTCTTGTTCTGGGTCTGGGTGTTTGTGTGTTCGTCTTGTGTGTGTCCTACTGTGGGGCTATGAGTGTAGAAAGCGTTTTAAAAGCGTTTTTAAAAAAAAAATAATCGGATCTCAGATTTATGTAAAAGTACATTGTTGTTGCATTTCAATTGATTTCTTTGGTCACTGATAATGATGCATCAAATACGAACACTACCGTCTTACTACCGACGAACTCTACAGTACCAGATAGTGATAGTTTATTTTATTATCCTTTAAAACCTAGAGTGCCTATTTAAAGTAAAATATTAATCACCAACCCCCTTAAAACTGTAACATTATAACTAAAATCTGTATTTTAGAAATACTAGGCTTTGTGATGATTAGTCATAACTAATCATCACAAAGCCTACATAAAACTGGGACCATAAAATTTGGACAGTAGGATCGTTTCATGATCTTTGTAAGTAAGGTGTTTTTGATCCAATTTATCTTTAAAGGTTACGCACCACCGCATGCCAGAAGATTTTTAGGTGACCAATAGAATATAACTTAACGTTGATGTACCGTCTGCGTTCTTTTTTGTATAGAAATCCTCAGACGTGTTGTCCGGGCGATGCCCCCGAAGTTTAATGAGATTAAATGTTTGTATATGTGTTGTGTAAAGTAGTATGCTATAAAACTATTTACTATGTAACCACGAAGTATTATATTACTATTAAATATATGTAGTATAGATTTATACAGACGTGTACACTCTAGCCGCAACACGAGTTGACTTGAAGTTAATTTTCAATACCATCTTGAGTGCGTTCCATTAGACGTTCACAAAGCCCATGCTCACGACCGCAGGTTTTCACGTTTCTCTAGCCTGTGAGCGTTACTGACATAATCTCTAGTGGAACGATCACATCGACCCACCTTATTAGATGGGTCATCGTGAGCGTTGCGTGAACGCAAGTCACAACGTCAAGAGTGACGTTTTCGCCGCGACCACAACGACCGCGGTCGTCTTGTGGAACGACGTTTTGAGCATTTAGGGCGTTGTGAGCGCCATCCGGAACGATCCGGAACGCACCCCTTGTCACGTTCTTTGCAAATTAGACATTTACTCTTATGTCGATGATGTCATATTTTGTTCCAGTGACATGGAAGTGCCAAACGCGTGGGAGATGCGCAAGGACACGGAGAAGTATACGCAGGACTTCAGCGCGCCCGGCGTCGAGCTGCATTGCCTCTACGGGTACAACATCTCCACCGTCGAGAGGTGAGGTCCTTACCGCAGCTTTGAAAGTCGGGATGATCTCTAATACATTCCTTACTACATGGGAGTCCACTAAATTGATAGTAAATTACCTATAATGCTTTGGCAAAATCTCCCGCCAAGCTAGGTGACCATGCCTGTGGAGCGGCCGTGCTCCGAAAGTCGTTGTTCGGAACTTGTATATATGCGGGGTATTGAGAATACTTTGATAGCGTGTTTTAGAACACTAGTAGCGCCATCTCTTGATGAAAACAGGAGGTCGCCACAGTGACTTTATATGATAATTCATAATATACAAGGTGCAATATCATAAAGCATTATAAAATGTAAGTATGTAGATCAATAAATTCATTCGAGGTTTTATCTTAAGGTTTCGTGGTGGATTAACTTCAAATTCGACTATTTGTAAGTAAGAATATTCTCGTTCAACCGTTTTGTATTCATTGAATCTGTGTAGCATCTATGGAGTGATATTACTATGAGAATCAATTGTTTTTCACTTTTTACTGAAACAAATTTTCTCGTTGAAAATATATTGTTGTTTGTAAGTGGTGATCTTGTTGTTTGACTTAATCAGGGCTTTTCTAAGCCAACTAACGTCAATCTTTTCATAGATTTAGGCACGGTGCGTGTGTGTAGATAATTGAGCATTTGGTGGTTCTAATCAAAACAGGAATGCACTTCTTAAATAACGATATATAAGTGATGAGATATGTAAGAGAGATATCCCAACAAAAAGTTTTAAATACTAAAAGTACCGAAAAACAGTGGTTTGCTACAACACTGACCAATCTACCAGGTGGTAGAACCAGTTCGACCGGGGAGTACGCAAGACCTATTTGTAGCGTGAAGCATCTCTTGCGTTTGGATGGAAGGGTGTGGTTGCCGACATATTTTTATATGAGGCGACCATCTCAGTCCTTGGAAGTAGCAACGCATCTGTGATTGAATTCAGATAGAACCTATTTTCTGTATGAAGTTGATTACACATGTCCATGAGCGCCAGTCATCACTTACCATCAGGTGGACTGCATGCGTTTGCTACTTTAATCATATAAAAAAAATGTACCCCAGGTTGGTGTACAAGCCGGGCACGTGGCTGGACGGGTACCCGACGCTGGCGAGCGGCGACGGGGACGGCACCGTCAACCTGCGCTCGCTGACGGCGTGCGAGCGCTGGGCCAAGCGCCGCCGGTACTCCTACAACGGGAAGCCCGTCAAGGCGCTCGCGCTGCCCAACGCAGAGCACCTCAAGATACTGCACGACCAGCGAGTCGTGGACTATATACTCACTGTTATGCAACTATGAGGTAGGTCTAGTTATATTTGTCCCTGTAGTTCCGGGACCAGAATAGGACTACGGTACCCTCTGCCTGTCGTAAGAGGCGTCTAAAAGGGGCTTCCGGAGTTGCGGGCAGGAAGACAGCTCGAACCGTCCGGCCAAGCGACCCCGGGAAGGACGGCGGCATGTGTGGTTGCATGCTGCCGTAAAGACCAAGTGCGGTGAGCAGTTCACGCCCACCAGGGAAGAGCCCGATGGAGCAACACGTTGAGGACACCGGTGGCGGTCCGTAGGAGTTCCTGGAGTCCTCTTCGCAACGCCGAGGTCGGCCACCGGGGGGGTTTAGTGCTGTAAGAATCCCATATAACCCGCGTCGCTCCCACGACGTCGGGTACTTTTTGAAGGTTTCCCCCTCGAAACCAAAAAAAAAACATGCGTGCGTACAAAGTACACACGTCAGAAGTGAAACTTCTTTGGCGAACTAATTTATAAATCTTGTTTATATTTATACAAATCTAAAACTTTAAATTTCCAAGATTAAGAGGAAGGGAAAAAGGCGTGATACGACGTTCGCTCTGTCTCACTTTTTCTCTCAATCTTTCTCAGTCGCTTGCTCCCTACTCTCACTCCACGGCTAGTTGCTCATGCTACGTTCGCCCTGTCTTACTCTCTCTCAATCGGTCTCGATCACTCTCTCTCTCTTTTCCGACACTTCCGTTGCATACCGGCGTGACGTTTCATCTGTAAAAAATTTACCCTTATGCGCCTAAAGAAGTTTCACTTCAAAAAGTCCAGTTATATTACTATAATAATAAGTACGTCCACCAATTCGCACTTGGCCGGTGGAATATGGCCTATAACTCTATCATTCTCAGAGAAGACCGTGCCCAGCAGTAGGGCAATAATAGGTTGACGACTATAATAAATACAGAAGTTAATGAGAATCAAGGCGCATATTAGACCATGGGTACGCTCAAAAGCACACAAACACTCTCCCAGAATCATAACAAGAATCTAAATTCATCCTTTACACATTTGTCTAAACGGGCATCGAGCCTGAAGCTTACTGCGTGTCAGACCAGTGTAACAGTTGCACGAGTTGGCTATGGCAATGTCTCAACAATTTCAATTAGGAGAATAGCTTATCAGTTACTAGTTGACCCGGCGCACTTCGTTCCGCCTAAAAGTCAAAAATCTAAAATTATCAGTATTCCTCCACTGTATTGTGCATGTATTATACATAGAAACCTTATTTTTAATCACTCTATCTATTAAAAAACTGCATTAAAATCCATTTCGTAGTGCTAAAGATTTAAGCATACATTGGGCCAGACAGCGCAAAGCGACTTTGTTTTTTACTATGTAGTGATATCTTCAGTCATTATTATTTATTACCAATGGATAAGTAATCAGGTTGTTTGATAATACAGTAAATCTTGCACTACAATAAAGTACTTGTGACACATAAAACATACTATGCTTGTTGGTACTGCAACTATATTACATAAAATTTGTTGTTTATCTTTTCAGGTACTCTGGCTAGCAACAAATGAAATAGGTGTTTATTACTTCAATAGTATTTGAGCAATATTATATGAAGGCTTATTTAAAATTAACAGAGAATGCATTCTGTAAAGTTACCTAGTGAGAGAAACGTCACCGCCCTTATATTATTCATATTAAAATGGTTAGTAAAATAACCTAAAAATGTTATTAAAACAATATGAAAACATTTATATGTAGTCAAAATAGTTTTTCTTTATGTATTTGTAAAATGTAAAGACTATATAAAGTCAACTAAGGATTCAAAAATACTCAGTTCATAATAATTATTTTATAAGAATAATATCAGTCAAGTGTGGCATATCCCCGCAATATTTTTTGCTCAATTTATTTTTTGGTTTTAAACAATTTAAAGATTAACGTATTTTAAAACGTGAAATATAACGTGCGTTATTTTATTTTATACTAATATAGCTAGTGCAATATAGTTTAGAAGTATCCATATTTTTATATTTTTTGTGACATGAACAGTTTTTCTTCTTTTGAAACCAATAAAAATGCTCTCTACTTGTTTGAAGACTACTAGCATAATATTTTAAATATATAGTATTTTAATTCATTTATATACCTAATACGTTATAATTTTTAAATTTTATGTATTAATGTAGGTGCTTGTTTTTACTGGTATCATCTCTTATACTGTATATTAGTTTATAAATTAATGTGAATCTCGTAGCAAAAATATTTTATATTCCGAATTAGTTGAAATATTGATTGAAAATAAAAAGGGTGCTTTCCTAATTTGTTTTTTTAAAGGATAAGGAATTGAAAATTATGGTTGCTTTATGTTTAGAATAATGGTAATAAAAGTCGTGAAAACAATGATACATCTATGTCATAAAATTATTAGGAAAATTATAGTTCACATAGTAAAAAAAGTTATATACGTACTATAATACTATTGCAGAAATATAATTCTATAAGATAATGTGCAATTTGATGTGATAGATAATTATTACTTGATTAGATAAAATTAATAGTTCTCCCGATATCCAGTGCCTATTTCTTATTAAGTAGTCTCAAATTAACAGGCACTTATAATTAATTTCAAGATTTAACATACATGGAATCACTTGTAGATGTAAATTCAAAAGTATTTTATTAACAAAACAAATATTTATTGTATATATTCAAAGATTTTCTTCTCGTCTAATACCTCTCATTGTAATGCAAGCTGTACGGCTGTGATATGTGACCTCTCTGTGAAATGATTCTATTTACTATATTTTATTAGTTTTGTGTCGAAACTTTAATTCACCTTATTCGGTATGGCATATAGGCTACCGTCTTAAAATTTAAAAAAATCTATCATTTTTTTTACTTGAAATGAAATGGTAACATTTTTGTTACGCAAATATTTACTTGTGTTGTTATTGTTATGTGAAATTGTAAAGTAACAATGATAAGTTGAGGTCGTATTTGAATGTCTACGTGTAAAATGTGAAAGATAATAAAATTAGAAAACTACCAATAAATTGTATTTTTATTAAAAAAAATTAATAGTATGTAAGGGCGTCCCAGATTCTGACGGCTTTACTAATAGTAACATTACAATATGTTAGTGTCTCGCAATATTTCGGAAACAGTGGTCGCCGAGAATGAAATGATTTGCGAAGTTTTAAATAATGTAATGATTTAATATATATACTTTAAAATATACTTCCACATAACAATATAATGGTCCATGGCAAGACATAAAATGGTTAATTTTGATGAAATGGCTAAGCACCCCAGATAGTAGTTCTTTTATATAGCTTAACACCTACATAACACGTATCTCCTTGTAGGATTTTGGCAAATGTCCCCCACATTACATTTACATCCTTACATCCATTCTTCTTGAGTGGCTTAAGAAGTTGATCAACAAGCATTAAACTGCATCACATTCAAATCGTAATCACTGTCCCAGCAGAACCCTATGCTGGTTTATTTGAAAAGTTTTTCCACAACTTAAAAAAAAATACTATTTTGTGTTTAATAAACATTTTTTATAGTTTTCCCAATTTTCCCATAATGATAATAATCTCACAGCCAAACTAGTTTTGAGCGATCGACGACGGCACTTGACTAGCTTGGAATCTGGGGCGCCCTTATTGACACTTCACCCCTCCGGATTATCTTCGTATTCCCTGGAAATTACGAATATAATCAATTTTTCATTTTTATACATATGAAATGAAAACCTAGTATTTTTTAAACAATTACGACAAAAAAATATTAAATTCTGGGTATTTTATGGTAAGATGTATTAAAGTGTATCTATATTTGTGCATGTGTATATAATGTAGCAGTCCGGACTAAAATTGTGTGATAGCCTCTTTTTAAGAGAGCAATGCTATTATTGCATTAGCTGTAAATATACCACGTTGTGGAATATCCATTATTATAATAGTAATAGAAACAAGATCATTCGCCAATAAAACACATCACTCGTAATAAATATGTATGTAATGTTCCAAACGCCCAGTTTCGTTCACCTCGAAACTTAACCAACGACGCGATACAAAACTTACAAACATACGAAAGATCACACACATTAGTGACCGGCTCTTACGCGAACCTTACTTTCTACACAGATCAAAGTACACCATTCAAATAGTTGACAACAAAGCAGCTGTTTTACAACAAACTCATATCCCTGACTTCATGGATGTTTGCAATTTAATAAATGTCTTAACATGTTAGGCCTCTTGTAGACACACGTTTTTCGGCGTAATAATCTAAGGTTAATTCGCCGTGTGTAGGCACGGTTGTCAGTGTTGTATGGATCACTGCTGTGCACTGATCTTTGCCGTGCCATGTACATGCTAGCACGTTTTTTTCACGGTAAGGTAAAGACGCCGTACGGCTCAAAAAACGTGCCATGTACAACAGGCCTAACTCGGATACTAATCAAATTATTATATAAAACAATTCCCTTAGTAGTAATATTTAATTATATCTAATCATGCAGACAGATATTCCAAGTGTCGTCGTTAATAAGGAAATTAAGTTGCGTTGTTTCTTCGTATTACATTTGATGACTTTGTTACTACTACTAAAATCTTATCTCTGCTAGTCACACTCGAGATATACTGTATATAACTGAACGATTTTATTCTTAAATTCATTTCTGGATGATAATAAAATACAAAATAATAAAAGATATTTGAGCTTCTTTATCCACATAATACAAAATTATGTAATAAGAAATATAAGTACAGATATAGCTATTATTGATTTTTAAATATAACACCACCTATTTGTAATTTATAAAAGTTAAGGGAGATAAATGTATCATGAGTTTTTACTTGCGGTTTTATGGCAAACAAAATGAATTTGATCACAGACTAATACGAAACATATAAACTAAAAGATATATAAACTTTCTCAGGGATGCCTGCCCCATTTTTAAACGGTTATATTTCATTTGAAGGTTTAGCATTCTAAATATAAGGTGTAATGTCTCATCTGAAAAATATGAATTGATGCAGTCTGTGAGTTTAATTATATATTCCACTCCCAGCTGTTAATGTATTATATAAATAATAAGTGTTGCACCAACATACATATTAATCTTATTTCTTAATTAAGATTAAATGTAATGTTACATTTCTTATTCAGTAACAAAAGGGTTAAAAGAGTTATCTTATTTATGTATAGTATAGTTGCGGTGTATAACTTATGAAGTTGCTAATTAAGGATATTACTCTCTATATATAAAGATTTCCGCAGATTTCAACAGATTATACAATATTCAACAATGTTATGGTCCAGCCGCTTACTAACAAAGAAAACACTTGGTTTATTTAGTTTGTCAGTAAGCCTGTGATATTCTGAGTAAATGAATGAGTTCTACATATCTGATACAATAGTAATATCAATTAATATACTTAATAAATGCTTACATTTGTTCCTACAGTAACAAATTACAAGTTAACGCTAAGTTTAACACCATTCACACTACAAAACGAAATAAATACTAATTCAACTTAAATTGTACAATACATACATTTTTACATACCTATTCATAGCAATAATTAAAACTAAAAACTTAGTGCATTTTGCTTACATTTGCATATGTGCCAACATCTCACATAGAGATATAAAATTCTTAATTCCTAATAAAATACATTTTTTTATATTTAATTTGGATAACTTTGTGAAAAGGGTTAGTTTTAAGGGTTTGAACAGAAGGAATTCATGAAACAAAATTAACTTAAAACTTTTAATTCCCAGTCCTTTGGCACACTTTTGTTTATTCGAAAAATATATTAAATTTTTACTGCACATGGATATTTCATTATCGACGTGTAATAATTAACGTGAAAGTATCTGATTTATTGATTTATAGCTTTATATCAATAAACAATCAGAAACATTTCATCCAGTTATATTTTACAAAAAAAAACCGACGATTATTTCCACCGAACGAATTTCACTTTGTGAATCAACAAGGAATGAGTGTAACAAACACATAAATAAACTTAACACTAGATTAAATAAATCATACATTATCACATTTAGTAGAGAACATAATATACACACTTTGAAATAAATAAATTACATAACTAACTCATAGCTTGAAAGTATTTGGTTAAATAATTTTGACGCACATCCCAATAGAATGGTTAACTTCAGGCAACAGGTACATAAAATAATTGAGAATATTTGTATACTGGAATTAAAATGAATATTAGTAGTATATAGGATGGGGACAAAAATAGTATTTTGGCCGAAATACAGTATGTATCACGTAATTTTTTACATCAGGTTAACAATATCGTAATTTTACTAACTATATTTTTTGTTATTCCGACCTCCTTTCCCCATCTTAAAACTTCCTTTCTATTTTTTCCTTCTCTAATCTACAAGTATTGAATCAACTGTCCCACGCCACAATTAAAGATATACATAATTATATGTACGAAAGTTAAGGCAGCACATTTGTACAGGGTACATATTTCTAGCACACCCCACAAATTTATAATAGCAGCTAAAATTACCATACAACGCTCACGTCCAATTTCATCATAATGCCTTTAAAAAGTTAAAAATTAAGATGCATTACATTTTAATTTCAACACCCCTATATCCCCTTAATAATACTTGCATTGTTTATTTTTTTTTTCGTAACAGTATCATTCTTAGTCTTCAAAATATCCCGAATATAATATTACTACGGTACATAACCATTTTCCGCAATAGCATTATTCGGTTATACCTCAATTAAACTATCAGTTTTTTTTATATAACAACACGTTTAAGAATATTATGTTATAGGTAGCCTCGCAATCACGGCCTGGCTGTTTTCCATACATGACTGTCTCAAAACTGTTATAAGCTTCTCGTAATGAGACAAAATACCTTCATTACTTTTCAGCTAATTTATCCGAAGAAACTTGCAGGTTTATAGCACAATAGTTGAATATCCATCTCAACTGTTTTTTATTAGGCAGGACAATGCCGAATTCTATTTTTTGCTTGTTGTGTTACAATTAAAATGAGGTTACATGAATATGCTTGTGTATATAGTACATACAATCGCCAATTCTTATTCTATAAGGCCTTTAATTAGCGAGCATAATATTAGAATTACAATTTAATGGTGGCCCTAAACTGGCTATACTAGCTGTGCAATAAAACAAAAGGTTTCTAATTTTTTTTAAATATCCAATTCTAGCATCGATTTACACTTTTTGGTAGCGCTAGATGCTTTGTTACTTAGGGATATTGGAACAATTAAGATCCATTGAACCCTACCTAGCTTACTAAAAACCATTATAATTTTAGTTCTAAAAACTAAGTTAATTTAGAATTTGTTTTACGTACTAAAATGGAATTCCCCACTGAAATTAACTTTATACCGAATTGCATAAATACGTGAACGTCGCTCCAGCAGGAAAGTAGCACGTAGAGTGATATGAGTGGGACGTATAATTAGTGCCCAATCTGCTGTAAATGTGCGCCAAATAAAAAATTTGTGCGTGTTGTAGTTTTTGAAATAAACGGAAAAAACGATTCCTGCTGGGGTAACGTTGTTCCAGCAGGAAAATTCTAAACGAAAGATCGGAGAGTTAAAAACTGCATATGAGCAGAGAGCTTATATTTGTGCAAATTTGTGCGCTAAAAATATAATTTGTGCGTCTTCAGGTTCTCGAGATATTGCGTTTCCTGCTGCGGTAACGTTTTGCAAAATCGCGTATCTAAAAGACTATTGTATGTGCGCCTGTAGAATAAACATGTACAAATAGCTCTTAATTTGTGCGTATTTGTGACAAAATTAGATTTAAAAAAATACTTATAGTTTTCGAGTAATCACGGTTTTTTCAAAAATCCAAACAGTGTCATAGCTCCTAAATAAGAAAACATATAAGGTCACTGAAAACTGCATTCGGTCCGTCTTGGCGTGGTTAATTAGCACAAAAAAAATCAAAAGTGCACATACGTGCGTTTTTGGATAATATGAATTAAAGTCAAAAAACGACGTCCTACCTTTGACGTCACCGTTCAAGAAACTGGCTCAACCTAAGCTGCTTGGGTATTAACCAAAAATTAGTGCGTTTAGTCAAATAATATGTAAGATAAAATTCCAATGTGAAATATTTCGCATTAAGTAAATATAAACAAAAAACAAAACAGTAACACAAACGCTGGTTATACGACCAAATTCGAATGACTACAAAAAAGCGGGGGTTTCATATATACTAATGACCTTTCTTTCTTGAACGTATTATTGCAGGTACTGTCACGCTCAAACGTTTATTGGTGATTAATTATACGACCTTTAGGGAAATAATTACAAAATATAATAAATGTATCGAGTAATTATCAAATGAAAGACCTAGTATGTATGAAAATTCTTATTTATATTTTCTTTAATTTTGATTCTTAAATAAGATCACAGAAAAATCTTAAGTAAAATATTCGAACGCAAAAAGTTCCTTAAGGTTATTAAAACTTATACTTCTTTTGGCGCGCTAGGTAAAAATTATGAGAGTAAATAGAGTCTTACGAAGAGTCTTACGATGCGCGCGCACACCGACAAGTAAATCCGACACCCTGAAGTTAACTATAGTGAACATTTTAGTTTTTTCTACTGTTAATGTCGTTTTTTCTCCAAGCGTAGAATTATGCGAAAGATAAAACTTTTAAAAAGATTTTTATATTATATTAAGCCAAAGAAGTATAACTTCGAACGCGTGTACATAAACACACACACACTTTATATTTTTGTATCTTGTATAATTTATAATCACAGATCAGTTTCCAATTAAAAAATTAAGACTATTATCATATTATTAATGTAAATGTCCTAATGTATGCTGAATTGTAGTGCTGAATGTATTTTAATTAAATTTGGAATGAAGATAACTAATAATATTCCAAGTAGCAATTAAGCTCCTTTTTTATTATGTACTTCATCGTGTACAAATCTACAGCACAAATAAAAAGTTTATTTTCTATTTTCTACTTCAGTGTACTCGAGTATACTAAGTTTTAATCGGTTAGTGTGTAAAGTTAAGAAGGTCATTAGCATGTATAAAATCCCCGCTTTTTTATAGTCATTCGAATTTGGTCGTATAACCAGCGTTTGTGCCTGTTTTGTTTTTTTGTTTATATTTACTTAATGCGAAGTATTTCTCACTGGATATTTATCTTACATATTATTTGACTAAACGCACTAATTTTTGGTCAATGCCCAAACATCTTAGGTTGAACCAGTTTCTTGAACGGTGACGTCAAAGGTAGGACGTCGTTTTTTGACTTTAATTCATATTATCCAAAAACGCACGTATGTGCACTTTTGATTTTTTTTGTGCTAATTAACCACGCCAAGACGAACCGAATGCAGTTTTCAGTGACCTTATATGTTTTCTTATTTAGGAGCTATGGCACTGTTTGGATTTTTGAAAAAACCGTGATTACTCGAAAACTATAAGTATTTTTTTAAATCTAATTTTGTCACAAATACGCACAAATTAAGAGCTATTTGTACATGTTTATTCTACAGGCGCACATACAATAGTCTTTTAGATACGCGATTTTGCAAAACGTTACCGCAGCAGGAAACGCAATATCTCGAGAACCTGAAGACGCACAAATTAAATTTTTAGCGCACAAATTTGCACAAATATAAGCTCTCTGCTCATATGCAATTTTTAACTCTCCGATCTTTCGTTTAGAATTTTCCTGCTGGAACAACGTTACCCCAGCAGGAATCGTTTTTTCCGTTTATTTCAAAAACTACAACACGCACAAATTTTTTATTTGGCGCACATTTACAGCAGATTGGGCACTAATTACACGTCCCACTCATATCACTCTACGTGCTACTTTCCTGCTGGAGCGACGTTCACCATAAATACACATTTCGTTTAGATACACCATTTCACTGATATAAAGCCGTTGAGTATAATTTAAAATTGCATTCACTAACAACTTCTACATACAACATTTAACACTTTCCCTTCTAAAAAGTCACTACACGAACTCACGGTTACCGCACCGTACAATTTGTCCCTTTTCCGAATCAGTTTGTCTTCCGTCTTGAGGCGTTTTACTAACATTTACGATGGCATTTGTCCCCACGATACCCGAGCACCATGTCTCAATACAACATAATACTTAAACACTAACATAGTGGATAATGAGAATAAAATTATTCTTAATAATATGGTAGCCTCTCATCAGTGGAACTCAAGATATGATTAGAGTTATTAAATTGTGTATTTTAAAATGTGATTTACTAATTAATTGACCTTAATCATGCTATATTGTTTTTTGTTTGTATTTCGTTCTTTTGCCTTACATTTTTTCTGTATTTGCATGTTCATCTGATGGTAGGCTACCATTCAACAATATTTAAACCACACCTCTTATAACTCATATAATAATTGACAAGATGTAAACAAACTTATACCAAGTACTTAATATAGAATACAATATTCGAAACATGACTGGGTACAAGCGAGGACTAGGAAATTAGGTTGTTGATTAACAGCCTGTCAATTTTAACTTTATTATACCAAAATAAAGATCAATGTGAGAATATTTTAATGACTTCTGATGAGCGGATTTATGTAAAGCGTTCTAATATGAGGACCAACAACCTAACTCCTATGTGGCAACGAGGCAGCAATGATATATAATCAAGGAGTTGTGAGATATATATTTTGTAAAATAGATCTAAGAGTGTTTTACATAATGTGAACGTAATTTACACAATGGTGGTAGAAAAGTAATGATTTTGACTGACACCCTACAAAGATTATTAAGTTAATTATTGTACTTTTCTACATTTTTTTTATTGTAAAAACATCTTAAAGACTTTAAAATAAAGGAAAATATATCTTTTTTCCTGTGTTGTATTTTGTTAAATTTCAAAGCAAAGCTTTACTTCATCAGTCGCTCACACGATGCAAACACCCCACAATCGATACCTCACAAGCCGGTCCCCGCGCGCCTACAAGCGGAACAAGACAAACTGATAGGCGTGGCGCTACCTGAAGAGGTCCGGGCGGTAGTACACGTAGACGGCGATGAGCGCTGCAGCGGCCGCGAGCGCTACACGGCGTCCAGCGGGCGCGCGCAACGCGGGCGGCACGTAGCGCCGCAGCCGCTGCAGGCGCGCGAGCAGCGGGCCGGCGCGCGGCGAGCGGCCCGCCTGCCGCCGCCGCATGCGCTCCTCGTCCAGCTTGCGCTGCTCCTCCCTGCACATATCGTAGTTACATTTTGGTAATTTATTAATCTTCTTATACCTATGAAGCAATACAAAGACTGACCTAATACCGTTCCTGCACATATGGTAGTTATCCTCCCTGCACATATCGTTTATTTTGGCAATTTTTAACCTTCTTATACCTATGAAGCAATGACCTAATACTGTCCCTGCGCATATCATAGTTTTTTTTTTTTTTAACTTCTTATACAAGCAGCAGTACAAGGACTGACCTAATACCGTATACACATTAAAACTGGTTAGAAACCAACAAATATTTATTTTTGCAATATAAATTAAATCAAATTAATAGAACGTGTCCACTACGTAAGCTATAAGCTTAAAAATAGACATAATAAATTATATGAACTCTATTTGGAAGAGGCGATGAAAAATCACAATAAATAATGCCTAATTTAGAGTGAAAAACGTCTTAATATATATCGGAAAGTAGAAGAAACTCATTTCCTTATTTCATAGGAATACCTTCCTAAAAATAATACTCACTCTCGCCTTTCCAGCGCAGCTACTTCACTTTCGAGATCAGTGGGGTCGTTTTCTTCGTACAGTTTTTTCGCAGTCACCAAGATGTCTTCAAATGGCAAGTCATCTGGTAACTGAAAATATTACACAAAACAAATCAAATTAACTGAAATTTAAATTATTATCAATTAAAAACAAAATTTATTATGAACCTGGTATATATGTATTATCAATGTTTGAACATAATTATTCAAACATGTAAACAATAGGAACCTCATTGTATATATGTAAGCGTGCGACGGACGCGAGAAACTAAATTGAAAAGTAAAAAGAAAACATTCGGTTTGATATCTGTTTGAAAAAATCGCTTCATCTCACGCCCGCCGCTCGCCTTGGTGTATATATATTTACAATAATTTCGGATTATAGCTTTAAAATTGTACACAATAGTTTTCTTTATTGCCGTCTTGGCTCCAAAGTTTACAAAACTGTTTCTTTGTTTCTGGGTTTTTCATATAAATTTAAAAACCCCCTTTTCAGCCCATAGGGGGCATATACTCGACGAAGGCTTTAAGGCCTCAGAGGCCAAAGCCAACATCTGGTGGTGTTTAGTGGGTAGGCACGTATGTTCTATCGTGAGTCCCACATAACCAATGCGGACGGCCGCATTGGTATGCATGAACATTCACCACCACCCTCCCCGCATGGAGGGTAGCCCTTTCCCTTTTGTCTGGGCCCAAAAAAAAACATTAATTTGTATGTATTTGCGGCACCTATTATAATAATAACAAGCCTAAGTATTAGACTAGTGTTTACCAACCCTCGATAGCAAACAGTGCATCATGGCCATATCGCAGTCGCACTGCAGCACCTCGCTGGCCCGCTGCAGCACGATGGCGGCCGTCACGTACACCGGGAACAGCGGCGGCGCGCACAGGAAGTAGTCGTACAGCCGCACCACGTCCGTGTAGCGGTTCAGGCTGTGCCCGAACCACGTCAGGTACCATGGCAGCGCGAACATCGTGCCCACGCCTGCCCTGGGGAACAAACGTTATGTTCATTATTGAATGTTGCCGTTCTACATTGTAATATTTTGATTAATTATGCAGTGTTGTTAAGCACGTTAAGGTAAGGAGGAGTGTAAACCCCTTTGATAAACTGCCAGGCAGAGAGGAGAGGATTAATTGCAAAAATATTAAAAAGGAAATATACTCTGTATCTATTCTAAATTTTAAATTTAAATAATTTGCGCAGCTTGTAATTGAAAGGAGAAGTCTTATAATTTTACGCAATCTTATCTTATGACTTTACGCAAAAATTATACCTTTTTTAAGCAAATAAATATTATTGTTATTAAATGACCATTAAAATATTTTTTGGATGGTGATAAAAAATACCTACCATTAAAAATAGTTTTACATGCTACGTTCTCAACCACAGTGCATGTTGGTAGAGTAAATGATTCTACTCCAAATATTGAAAGAACCAGATATCACTGTGGTCTCTGACATCATTAGCACCGTGTAAAGGCCAAAATTCCAAATGATTGTATTAATATGAATCACACACCACAATAATGATAAAGAAATTTCATTGAACAATTAATTAATTTGATATGCAATATGTATTAATATTACTCATGATAATTGACTTTATGGGTATTTTTGCTCAGTAAATTACTAACATATTTAACGAATATAATATAATACAGTGTCTTAATGTTTCAATTCATATTTACTACAAATCTCATAACATAGAACATAAAATTGAGTAATATGAATCCCTTTTGGACAAACTTGAACATTTATTGTCCACTAGATTATTTTCGCGGCTTCACTTGCTTCGGTTACATCCAGTGTGGTAATGAATATTTTAAGTGTTACTCTATTACAATTAGAGTAGCACTTCACACACGTCTCAAACTGTGTGTCTTCCAAAATTCGGTGAAATCAGACCAGTACTTTCTCCTTGAAAGATTTCCAAACACACAAGCTTCCTCACAAAAATTCGCAAATTTCATTAGTACGACTAGCAACAACAAAAGCCACCAACTTGTCCAAGCACTCCGCCAGCCTGTCGTCCGCTCGCCGCAGGACGGGCAGCATGTAGTTGAGCAGGTGCTGCGTGGGCTGCATGGTGGTCTGCATGAAGGGCGCGAGCGGGGCGGCGGGCCCGTACGACAGGCGGCACAGCAGCGGGAACGACGCGCGGTCCCCGCACACCAGCAGTAACGTGATCGCCACGTCATGGTAGCCCTAGGGTAAGGCGCGAAAAAAGATTCCAACAATGATAAAAAAAATAATAAAGATACACAAACTATTATAAATTTTATATCATTTTTGCATAAAAATTACAGATACAATTTGTTTTCACGACCCGCGTGGCGGAGCGGTTTTCACACTGGTCTGACGCGCTATGGGTCCCGGATTCGATTCCCGGCGAGTCAGATATCCGAATGATGAGTTTAGATTCACGTTCTAGGTATGGGTGTTTGTGTATTCGTCTTGTGTGTGTCCATGATACCCGAGACACAGTAAGAAATCCTAGTGTGGGGCTATGAGTGAGTTTAGAAAGCGTGTTTTAATCATGTTTCAGATACTACCAGAGCCACTTGTCTATCTCTTGTAAAAATGAAAGTTCCGCATGTCTATTTGGTTTGGTAAACTGAGTGTCGGGTATACTAAAGATGTCTATGCATTTCTTTGAATTTGTACCTGTCTATTTAATTGAATTGTTTAATGGATAAAAATATCTATGTGTTTAGTCTGTCTCATCACATGTGGTGAGATAACATTTAATTGAAATCAACCAATCTATCAAAAATATCAAAAATACTTTATCACATTTTAAAATTCAGATGAAACCAAGGAACACACTAGTTTGTAGTAAAATTTGACATTATAAATATTGATTCTATGTTCTTATTGAATTACATTTAATACACCCTGTACAATGTTTACTGGCTACACACAATCATATCCTACACAATTACAGATAAGACTATCAACAAATAAGAGTTCAATAAGATTTCATATATACTCCATTTATAAATTGATTACCTTACTGCTAACAACTTAACAATGATTTATTAAATAATAACAATAACCGCCTATGTAGTTCATTGATTGTCTAGCCCATAGATAAAATGCAATGCGCAAGTCTATATGGTAGTAATTTTAATAGTTTAGTCACATACTTAGCTTGACAAATTGAATTGAATAATATTATAGTGCTCAACAGTGTTGTCAGACGTCCCGAATTTAGCGGGACCTCCCGATATTTTGATCAAAATTAAATGTCTACGCGGGACAAGCTCAGTGCCCCTTTTCGGAAAGGAAAGGATTTTTGCAAAAAAAAAAGGTCACCAAATCTATATATTTATACAAATTTAAGTCGAACTGCAGTTTGTCGACTAAAAAAAAGGTCGCCAAATCTATAGAAATTTGAGTAAATTGGCAGTTTGTTAAGCAAAAAGGTCGCCAAATATAGATCCTCAGGCCCCTGTTCACTGTGTCCGGCTTTTGACTGTGAAATCCCGGTTTTTTCAATCAAAAAGTTTCTAAATCCCAACTTGATAAAAAAAAAACTGGCAACACTGGTGCTCAATGACATATTAATCGAGTAAGATGAGATTGTGTAAATCTATCAATTCAGGAGAGTATATCTATTAGTATTCACACATACATTAAAAAGCTAAGACTGTTTTGCATAAACAACTGCACAATTTAAAACTTATCAATTTTAAGTTAAAATTATTTCATCAAAAAAAGGCTTAGAATTGAAATTTTGACTACACAACCTCAGGATGGTGGTTAGTGACATTTAGTTCATTTTTATTATTTTAACATGATGAATTTAAAAGATTGGACCGAGTGGCCTATTTTTGTCAATCTAACACTCCCGTGTAATATGTGTGTTTTTAGGTTGCGTTATTATTCAATCCGAGCAGTGAAATGACAAAGACCAATATTTTTTTTGCATTGTTACTACATAGTATAAAACAAAATCACTTCCCGCTATCTCTATGTATGCTTAGATCATTAAAATTATGCTACGGATTTTAATGCAGTTTTTTAATAGATAGAGTCATTCAAGACAAAGGTTCTTATGTATAATACATGCATAATATAGTGGAGGAACATTCATAATTTTATTTTTTTGACTTTTAGGCAGTATGAAATTCCCCGTGTCGACTAGTTGTCAATAAAACTAGAGGAAATACATTTTCAAATTAAGGCTACTGGGAGAACTATTTATAACACAAAAAGTGGAGTTTACTGACCTGATAATACTTCAAGTGTGGGTACTTGATGATAACTCGTAATATCAGCACTGTGAGCTGATCTTGCAGGGCCACCCTCTGCTCATATGGAATGCCGGGAGGGAACCGCTTGAGAGACCGGTTAACATCTAGAACTACCTAGAGTAAAAAAGTTATATGTAGGGGTCTGTCTATAACTTATTTCTATCCCTGTAGAAAAAAATATTAGATATTTGCATTCACAAGACTTGTTGCGAATGTTTTGTGAATAATGAAATGCATTGTTTAGCAAAGAAAGGTCATCAAATCTATCTAAAATGTTGTTTTGCCATATTAAAATAAAAAAAAATGCTAAGGGTAGACAACCCTTATCATTAAGGGGTAGAAAATTATATGTTGGCAATTCTCAGACCTACTCAATACGCTTACAAAATTTCATGAGAATCGGTCAAGCCGTTTCGGCGGAGTACGGGAATGAACATAGTGACATTAGAATTCTACATATAAGATAAAGGTAATTTAATATCACAATTTTTATTTATACTATCAACTATAAAACTGTAAGGCAGACTAATATGATATTGCAAATATAAAAAATACTGTGTAGACTTTTGGCTATTTTTTTTTTTTAGTTTTTTGACATTTGCTATATTTATTTAAGAGTTCTGAACAAAATATAACAGTTCCAATCAAAATCTATTGAATACAAAAGTAAGCACAAATTGTACACCAATAACAAAAAAATTTAGTACAAGAATGGTAGTAATTATGAATATATACAAATTTGATTAACAATTGAACTTACTTGATTATACTCTGCATGAGTCGACAGTTCATCAAGTGAAGGGGGATCGGTAAGTTCCTCCTGAGTCACTCCCACTAACAATGGCCAAATTTGTTTTCTATATTCATCTGAAAACATTATAGCAATAAATGTTGATGCAAATCTCAAATTAACATACCATTCATTATGATCATACAATCAGGTTGAGATAATATTCAAATTGTATAATTAAAAAAAACAAAAAACGAGTATCTTTGTTTTAAATGATCAACATTAAAAATGTATGACTAACCACTTATTAATCCTCCTTTGGTTTTTGCAAAAAACTGCCATTTTTCCAAATTAACCAAATCCGGGTTGTCGAGGCATTTCTCCATCTCCTTTCGCTTCGCCGTGACATCGGGATCTTCGAATTCGAATTCTAAAACATATCACATAAATGAGCACCAACTGTGACCAACTTTCACTAAAATTTCACACGTAATTACTGTAAAACATCGATAAACATGTATTAAAATATAACTTATATTCCGAAGATGTAATAGGAAGTAAAATCAATGAAAAACCCATAATATTTGTTTATGATACCTTGATCGAACTTTAACTCGGAAGGCGTAGATATGTCATCTATATTTTGGGTGTGATTCAAGTCGAGGGACTGCTTTTTCGACGGCGGCGAACAGTCCCCGTTCAGATTAGACTTGTCGTCGTAATCCCCATCGGGGCTGAAGGATTCCATTGTCGAAACACAAAATTAATCGAGCAAAAACATTACACCATCCTTCTGGCCGAGAGAATGTGATGACATTTCGTATTTTTCAGTTTCATGTGTCAAGTTCAGGAACTAGTTAACTCTTTAATCATTTAAGAATACCGCAAAAAAAGTAAACGAATATCATTTTGATAGGATAAAAAATATACAAAGACATGCTTTATCGTCCTTAGAATAAATATACGTATAAGGCTACATTAGTAAATTGTATTGATTAAATTTATTTTACGGATTCTGAACGAATTTCATTTGACACTTGCAGTAGGTAAATGTACCCTGTGTTTGACACATTTGAAAGAGCCGTTCCAATAAACGCATTATTTCATACCTTCATACTTATATTTCGACTAAATGGCTAAGGTGATTTATTATAGTAGTTTAATTACTCCCGACCAATCAGTGAGGTTGGTTTAACGGTTATATTTCCTGTACTATAATATTTCAATTAATGTTATGGTTAAATGTGTAATGGTGTATTATTGGGTCGGGGGTGATGACTATCTGAATCGATATTCGCCACTAAATTTATAATGGCGATGTGATGTTATTGCAACAGGAAGGATAGATTATTGTCGTGTTGTGTTGCGATAAGTAAATATTTACTAAAACAAAGACAAACAAGACACAATCCAAACAAGACGGTTGTTAATGTTTTAGCGCGAAAATATGAAATGATCAGTTTTTTTGCAGTATAAACTATTTCATTTATTATCGTTATAATAGTTTAATACACTGTAAGAATCACTAATAACTCATTTTAATAGCAGTTATATCTCATTTACAAAATACAGTAATTAAATAGATACTTATCCCATTTAATTACTGTATTTTGTCGTAATTACAGAATTTATATTTTAATTAATGCGTTTTATCAGATTTTACCGTGCGTGCTAAAACCATAAGCAAAAATAAAAAAGTAAAATTTTCAACATCTGTCAAACCATCCTGATAATTTTAACGAACCATAAACCAAATAAAAATCATTAGAGTTACAAAATATTTCTCCAAATGGACGCGGTTGTAAATAATGAAGAATTAAATATAAGAAAAATCGAAGACATCATAGACATACAAAAGGCGAACGGTAACATAAACGTTCGTCAAGTTGCATTCAACCTACCCTCCAAAACCGACAGTGCAATATCTGCGAGTTTAGCAAAAAGCTTGGAAACTGGGTTATCGAAAGTTAAAAGTGAGCGTATTAAAATAAAGAGCAAGAAGACACGATCAAGACGGCGTAAGTGTTCTTTGCCAGACATAACATCTTGGCCCAGTGACTCGGACATTACCGTTCTTAGAATGAAGTTATTCATAAATAACGACGTCAAGAAGAAAGCTGGTGTAGTTGTTCCTGGAGACGGACTGCATCAACAAGACAGTTCCTCTATGGTAAATTTGGCCACATTGATATTAAAGTCGCAACCGCCCTCAAAACACAGCCTTAATTTGGAGGAGTATTTGCTACCACTAACCTCTTGGGAAAACGCGGTAGAATGTGAAACAAAAGATATTGAAGTAAAGGATGAGTCAAGTAATTTAAAATTTCAAGCTGAATGTCAAGTTATCGATGCCACCTGCAGTCATCATGGCACCGAGCGTTTTAATTCGGATAGTGAAATTAATGGCGTGGTCACCACGAAATCTAAAGTAGCCAGATTTCTACGTCTATATTTTTGTCCTTGTTGTACGTGCCTTTATGAAATGGAGCAGTTGCGAGAGGAAAATTCCGCGTATTGTACAAAGTAACGCCTGGTAATGCCATAAAAAAGTTAATGCAAACACAACTGAATTGTTTGTAAATAAATAATTGAAAATGTTGAGTTTTGGGACTTATGTTGTGATAATTGATAAACATTTTATATTTAAATCGTTATTTTATTAATTTCGAAACATATTTTATTATCATTGGAAATTATAATTATCTTATTTCTTTTTATTTATAGTGGAACTACATTGTTTATTGCAGCACATTTTACTTACAATTTATAAAAAGCCAACAAAGTTTAAGAAATTAGAACTTTTGTATAATTGTACGGTGAGCGTGAATGCATTGCTACATTTTACTAGTCACCTATATTTCGATTAAAAACTCACGAACCCACTGGTGTGGCATAGCGTTCGGTCCGCCCCGGGCGGCACAATTTTGAGGGCGGCAAAATATTTAGTTTTGACAACCTTTTTTATCGTTAGTTTGCAGAAAGATGAGTGAAAAGAGTAAGTAGGCTTCCCAACGGTTTTTTTTTCGCCGACAAAAAATCTAACTTGACGGGCAGTAAATTGTACTTCCACCCCGAGCAGCATGAAGACACGCTACGCCTCTGGAATCAAATCAAGCGGAGAGATCAAAAAGTAATAAATCCAAAAGTGGAAGTGTGAACGCTACGCGAACTGTTACGCTACAAAATAACGCGACACCTCTTTATTCATAGAGACTGACGCCCTGGTACCAATATCATGACATTGGATATAATTCAACTAGCGGTCACTCATCCAATTTCTGACCATAACGGACGTTGCTTAACTTTTAGATCGACCACGTCTTCCAATATTGTTAGACGCATAAAAACTTTTAATTTTGATTGGTTGGTGGTTTCAGTGTCGGTAAGAATATAAATTTATGAATAAAATTTTTATATGGGTAGATAACTCATGAAAACCTGCGTCCCCATTTACAAATGAACTCCCACAATTATGATATTATTGCCACTTCCGCAAAGCAGTCATGTTAAGTAAAGTAACGTAAAAACTGTGTTGCATACCGGTACCAAAATTTATTAAACTTTCCTGCGGATCAAGTCGAATGTGTAAGCCAGTATAAGGTGCATAACACCATAATTTAATTTGAGCTTTATCCTTACGTCCTACATACGTCCTTTTAAATTGACTTTACCCGGAGCATTGCCCTGAGCTTCATTATAGCGGACGAATTTTTCTACCTGAGGAAACATTTCGAAGCTAATGTTGCTGAGACATACAAGAAAATATAACAATATTATTATTTTATCAGTATCCTTTTGGCATGAATAAATAATGTGCATTCCACCTACAGGTCCACACAACTAAACCATTTGAAGCATCGTTTTGTAGCACTTATAATCATTGTACCCTAGACCTCTTGGAGAGACTAAATTCACAGGTTTTTTATTTCATAAGACCGAGGATTGAAAGATTTGCTAAGAGTACTAAACTTATTGGTTTGAGGGAATGACAGTAGAAAAGGGCATAATTATATTGAGTAGTTATTGGGTGAATGTATATTAGTTCCTTTACTTTGTTAACTGTTTATCATTTAGTAAAATCGTGTTGTCAATCTTTATTAATTTGCCTTGGCGAATCATGGGTTTCTTTTCACTAATGAAGATAGCCCAATGCGTACAGCTGGCCTTTACATTACATGCCATTATGTTGCTCCGAGCCGGATGGATGGTTAAATGTAACTACGATGTTTTACTAGCTACAATAAATAAAAAGACCCGAAGCGAAGGCTTATTGTTCCCTCTTAAGTATTACATATGGTTAATATGGCTGGTTGTGTGATTTCGTAATTGTTAGGTACCTACTCATTTATGTAGAGCTGCATGTACTATGTAGGCATTCTCATGTAAAGACTACTTAGTTAGTTATCATATTATGGTTATGGTGATTATCACGAACATTGATTCGGCCGCCGAAATAGAGTTAATATTAATTAAATTTCAACAAGGTTTATGGAACTACATATTGTTTCGTCTGTTAATTAATTTAATTAGTTTAATTTTAGGAGCAACATTGTATCTTTAAGCACTTACAATATTAAGTAACTACTTGTATAAAAGCAACTTATATAACTGGGTAAATAATTTGATTGCTTATAATGAAGTATTATATTGTTGTATGGAAGCTTAAAAATCTTTATAAATGTACGGAAGTGCTGCTTATTAATTTGTTATTACATAAAATATAAATCATTTTGTGAATCAGCCGACAAAATGTAAAAGTATAGGTAATTTCGCATTGTCACTGCCAAATTAACTTTCGACTTCGGAAGTTCAATAAATCAAACCATTTATACCTCTTTCGCTTCACACTTGAGCGACATCCGAGACGAATTATATTTGGTCTCGTATATTTTATCTGAGTTCACGAATTTTATCGAATTCGTTCGATTCGCGTAGCATTGCCAAACGGTTGCATTTCTTTGCCCCCAACGGGCGGCCGATTGCTGCAAGTTATAAAGCGCGGAGAAAGCACGGTGCCGCGCAGTTGTATCCCGCAGATCCCTGCGCCATTGCGTTCCGGCCAGTTCGCGCGCTTTTTTGACGTTTAATTAGTGTTGCACGGATAAATTTTGTGTGTTTAAAAATGAAAATGAGGTAATTATATTTTTGTTTCTCGTTAAATATGTGGTCATGATGCGTCGAGCTTGACATTAGAATACTTTGATTGCATTGTAGCGGTGTTTTATAAATACCAATTAATAAGAATATTCATTCTAAACGAGTTAGGTCTAATAGGATATTTAATCAAGCAAGTAAAATTTATATTAATAAAAAAAAACATTTTTCCATTTGATCATGCAGAAGAATGCAATTAAGAAAATCTTTAATATGTTTTACTACTACATTCGTAGTATTTTTAAATTTCTCAAATAAAAATACATTCATTATTTATGTTATAATATAATTATACATTAACTTAGGTAAATAAGGACAGTATACACTTGCAAAGGAGCCTACAATAATCAACAATTTAGTTATTGACAATTTACGAATCGTTCTCATCATAAGTATAATTACAATCATATTTCAATAGCAAACATTCTACATGCCACTCCATTTAATTTCCAATAAGCATGTGAAATCAATTGCTTTCTCTCGCCTCTCTGTACGTTGTGCAGTTTCTAGAAAATGATTTAGCAGTGTCCATTAGCCACAAGAACGATGGGTCTGTTCATAATATAATGGTCATTAGCAGTAAACAAATTATCAATTACGGATAGTCGCACCAACGCACGCGACTCTACCTGCCTACGAATCACGCGCGGATTTCAAAGTTTAACTACACAATTAGTTTAATATTAAGAATATACATTCAGTAAAGTTATTTCATTAAGTATGCAAAGATTTACTTATTCAATTAATGTTGACGGCCTTATAAGTCATTGAAATTTGTCGCAACCTGGACTGAAAAATACACAAAATATTACTCTACTGCTCCTGCGCTGCTGAAAAAAAGCGCATAAACCATTCCAAAGTCCATAATCTTATTTGTGGTTATTCTCTATTGCTGATTATATCAAAATCCAATTGATATCTATAAGCTGCAAATAATAATTGATCGCTAAGCTATTGATCTTCGCCATTTATTTTATCTTAATTAAACAGGCCGATAAAGTAATTTGTTAAGATTTATCTTGAAGATTTAGGCTTAATACTTCTTGATAAATATCTTTCCACATATCAACATGATTCTTTCAGTCAAAAGAAATTCAAAAGACGATAGAAAGTCGTAATAAAGTAAACTTTCCCATTCATCGCAAAGTTGTACAAACACTTCATTGTACACAGTGAAATTGGAGCATACAACGTAGAAAATCATATACCTGCCTACTCAGTCATCAATTACGTGAAGCTACGCTTAACATAACATTATTATTGTCGCAAACGTAACCGTTACGGTTGTAATAGCTGCATAATAACCAATTAAATGAGCACGCACGTTGACGTGTTATGCGTATGGCTAACAAAACCGAGGTCAAACAAGAAAAAGTGAATGAATGACCCGGAGCCCGAGGGTTATATCAGATCTATCGCATTATAGGGTTGACTGCTAAAGTTGCCATTAGTCGCAACAATCGAAATTCTAACGTAATTGAACTGAAAAAGTAAATTTTCTATTGTATAAAGTAACAGGAATAGGTCTTAAAGTCTATTATATTATAATCAGTAATCCTTATAAAGATAAAATTTTGTTAGTGTACTTAAGTATATAGGTATATATATGTATAGGTTGATACAATTAAATGTAAAATACAATGTTGTAAACGAAATCACATCTCATACCTGTTAAAATATTATATGCATAATTAAAATCCAACACAAATTGTTGAAAGAATAGTAGGTAAGTCAAGCAATCAAAATAAATATTCAACTGTTCACTGTCCGTATGCTACATAAGAGAAAAATCGTTAAAATTACTTTAAATAATGTTTTAATTACCTTTTTAAAATTCAAGTATAAGCATTAAAAACAAAAAAGTTAGCATTTTTAACTATACATGTAACTTTCTATTATGTCTACAATAAATCTTATTTATAAGTATTTTTATTTGTATTTTTTTCGTGTTTCTGATACTTGGAATAAAGTAAGACGGTCTGCGGGTAAATTTAAATACAATGCCCAATATTCCCATAGCTATTGCTTATGGATATGTAACAATATCCATGTCGATTGTTGTGAATGTCATATTATGGGGTCGCCATGAACCCACCTCCACCCCCTTGATTAAGGCAAAAAATTATATTAAAAACGTAGGTACCTGTAATATAATTTTATAGTTATAATACGGTATTGCAAGTTATAAGTTTTAGATTGAATATTGTTATATTATGAGTTGACAACAGAACACTATTATTTTAAGTTTAAATAAATATTATTATTAAAAATCAGTCGACAATTTTGTGTTTAATTAAACAAAAACTGAATTGGTTCAAATATAATTAATTGAAAAGTTTTGTACTTCTTGCTTTCAACTTTATTGTAATTGTTATTATGCAGCCATTTTTTTGTGTTCGTTATAATTTGTTTAATTTAAAGCTTTTGAGCAATTTTGTTGTAAAAGTCTAAAACAATAGTTTTATTATTTTTTTATTTGGAACCATTTTGTTACGAAAAATAGATTCGTCGTAGCTTATAGCATTTCCACAATGGACACAAATTCAACGATATTTCATTTGCTAAAATCGTTCAAGCCATTTGGGATATAGAGCGTGCCAAAGAACGTGTATATATATATACATACTGGTGACAAACATTACCCTCCAACTGACGCAATCGGGTAAAAAATGTATTCTACCTGAGAATTCAAAGACTTCATTTACATATTATGATTAGGAAAGCTATTAGCTTAAAATAACTTATGTAAATAACAAGGGACGTGTTGTTGTTGCACCTTCATACTTATTTCCCAACTGTTTTTTAAAGGTTGAGGTTATAACTAGATCTAACTACAAAGCCATATAACTTTTAAACAGTTATTCATAATTAAGCATAGTACGTACCTAGTAGCTATACTACGTAAATAATTTATTATTAGTACTTTAAATTTAAAAGTATAATAAAATTTGATGATTTGACTTCGGCAGCACCACTGCCACACATATATTTGCCTAATATGAGTATTTCTTTTCTGATCTTAAGATATTTGAGGCACGCCAACTTAGTAGGGTGTTAGGGTAGGGGTAGTTAGGGTGGTTCTAATAAAATAAATAAATAGTAGGTACTTGGAAGTAGCAACGAGGCTTTTGCTAACCGCAGGTAAAACTCTATTCTTATGTGGGGTTGATTACAGATGTCCATGTGTGGACTACATGCTGGTTTGGTACTATAATATTATTTAAACAAAATTAAATCTTATTATCCACCTGAAAAAGGTGTAAAATCCCTCGTAACACTACAGCGATTCCGCTGATACAACAACTTTAAAGATTTTAATGCAGTTGTATTGAGTTTCTAAGGTTGTGGTAAGACCGATGTTACTTTTGGCATTTTGACTAAATCGATAACGTTACTGTACCCTCAGATAGAATTGTCATACTAGCAAGGGTTCATCAAATGTTAATTCGTTTTTAAAAAACCCATAACATAAATTGCACTGAAACACGTAGAGTGACGCTATGCACATATATACAAGTACTCTTCGAAAGATCAGACTTCAACATGTTTCGCTTTTGAGGCGTGAGTTGCTAAACTGGTTTTAATTTTTTCCACATCAGCATAACAAATGCGTTATAGCTAGTAGCTGCTCATTATGCCAGATCTCGAAGAAAGCGTTCGTACAACCTCAGCTAAGAAGTCAGTTACGTAACAACTACATAATAAATTCGTTCATACATTGTGTATGCGAACTAATAGGTTACGGTAGGTCGGCTGTGTTTCACTATTAGCGATGAGCGATAAACTATCAACGAAAATAATTCTGCGTTTATTTGCCAGTTATTTATTGCATTATAGCTACAAACACGACAACTTGGTGTCTTTAGTTTCTATTATGATGTATTATTTATGAGACAAGTCCTTATACTTCTGTCGACTAGCACCTAATGCTGGTGGGTGGTACAATTTGGTACAATGAGTTGTACTTTGTCATTTAGTATAGTTGTAGGTTGTTGAGGATTGTTTGAATTTTTATTCTTATTAACGTGCACATAAACATGACATGATTAATTTTGCCTAGCTTTATGTGGCATGGACACTTAAATGTTAATAGGTCCTTCAAGCCAGGCTGTACAGAGATTGCATTTAGCAACTTGCTATGAAACCTAGCGTATATTATATAACGCTGTTTCATATCAGTTTATATGACTTTATTATAGAGTTATGCGTGTTGTCAATAATAAATTTTACGATTTGTAAATTTGCAAGTTATTGCAAAAAGCGAAATGAACCTTGCGAAAATGATAATTGTAACCTACAATGATTGTTACGTAATATTTGTATAAAAATAAATCAATGACCAAATTTAATTAAAATGCAGTACCCATGAGTAATGTGATAACTACTTAATTCAGAAGTACATTGTATTTTGCAAAATGCTTGTAATGCGTCATGAAACATGTAAATTAAATGCTTAAACGTTTTGCAGTGTATGCAACATTGTAATTTTCAGATACCATCTCGTAGTTATGTGTACAGTGTATGTATAATCTCTCCGTTTTATGTTTGTTCAAGATTATATCATTTTGTAACACGTTGGTGAAATATTCGAGGCGCGATCAAATTAATTGGGGCTTAAAAAGTAACTATTATGCTCTTATGTAGCAATTCTAGTTTTTAATCGTTGCAATAATACCAATTGCGATGCTTATTAACGTCTTATTTCACTTGTAAAATCCACATTAGGATTATATGATGCTGTATAATATTAACGAGTGGAAATCTGCATTTATATATTTTTATTAATCTATTTTAAAGTTGTACTATATTATTACCTCTTGTTTTACAAGAGGTAATAATATAGTTCTACGGTAAAGATATTTTTATTGTTTCTCAGTATTTTTTTTGTTTTGTTTCTCAGTAATATGTAGTTTTTTGGATTTTTCGTACTAAGTGCTATGTACTACTTTACCTCCTATAATAGTATATGGGGCTGTTCTTGATACTTAATTTAGATGTTGAAATAATGTAACTTGGCCATAAATAGTATTGAGAAGCACTTAAGCCTTTGATTTTCCTAAAAAAATAACGGAATACTGGTTCCTGTAGCTTACAATACTAATCCGGTCGCTAATTAAATTAATTTAATTAAAGATTAGGATATTGTAATTGTTTCCTTTGTTAATTTGTTAATTATTGGCGTTCCGTTGCCAATTAATATTTTCCTGTTCAGAATTATCTAATTTGATTTCGATATAGCATTAGATTTTCTATTGCCAAGTACCAAGCAAGTTTGTAACCAGTTACATGTTATTTATCAGATAATGTATGGCAATTTGTCAAAACATTAATTAATGTTCCAAAAAATACAAACGACTATAAAATAACTATGTGACGATAACTCTTTTTTTACTCTGTTCCAGTAGAGAACTGTTAAATAAACAAATATACCTGTAGGTATATGTATGTAAAACAACACTAATGCATCGATTTGGACAGGAATTTCACGGCAAGATAGAATGTTTTTCAGAGCGTAACATAAGCAATTTATTTCGAACTATGCGGGATTTTTGCACGAATTCGATGATTATGCGCGGAAGTTAAGTTATTTAAAGCTCAAGAAATAGTAAGTAGGTAAGTTGTACGCAGTTTTCACACGATCTGTTGACATCTTGCACAAGAGTGCGTAGAGTAGGTATTTAATACTGTGTAATCGCAGTCCTGTACCGTTCGTACTAAGGGCAATGTGCGGTAATTACGGGAGCTAACATTTATAACAAAACAATATAAAAAAAGAATATGGCAGAAAAAAAAGATATATAAAGAAAACAGACAAACCAACTTGCCGGATCTTCTCAGTTGAGGTCGTGGTGTGATCTGGTGGTAGTTTAAAAAAAATAACTGACAATTTGTAAGTGACTCCGTAGGCCTATGCAAAATAAAAACATTTCATTTCAATTTTGCACGTGCGTTTTATCGTTGGTCGTGCCTATACGATGTTTACTTGATGTTAGATTGTAACGGTTACTGTGACCTTAAATCAAACAGAACTTAGTTAATGAATAGAATAATATAGGCAGTTGCCTCTCAAGACAAAATTAAAGTCCTGTGTGTAGACGGATTTTTCTGTGCCGATAAACCAGCATACCTGTCCAATTGCGCTGCTGACTTTTGGGAAAAAATATTGATTACCGTTATATTTCATACATGAACTTTAATAATATCTGCCATTTCCTATCCGCGTGGTGTGAAAATCACGTAAGAGATCTAGTAACATTTACGCACCTTTAATATGACCTAAGTAATTTACAAAACTTGATAGCCTCGGGACATTAGGTGCTCTGTTGGACCATAAAAAACTAAAGGTTTCCGTGTTCTCTCATTAACACAAAGATTTCTCACAAAACTAGATAATTTATCACATAAAATTTGATTTATAAAGTGACGTCATATTAGTGTCATGCTACTTGTGAATAACCGCAATACTTCATAAATGTCGCAAATCATAGCCTGTGTTGTGGTCTTCTTATATTTCACCGCAATGTTGTCTGTTTGTGAGGAAATATAACCACATGTGAATACAACATTCCAGAGTAGTTTCCAGGAAAGGCCAGGTGGCAACATATGTATACTTAATATTATGTTAAACTAACTATACTTTGAAGTTGAGCATAATGTAATATCTTATTTGCTTATCTGTGTTTATGCTCTCCGTATTACATTTACAACATAAACATCAAAAAGCGATTTTAACGTGAATGTAATAATCTACCTAGATTTTTATATCAATTTGGATGGTAATCTGTTTTAAGTGTATTTCGGGTCGTTCAAAGATATAGATAATCTTATATATTATCAGCTAACACTAAAGTTAATATTCGTAATCAATTAAGGACCTTTCAAGGTTCGAGTTATTTATAGCAAGTTCCAAAAAAATATAAATAAATATAAGATACCCTTTGTCAAAAAAAAAAGTATACCTAATGATCGTAAAATGTCAATAATAAAGATTTATCTTAAATGTTAATGTAAATCTACATTATGTGGAACTTTTTGGGCCATGTTTATGTGACATTTTTGTAAGGGATCGTTAAAATCGTTATAAATACCTCTTTAATCACAATGAACAACCTTTTTAATGTGTCACCTTTGTGATTTTCGGGCTTTGACCTAAATGGGCCGATCATTAAAACACCTTCGAAAATAACATATTTATAAAAAGGTCACAAATGGGTTTATAAACGTACGTAAGTATATTGTTTGCTTACAAATACTGTCATTTACATTCTTATTATATTACTTTCTTTCTTTGATTAATTGAAAAATTGCGTGACTCTACATTGTGTAATCCTACGAAATTAAATAAGTTGAATAATTCAACTTTAAATAAAAATTTAATTATTAAATTTTTCGAAATTAGGCGAGGATAAAAATCAACCAATTTTTGAATATCATACTCGTTAAATATCTCTTTGTATTCATACTGGAATCCCACAAGGAATTTCTTATTTGAAAAGCCTGTAAATGGAGGCCTCGAGATTGCAACAAATTTCAATAGATATCGAAATAATATTTTCATACAATATCCTCGCATACCATGAGTTCATACTCGTCTAGGAAGGAAATCGTTCACCAACGACTCGGTAATAGTTCGAAAATCGTCGGTAATTGATGATAAATTAGATATAACTATTTCCGCGCACCGATCGCGTGCAATCAACATTACATAGTGTTACCGGAGTTGCGTGAAATCATTCCAATGTACATAAATTATGCATGAAATAACGCCTTTTATAATCACTCACATTTCAATGTCATTGTCGGACACAAGTAAACTACCATTTTTACGATCTAGATAATTGAAATCTATTAAGTCTTAATAAAGTTATGAAACGTTTACCCCATTTCATAACTTTTTAATTTAACAATACAATGATACTTTGTAGATTTAATAAATGGATATTTAAACTAAAAAAATTGCGAAATACACTTCAATGCTTCAAATATAACCAATTATTTTTAACAAAGTGATTGTCATCTGGCCTTCGTTGTAACTATAATCGACTTAAGATAACTCTACATGAAACTTACCTATTTCGTGCCAAAGTACAGTAGAATTAAAGAACAAAGTTGATTTAACTTGACTATAAATTTTATTGTTATAACTTTTAATGTTAAAAAGTTGCATAACATGTGAGTACGATTACAATAAACACATTTAGAGTCATGCATTCGCGCGCACGTGAGAATTAAATTCACAATGGTCGATCAATTGATCAATTGTTGGCCGTGTTGGCCAACTGACATCAGGTTCACTGGGTTGGCACAATTACTTATGTCAATATTTATGAGGCTACAGTTATTTTCAAGTATCTGCAACATTAATAAAAGAAATAAACATGTGGTGTGATATTAGGTGTACCTACCTAATATCACACCACATGTTTATTGTACAAATCTTCAATATTTATTATTTAATGCAATATTAACAAAATATTCTACGCTTGCTTCATATTATTTATTTCCGAAAGAGATAACCTCACTGTATCGGCTTGAAACAAACAATCTCGTCACAATGAATTAAAGGCTTGAAGTTAGCAGATGAGCAACAGTCTCCTATTAAAGCACTTGTCTTATTCGCATAAAAAGGGTTATTTGATAAGGAGTTGCTGCTTTTTACATTGAAGAAGAGAGGTAGTCTTAGGTTCTTCTGTTTCTAAAATTTTGATAGATGGAATTATTGACTTGTATTTAGATTTTGGGCTTAAGGGGAAATTAACTTCTTAGCTCCCGACTGGTTTGCCTGTGACTCGAACTGTAACATAGAAACATTGACATTTACATGGACTAGAAATATTGAAGTAAATAGGTACTTAGTCATTCTATATCCAGTATCAAAACCTCTACCAAGCAATTAAAAACTGCTAGTCCTAGAAAAAATGTTTATAGTAATAAGTATTAAAACCTGCAAATAAAGCTAACTGAATTTGATATGTGATAAACACATAGCCTTGAACTAACAAACGACCACCAACCGAAGTTCACCGCTCCATCAACCAGTGTCTCAATTTATATCCCTCGTCTAACTGGTTGACAAATCCTCGCACTTACATTGTCTTTCAAAAGCCGTCACGCGGTCTTTGTGGTTACACATGTAACACAGATGATGGCTTCTTTTGTCCAAGTGGAAATGGATAAAGAATGGTGTCACTGTCGACTTGCGTTGGGCAATTGATGGGGCAGATACGTCCAGCCTTGATGGTTGAATCAGAACCGACTATTCGTTAATTAAGATTGATGAACATAAATTAGATTAGCCAGAGATTGAAGATATTGATTTCATAGAAAATTAGCTAATCGGTTGAGGAATACCATTCAACAGAATTGAATCGATTTCTAATCGATCTTCAGTTGCAGTTACGTTGGTACCTACTGATGGCGATGATAAGATATCTGTAAGCTTCTGTATTGTTTATATTAAAGAAGTTAGAAAAATAGTAGGTATACGTAAAAATAATTTAAGCAAAATACTAAAACTTATGTTTGCGTGTTGTTACTTTTTAAAGTCTAACATATAAAATTCTCGTGTCACAGTTTTTGTTGCCATACTCCTCCAAAACGGCTTGACCGATTTTTACCAAATTTTATATGCTTATTCAGTAGGTCTGAGAATCGGCCAACATCTATTTTTCATACCCCTTAAGGGTTGTCCACCCTTAACATTTATTTTTATTTTGTATGTGGCAAAACAACGTTTATCGGGACAGCTAGTTTACTAAAAAGGTTAAGGAATTTTAATTATTTTTATACGATAATCTCATTCTAACATTTTTGGATATTTTTAAAGAGGTTTTGAGCTTTGATGGATGTATTTAAAAGCTATGCAATAGGTATTTAACATATGCCCTAAAGCGGCACATGCACTCGTTCATGTAATGGGCGCGCCCGCCGCCCGACAAGCTCTGCAGATGTAGATCAGACGTTACATACATGTCTGAGGCACCTCATAAATGTAATACTTTATTATAAGCACTTTTGCAATTGTATATAGATCGCGTAGTTATTTGCTCAGTTGATATGGTTTATCCACTTAACATTCAAAGTAAGCTTATATTTGAATACTCTGAAAGTTATTCTGTTTTATTATATTACATTGCTGGTACTAAATAAAATAAAACCTGATATTTGGTTTAAGCACGAAATATTTACCCGGCAATTCGTAACATTTTGCTGGGAGCGACAATACGTTAAGCACAATACAAAAGACATCAACGCGCAACTACTGTGCGTAATTTCGTTATAAAATTAGTTATCGTCAGTAAATATGAACACAATAGAACTAGTTACATAATTGTGTAATATATTACCATCAGCATATGGTAATGATTATTAGATACATAAAGCATTACGTTGTGTAGGTATAAAAAGGTGTAAAACAAATACGATTTTAGTTTTCATTTATTCGGTCATAAGTATTTCCTTCCAACCTCCCGAGGCTTTGACCTAGCTTTGACTATAAATCGTCTCCTGTATTGACAAATATTCAATTAAAACAAGGCTACGTAATAGCAATAAAGTGTAACCGTGTCTCATAAGTAGTTATTTAAATGGTATTAAAACAGGATAGACGATGACGCAACAGAGTCATAGCATGTAATATGTGTAATGGAAAACCAGTAAAATAAATGTAGAATACGTACATAGTTGCGACATTAATTAAGCTTAGCTCATATTTTTCGTTTTATTTTCGATAGAAGTACTTAAATAAAATGATAGTGTTATGTTTCTATACCTACTCAAAACATCTATGATTAAAGATGACCATGTCCATTATTCACCTTGGTTTTAGATTTTTTACTTATTTATATAATTAAACTCATATTTTTTAACGTTGAAGTAGCAAACGAACACGCCGTCCTAATAGTTTGTGCTCACTAACTCCCAATATAGTTGACGTTAAGTCTAAAGTCTATCAGAAGTCAATCACATATGCGTTTTCCTGAAGCCTGAATTTTCGTCTCATACGTAAGGACGCCTCAGTTACATAAAAAATTAAGAGCTGTTTAACGCTAGAAATAGGTTTGTAAGTGATCTTCTCCGCGAAACCAATATAGAATAGCTATCGTATATCGAATTCCTTAGAAGAAGTTCTGTGTTGCGTTTACGGGGGTACCTGAGTAATCTGAAATATTACATTACAAATAAAACATATACTTAGGCTTTTTTTTTTGTTTTCGAGGGGGAAACCTTCAAAAGGTACCCGACCCCGTGGGAGCGACGCAGGGTTATGTGGGATTTTTACCGCACTAAAACCCCCCCCCGGTGGCCGTGTTTAAGATCCAAATTTTATTTCAAATAAACTCATTTCATTTCATTTCATAAAATAACAGTTAAATAGCATTATACTGGGTAAATGTACACATACACACACAAAGGCTAAGTTGCAACTGATGAAAATTATACGAAGTTAAGCTTGTTTACTTTGTCAAGAGAGACATTTCTAGTAAGTAGTGTCAGTTGCCAATTTTGTAGATGTGGAAACTGAAATCCCAGCATTCCTCAGCGGAAACTAGTTCACCGACTGCATTGCGTTCGTCCATTTCAATGAGTCTCGCTTCCGAATTAAGCCACTGAAATACCTACTGTTATAATACTGAATGGATCTTATTTATATCTCTTTAGATTTTGTTGTTCGAGAAATTTGAATGAAGCCAATGTTTAACTTTTAAATCTAATTAAAACTTTTAATTGGTCTTTGATGTTTATTAAAATAATTTTCAAAGATTCGAAAATAGAATGTAATATGTTAACTTAACTATAAAATAACAATGACAGACGCAGCTACACTCACGCACTGACGCAGGTTCAGACCCGATCAGGCGCATATTTGAAATATCAATTTACATAAATCTTCATCTACGATGTATATAAGTGCAGAAACTGTAAAGTTTTTACTTAAATTGATCATTTTATAATAATATGTTAAAATACTATTGAAAATACGTAGGTGTCATCAGAGACAATAATATATATCGACAATAATATATATAATAAATCTATAGAAATTACGAAACAACTAAAAAAATTATCGCACGTTTTACCTCGTCGACATATCATAACAATTTGTTAACATTTCCTTTATCATTTCCTGGTCAGTGGCCAAGCGATGCCCAATGCATCGCATAAAACCGGGAGGACGTTGCGCAAGCGTGGAAAGTGAAATCTCAAGAGATAATGTCGCATGCGCACGCGATCGTAGCACTGTTTGAAGAACGAAATATCAGCAAACAGCTGACTCAGGATGACCCACAGCAATTATAGTACGTGAAAAAGAACGTAATGCTAAAAGCGAACAGCATTTATACCAGTTTTGACGTACAGTTTTATGTTCTACAATCTAAAATTTACACTCATTCGATAAAGCATAATGGTTTAATATCAATTTATTGAAAGTCCTAAAGAAAGATTAGAACGATACAGGAAGTGCACCAAATCCGGTGTCTAAGATTGGAACGTAACTCAATAGTAATAAAGTTGCACGACTTTTACAACCTAACAAATATCAGCTGAAAGGCGTGAATTTTGAAATCTTTTGTTTGGTCAGAAAAAACTTATTCCGTGTCCATTACAAAAACCATTTCCTATTTCGACTGTGAATATTAAGTATCATAGACTGCATGCACCAGTTTAGCAACGCTGGCAAAAAGTAGAGGCAAATCAACCCTGCGATCAAAGTAAACAAGACTGTTTCTCAAGCTTTAATTAAATCGTAGTAAAAGATCTTGACCTCTCGTTGCTTCACTTGACAATGAAGTAGTGTCGCAGTCGACACAGACGGTGTACCGCGACCAAAACAAAGAACATCGCACGCCTCCGCGCAAAAACCTGAATCTACGATCAGATACAGTCGAAAGCGAAACTAGCATTTGGGTCAGTAAATATTCTGATAAATAATCAGTTATCATTAGTTATTGAATCCGGAATCCATCCATCAACTATCATACTGAACAGTATAGTCATTCTATTAATTATCATTCTATATGTGCATATGAATGACCATAGTTCGGTAACTTTCCTGGTCATCTCCTAAATATAACACGTAATGAGAAATGTTGAGGCTATCTTAATTGTATTGTAGTGGTAATGTAATACACATACGTTTTAAATTGCTTTGATTGGTTTTAACCACGTGAGGGGGTTTTCTTAGAGAATTGTTTTCTCATTTTAATCTAATCACTGCATGTCTTTATTCTTTGTAACTTCAATGTATCTATAACAAAATATTATTTTTTTAAATTCAAATTAACGACTAAATAACCCCTATGTAATGGCATTACAAACAAAAATATCAAAACAAAGGTTGCTAGTGGGTCCTTTACATCAAAAAATTAAGCTATTATCCAAATTAATAAAATTTGTATGTGTCGATCAGATGTGTTTTGAAAAATATGCATGTTGTGTTTACAAAAATATAACTACAAACATTGTAGCCGCGACTGTACCTTAATCGACCTTCGGTACGCTTCGTGGGATTACTTCCATCGCTTTCTAGTCTCTAGATCTTCAACTCTCCACATTATACTTTTCAATTTTCCTCTTACAATTGCTGTACAGTAGATCTCGTTACCCAAATTAAATTATTTATTTACATTGAAAAAAAGTAATTACGAATGTAACAATATAACGCTAATTTATTTAATTTCATGTAACCATTAAAAGTCTTATTTTGTATTCAATTAGTAGGCTTTTATTTTTCAGAACTAATAAGTAAATGTTTACTTTCCTCTTAGCTCGTTTATTATTTTTCTCTACAAAAAATGTACATAAACAAAAAAAAATGTTTAATCTGTTACGAACAAACTATAAAGGTTTTTAGTTCTTAAAATAAAACTTAAAACTTAACCTAAAAAGCTTCTAACAGTACTGTTCTAATAGTACTGTTGTATTGAACATTATTTACATTTATTAACATTATTTACAGTCACTCGTGAAAAGTTTACTTTAATTAATACTTGTATTATTAAGATCACCTTTCAGAAAACTACTGAATATGTACGTAGGTGAAAGTTTAACTATTCAGTATGTATCTACTATGTACGTAGATTTAAATATACATATAATATACGTATAAATAAAGCTCTTAATTACTTTGTGTGTATTAATTAATATAATTTCTTGTATTATAAGTATTATCAAGAAAGATATCAGTATAAAATCTAAATGTATGCAAATCATCTATTTTTATCTTAATACGATTGTATAAGTATACGCGCTAAGGTTACACTCTAAATAAATAACTGTATCCATAAAACAAATTAAATTTTACGTCATTATCAACCTACTTAACTGTCACTTTCAATCTGGATCGCGCAATTGTAGTTCATTTATAAAATTCCATTATCATGATACCTATTTCAAATAATGAACCGAAAATTAAGTAATCTTATGCATTTTACGTAAAATACCGTAGAGCAAAGGTACACTTTTAGAACTTATAAATCTACAACATAAGTTTTCAGACTTTTATCTCATAGAAGCGCGTTTATGTCATTGGGTTTAAAGTATGTAACAAGACTAACTTGAGGGCATTAATCATTGTATTATCTACTGCCTTTTATCTTAATTAACTCTAAATGCCATATTCTTGTGGTCTAGATTTATTAGGTGATATTAATATTAAACACACGCGCTTTCTACACTCATAGCCCCACTAGGATTTTCTCCTGTGTCGTGAGTACCATGGACACACACAAGACGAATACACAAACACCCAGACCCAGAACATGAATCTAAACTCATCATTCAGAAACCTGTCTGGCCGGGAACCGAACCCGGGACCCATTGCGCGTCAGACCGGTATATAGGTATAGTTAGCAGTAATCACTTCAGCAAGACGTGACAAGTGCCACGTCATTTGCTATTATAAATAATAAAAAGTTTATATGACTTGACATGGGGTCATGGTTGACATGGGGTTCTTCAAAAAAGGTGCGAAAAGAGCTCTCCTTCACAGCCGGCGATGCATTGGCGACTCCTCTGGTGTTGCGAATGTCCATAGGCGACGGTGACTACTTTCCATCAGGTAGCCCGTCTGCCTTATCGTTAGGTTAAATTATAAAAAAAAAAGACTTACAGAATACTAGGAAACGGAAATGCGTGAACAATTTCCAAATTCTTTCAAAACTGCGTTCCTTTACGGCGAATTAGGGCAATAAGCCAATCCCGTCACGGCCGAAAGACTACAACAATGCTCGGTAGTAGCGTTAGACAACCGGTGGGACGCAAGATACCATTTCACGAGCCGATGGTTCCGATGAAAACGTTGAATTCTGTGTATTTTCCGAAATTACTAACTGACCATAGCGTTATAATTAAATTATTTTTTATAAAACTGCTCATGCGGGAGTAATCAGATTAATAGATAACGCTGTCGTAACGAGCCTCGTAGAACTCATGCTGTTAAGCTCTTTTAAGATCGGTGTTGAGAAATTATTATAATTGTACTCGTATGTCTTTGGATTTTCTTCTTCTTTTCTTACATCTTATAATAAATAAGGGCATAAATTGTAAATTTTTAATGCTTAATTTTAGTTTTCGAAAGTCAATAGATTCTATATCTGATATAAGCTACTCATTAACAATTAATCTTCTATTCGTGATATACAGTACAGATTTTTTACCAAAGCCTGATCTATGTTAAGGTTTGATTATTACAGCTAATAAATCAGTATTTAATGTGACAAATGCCTAGTTTGAATGATTCATGAAATAAACAGCCTAGGACGTTGGCGCTACATTTTGAAAGCACATTCCTTTCCCATTAGAAATACTAATTTGGCTAAGGCACCGTACATGTGCTACAACGTGTTTCAATAGGTAATTGAATGAGATCTAATCGGATATCCGTTCATATTCAAAGAATTTCAGTGGTGATAAGACCTTATTGCAATATTGCACAAATATCTATTACGTCGTGGTATGAAATTAGATAATTTTAAAAAGAGAACCTTTGTAGGTAACTGAATTGTAATGGTTGATTATTAATTTATTCATCCATTGTACCTAAATGATGTCGGTGTATAATAACAAAGCACATTTTAAACTAAAACGACCGATTTCGAAGCGAAAAATCAACAAGAATAGTGTGTCCTTGTGTTTTTTTGCTTTCATCTGAAATTAATAAATCACAAAGACACAATTTGCATAATACGGTAAAAAATAGGGTTAAAAGACAAAATTTTACGCCCCATTTTAATAACCTGATTCTTTTGTATGACTTTTGAGACATAAAGAAGTACGAAATAAATTATACGCGTTTCAACGAGAGCCGGCTGCGGACGTGGTTACGCAATTATTTATTTTCACCTACCGGCTTCCTTAAATATCATGGCGGTGTTATGTAATTTTACGCACCGTTTAAACACAGGCTTGATATGAATTAGAAATGGCCATGATTGTTTTACATCGAAACATAAAGTCTCTATAAAGAAAAATGTATATTTACTTACTAAAGTAAATGAAGCTAAGTGTGATAATTTTATAAATGTTACCTAATATAAATGTAGGTAGGTATGTCAAATACGGATATTCCAAAATGAGGTTGCAGTCAATTGATTTTTTACCCATTTAGATACCTTTTATCTTTCTTGTAATACAACATATCTTCTCATCACTACACAATTATTTCACATCATATTATCACTACATAATCTATAATAATACCTATTTATGATACTTTAATAATACTTTATACGGCGGCCATGTTAGTTATCCATGATCACACTCTTTTGTTTTTAATCCACACGTTATTGACATCTATTCAGCCAGATACTTCACAAAAGGTTTGTTGTAAAATAATTATTTAAACCCGAAAATCATAACATTCCATTATCATTTAAAATCTGCAACGATATACAGCGCCATCTTTTACTTATAAGTGGCCCTGGGCACGTAAGGAAAATAAAGACCATAGTAAAGCGTTATCGTTTGTTAAATAACTTGGGTAGTTCACGAACGACCTAGTTCGGAAAATCGTTCTTTAGTTTCGTATGCTTGACGACTTTTTTTTTGGTCATCGCACTGGAACCTGTACTGAACCTACTATTGTTAATCGACCCCCACCGATCACCACCGATCACGAGGCTCTAAGCATGTGCCCATTGTGCCTAGTGGAGAAGAGGGGCTAACTATAAAGACCTAATTAAATTAATCATGAACCAGGTGTTCATAATATAGAAAGCGTAAATTACGATTCTACGTTACATCCGTTCTGAAGCCATAAACAACAAATTGCTTTGTGCTTCGCCGAAATACATTGCATTACGAACGGTAATCATGTAACACTTATGTCGGGGTTAATTACGAACACGTGAGCAAATGCCACGAGACCACACCCGGTCAGCCTTTACAACTGCTGTAAACCAGCATGGATTCTACAAGTGATTTCTTGCTCTAGTCAAACAGCTTGTAATCGAATGCAATTACTTTGAATAGAACTAATGTAAGGTTTAAAAGGGATTTAAAATTTAGCAAGTGAGCGTATTTGCGGCTACTATTGTCCTGTGTATATTCTGTGCTGTTTAAAAAATACTACCCCTAACTCTAGAAAGTCATCAAAAAAGCGGAATGACAATTGTTTTGCTGTTCCTGCACAATAGCTAAAATGAACTTCGTTTTTGACATCTTTTAATGTGCTTTTATTAGTTAGGTAGGTATACCCATAACTTCACTGCAACTTTCAAAACTTTTGTAAAAAATAAACACATCGATATAATAAGAGTTACGTAAGTAATTAATCATAGGCTACTTTTTAAAAGCCTGCGGGCACACGGACGAATACGTAAGCGGCAGCTCGTTCTTCATAAAAACCGTGTGACCCACATAAGCTTCTCAATAATAAACAAGTCCAAACCAGAAAATTAATCTCCTTAATACCTCGTAAAATAATAATATCCTAATGAGGAAGCGAAGAATTTCTCACGCTCGCGCCTGTTAGACGAGACAAGCGGCAAACATCGCTTGACAAGCGAAGTGGATGTTACGTTGTACCGGCAACTAGAATAACAATATGGTTATTCTTCATTTACGTGGAAATTATTTCGCAAGATGGAACGAATGTGGTTCGACTGCGAAGGTTCTGACGCTACACCTGTTACTGTCGAGAAGCAGTTCTTATGTTTCGGTGGAAGGGTGTTGTAGTTGATTACCGATGTCCGTGGGTGGCAATTACCACTTACCGTCTAATAAATAGACTTTTCAAGATACTTATAACTGTTATATATAAAGTGATATCTCGAAAGGCCTATATTCTGTCTAGTACCTTTATGATCTATATCTTCTTAGAGACAGTCAGTCTAAGGTATAATGAAGCTATTTTAGGTAATAAGAACATCTTAGAAATTAATTATTTACTTGCTCGCCCTAAAAGTAAATCTGCTTTAAAATTATTATCAAAGCTCTTCTCATTCTGAAGAACTATCAAAGCTTTGGCAAACTGATGACACATGATAAAAATAGATGTTACATGACGACACCATCTAATATTCTGAATCACATTATTATCAAAGCGTTCTTACCGTCTTATCACTAATATAAATGCGAAAGTTTCTGAGAATTTATGTGTGTTTGTTAAACTTTCGAGCAAAAACCACCGTTCGGATTTCGGTGCTACATACATTATGATCTACATTTACACATACATTGTCATGGTAGATATGATTGAATAGTCCTACTTATATCTGGTGTATGGGCAGGACTAGGTTTTGAGTAGAGTATAGGTATATAGAGCACCTCGCTGGGAGGGAGCCATTTTTTATGCATCAGCCCAATTCAAGCTCTTTCAGTAATCTCAGGTGAATACTGTTCACCCATTTACACAGATAAATGGAGATACCGCAAAACCAGTTCCTCTGCCGTCTTATTAATTCAGTTGCAGCTTACCGCATAAATTATATTATGCAACGGCTATGCATGTGCAGCGCCCATTTTGGAGAAATTGTCGGATTATACAACCGGAGAGCCCTTTAATAATTGTAACGTACGAGTAATATATCTGATATGACTTAGGTATCTCTGACTATGATTGGCTATTAGGTATAGGAACAAGTTTCACAAGTGGAAGTGGTGTTTCTTATGAATATAAATAGGCCCAGGTTGAATGGAATACGCATTTAGGGTGATAAAGTATGCTGGGCGTGGGTGGCTGCCGTCAGCGGTTGACCCAGACGAAGGCAGTTGGCTATATCTAACATAGTTTTTGCCTGCAGCAGCTAATCCGCTTAGTCCCGTCCCTTGATGCGACGCCTATGCTATCCTTCTGTATAAAAACTAATACGAAGAAAGGATTGACAAATGCTGTTTGCAGCTAGTTAGCAGCAAATATTATTTATGAATATGGTCTAACTAATAGGTAAAACGAATGCTGACAGACTGCCAATCAACGTACAATTAACCTCAAGCTCAGCATTATGTCACGTAGATGAAGCATATTTTTTATACGAATACTAAAATATAAAGGCATAATGAAGCGAACTAGGACAAAGCAAAAATTAGAAGAAAACTATAATAGTATTTTACAACAATCATGAGTAGTTATGATCTGTTGAGAACTATTTCATGTGTTATCTTATTTAAAATAAAAATCTTTATTTGTTTCAGGTGGAGCTTTTTAATAGCGCTGTTAGTGCTGGGCACGTCATATGCCTCGGAAGAGGAGGACAGCGTGCCGGACGCGGGCGTTGACGCCGATGATGATGAACTGGCTCTAGATCTGGAGGTAAGTTAAAATTAGACTTCAATTAAAAATACCGAAGACTAACTACAGTTAAATCGAAGAAATCGTGTAGTTTATCCGCTATAGGCAATGATGTTCATCAATCGATTATACTAAGGGCGATAACTACTAAGGGCGATAAGGCTATACTAAGAGCGAACATGAGTTTTTTTCGCATGTTCTGAATAAGGCTGCTACTTTTAATTAAGACAAATTATCGAAAAATGTATTATCAATAGGATTTTTTTTTTCAAAAACTGTAAAGACATGATTTAAGTACCTATAGGTTCATTGGTAAGATATCTAATACTAAGTCCAGTGATATCTAGGATGTCGTGGATAACTTCCATTCAAATAAATTAACTTGATTTGGAAGTTTGCTTCGAACTGTTTCAGTATAAAGCTGTCAGAAAGTACAAACTAAGAAAGTTTGGTGGGATCGCATAAAAATTAACCGTAGGTATTTATCAAAGGAAGAAGGGCAATAAACTCCAATGATGCATTAACCTTTGCAAGCACGATATTCGTCTTTTATTATTTGTGTGGTACTACCGTTAAGGCTAAGGGCCCTTATGGCTTGAAAAATGTTCATCATAAAGTAAACATCAGATATTGGTATTGCGAATTTTTCGTATGGCACTCTTTATCAAATAGAGACTTTTATTACTATTGCCGCTAAACTTTGTTTTTCTTAAGCGTTGAACATAAAACGAAGAGAAATTCTGGATTAGTGAACATCTAATCTAATCGAACAGAGCAGTGATAGCCTAATGGTTGAAACTTGCCCTCTCGATTGGGAGGTCCGAGGTTCAAACCCAGGCACGCACCTTTGATTTATGTGCGTATTAGAAATTAATTATCACTGCTTTTCGGTGAAGGAAAACATCGTGAGGAAACCTACACACCCGAGAGTTCTTAAAAAAAAAAAAGATCTCGGAGGTGTGTAAAGTCCACCAATGGCCTAAACTCTCTCATTCTGTGAGAAGACCCGTGCCCAGCAGTGGGACAATAATGGGTTGACGAGAGAGAACATCTAATGTCTTTGAAACACTATGGCAACCTCTTAGAATAGCGGATTTCTTTTGTTTTACGCTTAAATTGAATGGCATATGCATTTCTAAAATTTGATTCCAAAGATTTCCAGTGTTAGAGGCCTAATGTTTAGAGTACTAAGTAACTTAAATCATTGTAAAGTAGAATGGAGAACTGCAAGGCGAAACACAGTTCAAGTGTAATGACCGTGCGATAACTACACTCAATATTATGTGCAGCGCAGCTTTCAGATGATCGCACCGATAGAACACTTACTTTCCAAAGCGGCGTTTGTTGCACCGCAAGTGTACTGATGTAAGATCTTATACGCGGTTTAGTATTAAAGATTTTCATGAGGTGAAACACGTAACTTGGACGAGTTCAGTAGATATTAACCCGAAGATTTACCACTATTTGATCAAATAGGGAACTGCCTGTCATGAAATATTTGAAATGGTCTCTCGTCAACCCATTATTGTCCCACTGCTGGGCACGGGTCTTCTCTCAAAATGAGAGAGTTTAGGCCATAGTCCACCGCGCTGGCCAAGTGCGAATTGGTGGTCTTCACACACCTCCGAGAACCATTTTTTTTAAAGAGCTCTCGGGTGTGTAGGTTTCCTCACTATGTTTTCCTTCACCGAAAAGTAGTGATAATTAATTTCTAATACGCATATGAATCAGTGGTGCGTGCCTGGGTTTGAACCTCGGACCTCGGACGATCGAGAGGGCAAGTTACAACCATTAGGCTATCACTGCTCTAGACTATCATTTGAAATGGTAAAAAAGAGTATTCTCTTTCAAAGTGTGCGCGAGATTAACGATTATCTTAGTATTGCAAATGCATATGTGATACCGAAAACTGGTTCGAGGTCCTTACAATAAATTATAAAAAACGGAACTGTTCCAAAATATGTATGTATAATAAATATGTCTGTTACTGTTTTCGACACTCAAAGCTCTATGCTAGTATTTTTTATTATGTTGTCATAAATACATATTATGTAGCAACACAAACACCCACGAGGAGAACTGGACCCAGTTAAGCAGAAAAGATCCAGTCAACATATTATGTGAAATCGATTTATAAACATATGCATGATCTACTAATGAAGTTTTATATATGCACAAAATATATTACTTTTTAAAATGTACATGTTATGTCATAATACACTAGAGATTTTCAATAAAGTAATGTATCATTATTTTTTTTATTTTACGGTCGTACTTTGAACTGCGTATACTCAAAAGTAAAAAAGCTGTTGGATCTTTTCTGCTTAACAGGGTCCAACTGAAATTTCAATTCATGATTTAGACAGGTTTCCTACTATGGGTAAGTACATAAAATTATGCTAAGAACTAGTTATTCTTTGTTAAAGGTAGTTAATAGAGTAAGGCTTAAATAAAAAACCATGTCATGTATCATTTAAGTGTGATCATTGCACGGATTTTTTCAATGTGGTATACATACAATGGTCTACGCTGTTGGATTTAATTGCGCTTTTTTGTAAATTAGGTATTCTTTTGGTGTTGGCAAATTACATAACTTTGGAACGTGTTGATGGTAGTCAAAGGCATTGTTTGTTATGTAGGTAAGTCCAGTGGTTATCTAATTGTAGGTACTGACTTAACGGTGGCAACCTTGCAGGTCACACATGTTCTCTTGGTATAGAAAAATGTAACTTTCTCCTTAGAACCACTGCTACTTGTAAACCTATGATAGCTCTTTAAAATATTTGTTGTCTTTACTGTTACAGTTTATTTCAAACATAGCTTTTCTGGTGTAAATAAGAATATAAAAAAGTGCTACTTGCATTTTGCCAATTACGATAAAAAATTTTGTCGAGAAATTTGTCGTTTCTCTTCTACAATTAGACAGTAAACCAAATTCTATTACAAACATCATCTCTATATTTTTTCTGCTCTATTTATCGTCTACGTCCGTCGGAAGGCCGCCGAGAGTGAAAGTCGAAAGCAAATCATTGCAAACTTTTTATCCTTTTTCTCTATTTCCGAACGATAAGAAAGTACGTAATATTGTCACGTGACGAATATCAAACATTTTTTCGGGAGTATAGTAATTTCAACGTAATTGAAAGACGTAACAGACAAATTTATTTGTAGAGGAATTTAAAGATGATTGTATTTTTTTATTAATCGATCTATTCTTAAAGACATTTTGTTGAAATACCTACTCTTCGCATCGATTTTTGGTTTTTAATTCCTAATAATTGTATATGGGCTCCTTTATACCATGAAAATGCTCTCAATAAAGTTTAAAATTCAAATCTTGTTATCTTACGATCCAAAAATTAGCTAAGTGTGAGAAGCCTTCAGTTTTGGTTTAACTGAGATTATATTCACGATCTAGACGACGATCTCAAATAGTCTCGTGAGAAATATGCAAATAGTGCAGTTCGTTCCAAATGGATTCTCTTAATGACTTCATTTACTTGAAAATTGAAAATAAAAATACATTTTGTTTTCATTTTGTTTCTCATTTCAAATGATTGGAGATTAATTACAGGTTAAAGTACATTGTAATAATAAAATAATGATGTGAATATAAAAATAAAACTCTTATTAATATTAATCTCACAAAACCCTTTTCAATGATACACATATCGTGGGGTGCACTAAAATCAATTGGTCCCCAATTTTAGGACATCCACCATATAGTGTTAAATGATGTTTATGAAGTAATCATGTCATGTTAACAAAATTAATCTGTTAGCAATGCAAAATTTAAACTTAAACTATAAACGCAAATAGATATGAATACAAATATGAATTTAACTAAAACCGTGTAATAATGACGAACTGTATAGATACCTATTATCTATAGTATACGGAAACAAAAAAATCTAATAGTCTACTGCACACAAAAATCTCATTATCGGAGAAAGCCTTACATTGCGTACTTAATGTTTTCACATTTTTTCAACATAAATCACTAACAATATTTAAATCATAAAAACACGTTCCACGTTGAAATAATAGACCAAATCAACGTCCATAATGATAATTACCTTCCGCCAACTGCACCGCGCCGCACGAACGCACAAAGTGAGCAATATCCATAAAAACTGCGTAATCGTCGCAAAAACCATTAACAATTAAAATACCATTATATCATTGTGGCAAGTATTCAGATTTCAGTTATTCTAAAATAGAATTTCAGTAACTGGCTCTGAAAAACTGGTTATTAAGTGCAATCGACTCGTAGTAATGGTTTGTATTGCGAGGGCATGCCCATTTCGCTACGACATTTTGCCCCAACGAAATATTTTATGTTGACCAATTTCATATTTCATTTTAAATGTCGCTGTACCTAAGAATCTTTCAGGGCTCTACGTTTGTCTTACATGTTTATGTTTAAAAGTATACTTATATTTTTCATTTTTCGTTTAAATAATCACATGTATTTTTTTTTATCAATTGAAGTACCAAACGGGCATATTGCCCATCTGATGTGAGTGATCACTGTCGCCCATAGACATCGGAAAGTAACTCATATCGTTTCTATTTGAGTCAATCACAGATACGTTGCTACTGCCGACGATTGAGTTGGTCCATCCATCCATCGACCTATGAATAATAGTAAGCTGGCAACCACACCCTTCCACCGAAACGCAAGAACCGCTATACGCTAGAAATAGGTGAGCGTTGATACCATCCCAGTTAAACCACATACGTTTTACCAACCTGCGTTGCACAATTCAAAAATGCCTAGTAATTTGAGATGATTACACCTACACTAAGACTAATGTTTATTTAAACCAATTAGCAATTCTCATCTTTCCTGCGTACATATATGGCAAAGAATAAAAACGTTCTAAAGTATAGCGCCCATACGTAGAACATTTGCAATACCAGCCTACATCACTTGCATCTCGTATTGAGTACCTACCTATTACGTTGATCATTGATCTACATGAAGTATGATTTATGAAACGACTCAGCACGTGGGCATAGCTTATTCCATAATCTTATAAACAATAGAATGCTACGTTTGGTAAATCAACGAGATGATTAATGATTAATTGCGAAACATACCTTAGGTATTTGTATAGTACCATGTGTAATAATTGTCAAACTAAATATGTCTCACAAAATTTTCATTATGTAATCGAAAATTTGCGACAGAATGTTACCTTATTTGATATGTAGGTTTTTAATTAACAAATATGTTTTGAAAGTATCGTGTTATTCCGTAATTTTGACATGATTTCTTAACCTGTATCAGAATGTAATATGGTTGAAGTAATAATCAAATGTAATAATTTCGAAGTTAAAGGAGATAAGATTAAGTAGGCTAAAATTGATAGTAATATCTTAATTTAATTGCAGGAATCTCGCAATCTAAGACCACGAGCTTACACTCCAGGAGCCTACCCGAACACTCTGCCAAGCGGGTTCCGTCCTACTCCCTCGCTAGCCGAGCTGGCAGGGTACCAGCAGAGGCCACAACAGGAGCAACAGGACGCGTACATCGTACCCACCAGGCAGGTGTACTTGGAGGAACAACGACAACCAGTCAGGGCACCGCATAGGAAGGTAAAGAATTCACAAGTAAATTATTCAACTCAACAACGGACTAAGAATAAAACTACAATCTTTAAAGCAAGTTAAATTTCAGACTTAAATTTTAAATAATAAACACTTTGTGTAATGAGTTAATTAACAAGCGTAGGGGTTAATGCACTCACTTTAATTATCAACAATAATTACATTGATTCTTTAACAAGTTACAATCAAGGCCAAAGCAGAACAAAAAACATACTGCAAATAAATTCCTTAATGTTAAGTACTCAAACTAAAAAGTGGCAAGGCAAATTTAGACGAGACGGTTTAGGATTGAAAGATTAGTTTCAATACAAAATAAATTCATGGTCGATTATAAGAACTATAATTAGACGTTTTAAATATAATTTATTTCTAAAAAACTTAAGTAGCTACATGCAAATCTAAGTGAGATTTTCTTAGATTCTAAATTTAATTAACAAGAACAAACGAACATTTCAGCAAGAACAAAGACCAGCCAAACTAGTACAGCAGCAGCAACAACTTCAAGAAGTGGAAGAGGAAGTAGAAGAAGAAAAAGAGGAACCTGACCGTCTGTCGCAGCTTCTGCAGCAGTCCAAGTTCGATTGTGTGAGCAAGCAGACCGGCTATTACGCGGACCAGGAGCTCAACTGCGAGGTCTTCCACTACTGCCAGGACAATGTGAAGCACTCGTGGATCTGTCCCGATGGATTTACTTTCCATCAGGTGATTTTTAAATAACGATACATAATAATAGTATTGAATGGAACCTATTGACCCAAAGCTAGTTATACCAGTCACATATCGAAGAATCTGATAAAAGTATTTGTTTTGTCCTTATACATATAGTACTAGTGAGAAGGCCCGGTCATTTACAAGCCACAAGAAACAATAAGATCTGCAATAGTGCCATCTATTTAAAGTGTCGTATACACCCTGGCAAAAATTTAAATCGAATGTGTGACGTAAAACCACTAATCTAGTCATTGTATTTTTTATAGAAACAATTTAAATTACACAAATCTTACTGACAATTTGTTTTAGGTTCACCTTATCTGCATGCCCCCAACCCATGACAACATCTGCCAGAGGTCGGCCAAGTACCATTTCGTGAATGACTACTTGTACAGGCCGATCAATGAGGAAGAAGTTCAGAGGAAGCCCAATGTATCCCTTAAGTACTCTGACCGTTACTACCCCGCTGAGGTCTACAGGGACGACAGATACGAGCAGGAAGAGGAAGAAGAAGTAAGTATCCATACAGATATTATCAAACGTCATTAAAATGTGTTTATGTACATATTTTAGATATAATTGTAGAAGTAGTATCCAATCCCTAATAAGTGACCACTGCCGCTCATGGACCACATAGGCTACACAATCTTCCCTACGCTGAAGACTAAATTTCAGTGGAACAGAACCGGGGTCAGCTGGGGATTACTGTTTATGTAATTAAAACTTAGGTAAAAAATTGTCACAGTTTATGCGTAAACATTTTTTTTATTTGATAGACTATATGATTATTTTGTAATAATTTTCAGGAGCAAGCCCCGCGTCGCCAACCAGCCCCTCAGCAGGAACAAAGACCATCTCCCAGGCCTCAAGTTTTCCGGACGGCTGAAGAAGTCAACATTCCTCTAGTGCAGAGACGTCCCCAGCGTCCTTACGATGGATATGACTTCTAATTTATGATAAAAAAATATTAACACCTCTATCTTAATCCAGAAATATGTCAATATTTTTATTTGATTCTTTGAGTTATCTTTCCAAAGGTGCTAATCCTCATCTAGCTGCCAATTGATGAGTCATTTGAATCAGACCGAACTTAGTTTAAGATTAATTAAACTTATTTATGTACGATAAAGTAATTGTTCGTATTAAGTTACAAATTAGTTATAAGCTAGTCTTTGTGGTAAATAGGTAAGACAAATAAAACCTTTAAAGTATTTTACTTTTTATTTATTATGAATCCCCGATTTTAACACATGTAGAATGGATGTAATTTAGTAAGAATACAAATGTTACTACTCAACTTCTGAGATATAGTCACCTCACATATGGCTTAATTGAGTAGTTTGTTAATTGCAAGTAGTAAACGTGTAGTTTGTGTTTTATAAGTTTTTCAATTGAATTAACTTTCATTAATATATTTCATTTTTAAAAGTATGTACCTACATACATGTGTTTTAATATTTATATCATTACTAAACTTACATTAGTCGATTAATATCTTTCGAATATGTGTTTAGTGGTTAATTATGCAGTCAGCCTGCCGATTTCCACAGGAACTGAACTCCGAATATCTTGCACCTCTTGCGTCATTGGGTAGGATTCTGGTTCGATATTTAAAAAGTTGCTGCTACATTTCATTTCACTAATAGCGCTGTACTTGATCGAAAACATTTCTCTCTCACTAGTTTTTGGTTCTTCGCACTCCTCTTTGCTATTTTTGATATAACTTTTTCTTTCTGTTTTGCCCGCATTTTTTTGAGCCTGATGAGATTTACGAAAAAATCTATATACATGAGGTACTGGTAAGGATTTAACAGAATTATAAATTTTTCCATGAAGTATTTTTTTAAGCATAGAAGATAAATTTGAAACTTTTTTATTTAGTAATCGAGCTTTCACTATTGCATTTTCCAGAGTTAAGCTCACGTCTACGTTTTCCTTTTTACTATGTCGAGGTAAGTTTTCTTTAGTGTTTTCATATAAAGGTTGTTCGACCCACTCCGATATTTTTTTATATTTAGAATTAGAATCAGTTTTGAATTCCAAATTTGTTGAAGTTGTTTCTTCCAATTTTCTTAACTGGTTGTTTGAACTATAAGTTTCTGTTTCTTGTACTGGCTGTGGAACATTAGTATTAAGGGATTTAAGGAACTCTCTCTCATTAGCTGAATTTAAACTTAAATCATATGGTAGTTTATTGCAATTATCTTCTGTATTGAAAGTATTTATATTTTGGTCTAATTTTACTTCTTCAGTCTCGATTTGGTTTAAATCTTTATGTTTCATTTTACATTTTAACAAAAGATTAGAATCTAAATTCTTTATCTTAGTTCCTTCTATAGATAAACTTCGTAGGTATTTTTCCTTTTCATTGATTGTTTGGCTGCATTTTTTTTTACTTTTTCTTTCGTCGATGCTATATAAACTTTTATTCCCTTCTGTTTGTGGGCTTTTTCGATTTTCTTTCCTATCATTTTTATTGATTAATACACCATTGTCATAACTTAAACATTTTTTTAACTTTTTCATATTAAAATTTTGCAACTGATCCATAGATATACCATTATTAACAAAATTATTGTTTTGTTTTCTATGTATGCCAATTTCTTGGGTTTTATTTACTGTTATTTTTTTAGAATCACCAGATTGAGATAAAAAACCGTGTAAGACATTGTTAAGTTTAAAATGATTAGTATTCTCTGCTATTTTCTCGTATAAATCTGTGTGATTTTCAGTAGTCATTGATTTCTTAACTATTTCATCCGCCATGTGTATTGATTGTATCGGCAAAGGACAAGCGTACTTACTAGGTTCATTTGGGTTAGGATCGCAAATCGTTCTTATAGGGGTATCAATGAATTTCATGCTAAGCTCTTTTGATATTTTTCCTCTTTGGATTTCAATTTCTTTGCCTAATTCAAATTTCGCTACTTCGATTTTACTTCGTACCTGTAAATTTTCTGGAATATCTTTCTCCGAATTTTGAATGTTTGGTACATTTGAAATGGTATTTATTTGTGATGCATTAAGATTTAACGGTTCTAGTAAAGTTTCACCAATGGTTTTATTTACAGCTTGTAATAACCCCGAAAGTCGGGCTTCTGTAGGACTTTCATGAGGCTTTTTCTTAGCCTTTAACACCACGCCCTTATAAGGTGTTGGAATTGTAACAACCTTCGATGAACCTTCTTTTATTTCATGTTCCTCTTCATGTTGTTTTGTACTAATAAAGTAAGTTGGCATATATAAAGTAGTAATTATTGGGAATTCGCATATATAAGTTAAAGTCATACAGTCTATGCTTACCTAACTCTTACAGCTGAAGTTTTCTCTGTAAAATAACAAAATCGTTTTAAAATTTTTAGGGTAACTTATATACTAACTACAAAATTCAGAATTACTTACCCTTTATCTCAAAAATAGATGAATAAATATTTTTTTTAAGCAGTGATATCTGATTTTTGAGTCTGAAAAAGCGACAAAGGTTAAAAATTGGTTGCCATAGGGCCAATTAAAGATGATAATTGGAAACTTAATAAAATACATACTTTTTCATATTTATAAGTTCCCGTAAGTTAAAAAGTTTTTCAAAGCTGCATATATTAGATTTATGTTCATAGTCTTCGCTGACACTAAAATAAGTATTAAACAAATAAAGATCACATCACACAAAAAGTCTTACACATTGGACTTTTAGGATACCCTTTTTCAACTGTATGTAGTAAATAAATTTGGTGTAGTTATCAATATAATATTAGACAAAATTGCCTTGATCTTTTAATGAGCATAGATTCTATCTAAGTAAATAATAGATGCTCTGCAACTTCTAAGGACTAAGATGGTCGCCTGGTATATAGTTAAGTCAACCGGCATCAAACCCTTCTAGCTAAACTCATGAACTCTTTTACAATAGAAATTAGGTTACCTAATACTGGTTTATATTAGCTGTTTAAATTAGTTAACAAAATCTAATTTTGCATCTCAAAAAAAAACTATAGGTAATAGTATACAAAGTTCATTTGACCTTCGAGTTTCTACCTGTTATACGATGTAATTTGAAGCTCTGTTCCTTCAATATCTCTCAATACAGCTTTGCTCAACGTACTATGAACCTGAGATAAATTATCATTTATGGACTCCCCAGTTGGCGCTACGGTCGCTTGAGGTGATACTGTAAAACATATATTAAAGTATTTACTTACGCTGAGATAGAAGCTTCCATATTAGTAACATCATCACTTTACCATTGCTATTTATGTGCCCCTGCCACTATTTCTACTACTAGGTACCTACATTTAAAGGATGAGAACACTTATAGAAAAATAGAATAATAATTAATATAATGAATTAAAATACAAGAGAGTAGGTGCTATTATTTTTTCCCTGCAGCTCGGGGACCAGAATAGGGCTACGGTATCCTCTGCCTGTCGTGAGAGGCGACTAGGAGAGGCTTCCGGGGTTGGGGGCGGCAAGAGTGGGAACTCGAACCGTTCAAGCAAGCGACCCCGGGAAGTACGGCGGAATGTGTGGTCGAACAAAGTGCGGTAAAAATCATACATAACACTGGGTCGCTCCCATAGCGTAGGGTACCTTTTGAAGGTTTCTCCCTCGAGAACAAAAATAAAGGTGCTAAAATTTTACTTACGGAGTTTAAAAGATTAAAGCAAACTAAAAACGTAATCTTTTGTAGTCTTTATCAAAATAAAAAATCAAGCTCACCTGTATAGGAAGAACCATCGTAAATTCGATCATCATCTTCATCTTTTTCCTATAAATAAAAAGTTACTTTATCAATTGCGAATATACTCTTTTTATTTAAAAGACTAAACTGTTCCATTCTTAGACACATCTCAATCCAACATTGGGTTCCCGAACTTTAATTACCTCTTGCTAATCAAGTACCCGTATTTTAACATGTATCTATACATCATCACTAGTCTAAAAATAGTTTTTTTTATTTGCTAGAAAATCTATAAGCTGCTGCTGTATTCCAAAGTTGAACCAGACAAAGAAGGATTTTTAAAATGGTACTTTGTGTGTCTAATATGTTAATAAAGTAGAATTAATTTAGATTCATATGTTTAAAAAAGTAACATAAACGAAATGAATATACAAACTTTCTTTAAAGATGATGTTTGACAGCTCTGTAATTTTTCCTTCTCCGAGAAAGTTCTGTAAAAAAAAAATATTTATTAGAGCGATACACGTAACAAAACAGGAATTTATTTTACAGTAATGGTCCCTTTGTGTGCCAAGTCAATTTTTATAACAGTTTTCTTTCTCGTCTCGTTCGATGGTGCTGTTTACAATGATTCTATCGCCACGAGCGCTTTTAAACCCTTACTAAAGGATCACAAACATAAGCTTCTTCCGCCTGGCGCAGTTAGGCGTTAAAAGAATATTTCGTAGCGTAGGTACCTACATGGATACGCTATGAAATTTTACTGCAATATGAAGCTGTTACAATTCGCTTAACGCTGACGCTCTTAACACATTGTAATCCACTTAAACATTAAAATAATGCTTGAAGAGCATATTTCGTCGCCTAACCTAAAGAAATGCGAGGTTTAAATAGGGCAACGAGGGGACTTAAGAGACTACTTCCCTTTTTTTCTTTGTTTTTGAGGGGGAAACCTTCAAAAGGTACCCGGCGCCGTAGGAGCGACGGAGGGTTATGTAGAACTTTTACCGCGCTTTTACTTTTAGCGCTACAAAGAGTACTCCGGGATTTCCAAAGGAACGCAATCGGAGTACTTATTATGAACACGTTGCCCCATCGGGCTCCTCTCAGGTGAGCAGCTGACCTCACCGCTCCGTTTGGTCTTTACGACGGTATACGGCCACACACGGTATACGGTATACCGCCGTCTTGCGCAGAGTCACCTGGCTGAACGGTTCGAGCTCTCCCACTCTAGCGGCCCACGACTCCGGAATAGTGTTGCCCAAATGCAAGAACAAGACGAGACTTAGCCAGTCTTGGTCTTGGTCTTGCGCCAATACACCTGATCTTGGTCTTGGTCTTGGTCTTGCGCTGCCAGTCTTGGTCTTGGTCTTGGTCTTGCAGCAAGAGTCTTGCAAGTCTTGCAATTACCTATTAGTCTATTATTATTTATTAAAGTTTACTTTAAATCTTAGAAAAACGTATTAGAATTGGAACATTGTGAGCTTGAATTAACATAGCCATAGTAAAGATCAAGCAGATTAATAAATAACTGAAGATTTGATAAGAAATTCGAAAAATCAACTGACCTATATGTCGTTTTCCATGGAAGTAACTGTTTCTTAATAAACATTTATGATTTATAAGCTTACATTTGCTAAAACATGTAAAAAAACAAATTAATTACAATAACTTGACTGTATTTTAAAGAACAATACTGAAAACACCACGGAAAAGCGGCAAATTTCTTTGAGAAGTAAGTACAAAACCTTTGATGCCGCATTATTAAAGTGCCGATGGTTAAAACATAACTATGCATGCACTCAGTTTGATTTTAATAGATATTTTTTTATTCGCTATGTTTATGGTATTAGTCGTAATGCGCATAGGTCCAGTTTTTCATATTCTTTGATACAGTTTTTTGCGTCTCATAGAATTCCTAAGCGTACCTACCTATACACCGAACTGTTACACCTAACTACTCAGTGAAATAGCGCTAAGTCCTAGCTGCAAGACGCAAGAGTCTTGCAGGCTATGTCTTGTTCTTGCTCAAGTCTTGCACGGTCAGTCTTGGTCTTGGTCTTGCTAAAAATACGCGGTCTTGTTCTTGGTCTTGGTCTTGCAAAAACGCAAGAACAAGACCAAGACTGAATTTGGGCAACACTACTCCGGAAGCTCCTTTTAGTCGACTCTTATGACAGCCCGGGGCTAGGGTAGCTCTATTCTGATCCCGGAACTACAGGGACGAAAAGATTGCTTACCTAGACGATTTTCTTATTAGTGATATACAAAATTAGCTTCTTACTTGGAACTGGGCATGTGGCCTGGCCCGTAATATTTTATACATCTTGCCATACAAAATTCTGCGCCTCTTATATTTACTGAAATGGAATTGTCAAAGAATACATAATGACCTCTGCTATTATATAATATATTATGATTATAATGACTTTACCATTGTTCGCTTAGTCTTAGTTTTAAATAGTATCCAAGAAGATATTGGCTCACTTATCTTTAAAAAATCTAATAAGGAGGTAGTATCTGGGCGAAGGTAAAATTTTGGCCAAAGCTGATTATTTGGCTTTTGTGACAACCTTCAGCCGTAGCCAGAACTGAATCCGTAGGGGAAAACAGGGCAATGGGAGTCAGCGGGCAATGGGAGTCACCCATATATCCACGAAACTATCCACGTAAGCATCGTGTTAAGCATTTTCATGCATTCGTCGTGTTCCTCCTGGTAGTGTGTTATATGGTTCGTGAAAATAAATGCTCGCGCTTTAAAGAGACAGCAGATTTTTGGTTTTGCGTTGTCCTGATGTAATTTTTCCTTACGGTAAAATAAGATGTAAGTGCCTAATTTCTTACAGTATACAAAAAAGAACTTTTTACGTATTTAGCTACACTATTGAAAGAAACATGTGCCGTTTAGATTGTGTCAGTATATTATATACATATTTTTTTTTATTTTTTTTTGCCACAGCATAATTGAGGGCAATGAGAGTCAGGTAACCCCAAAGGAAATGGCCACAGATATCAAGGAATACCATTATAACACAGAGTTTAAAGAAAAATCAATCTGCCTCACATCCATACTAACCAAGGAAAACTTGATGGAAAGAGAATAAAAAATAAAAATAAAAGTAAGCAAATATAAGAAAAGGAAAAAAATGGGAAGAAAAGGACCAGAGAAGGGAGAAAAAAGTACAAACGAAGGGTCCTGAAAGAATGAAGCGACGAGTACTTTGAGTACCCGTTGTGGGCACTGACGATATATGCCAGGATACTGAGGAAGACGACGTAGAAGATGAGAAAATTTGGTATTCCCGATTGGCTAATTATTGAATGGTTTTGAAAGAAACAATGAGATGCTGTACAGATGTAGGTACCTATTTCATGTTATGGGTTATGGGCTAATGCATACTGCATTGGGGGGATACAGCCAAAGGTTATACATGAGACATATGATAAATTATCTTTGACTCCGATTGCCCACAGAGCCGACCACTATTGCCCGCATATCGGTGCAATGGGAGTCAAACCTGTTTTTTTTTTAAACTGTTATAACTTTCAGAGTTGATGACCAAATTGATTGAAATTGATGTCGATTGATAGCTAATTAAGTAAATTTTGTGTCAAGGCGGCTGCAATCAATATTTTGTTTCAATTTTAGCTTTTATTTGATTTCTCCCTTAAGTGACTCCCATTACCCCCTTTTCCCCTAAGTTGAAAAACATTTCCAAATTAACTAAAGTAAATGTTATAACGACTTGAAAACTTTTTTACCTATATGTAGATTAATGTTGATTGTATACAAACTAAATACTAGAACCGATTACAATTAGGTACTTTGTAACTTCTCAAAAATAATACCATTGATTTGCAAATTATTTATGTGCAATTCAAACATAACTGGCGAAGCAAGGCATTACCAAGTGTGCACTTATTACCCCTCCGCTTTACCATAACTATCGCAGTCGCATTTGTTTTAAGTTTGTTTTATTTTGGCACTTGCATGAAAGAAACCTTCAGCTTCGGCTCATTGGCGAAAGCCGCAGGATTTGTCGAAGAACTCTTTATTTCTGACAGTGGCCGAAGCCGATGCTTTGGTTGGGCACTAAAATTAGGTTATTAGGTATGTTATGCCTATGATATGGTATCGCTACATGGGCATGCTCGTTTAATACTTAAATTCATAATCCAAATTATTTCTAAGAACTTACAAATCCCATTATTATCCAAGTCGTGGTATACGGCTGTTTCCACGCCGACCGCGGCCGCCAGCCTCTGTACAAAGTTGTCATTTGGCAGTGATGCAGATTTTCTGAAACGCCGCAATAATTTCCGAATCCAGGGGGATTTGATGTATCGCTCTCCTAATAAGATGTTACTCATGGTTACTCATTAGGTAACACGAATTTTAAAATAGTGAATTAAAACAATAACTTTAAAATAGTTTTATTACTTTTTTAATTTATTTAAAAAAAATGTTTAAAATAACAGGTATTACCTCGAGGAATCCTTTTCCGCGGTAACATAAAGCTACCACTGCAGATGCAGTCGTTGTCTGGGCACTGGCACACTTTGGCCATTGGGTCTTTCCACTCAAAGTAATGGACATTGCCAGGTTGAGGATTCTACAAAAAAATTGTTTATTTAAATTTATGAAGCAAAGTATGTTCGTCATTAATTTATAGATATATACAATACATATAAGTTTTTACTTTTAGATTTTTGCTATGTGGCGAATTTGCTATTGGAATACTAGAGGGTATCTAAATTGTTGCGAGAAACCTTTTTATATTGTAATCTATATACTGGCTATTATATTGTTTTAAGGAAATGTATTTTGAAATTGTTCCTATTGACGTGTAAGTGCAGAAATAAAAATGTTCATGCAGTAATAACTAGATATGTTTTAATATTGTAGTATATTTTCAACAACACCTAATAACGACATAAATAGTGAAGAGATACACTAGTGGCGGCGTAAAGCGTGGGCGGTGTTTGTGGCTGCCAAGACGTGGCGTTGGGGGCCGAAGGATGTAGATTGGCGACCTTTTTTTTGGTTGTTATATTGCGGATCGACTTTAATCTATATACATTTGGCATTTTTTGTTTTTGTTTGGTCGTCATTGCAGATCGACTTTTTTACGTTTGATGATCCCATATTTTGGTTGACAAACTGAAATTTAACTTTAATGAAAGTGCCACGCGAATTGTAGCGAATTGTGGTACAGTGGTACCTACACAAATCAAGTTGAGAAGCGATTCGCTAAGTTAGGAAGCATGGTCAATAAATTACTACTTTTACAATTTTATGTTAGTAACCTATCTATTATACGTGTAACTAGAGCCTACGTTAAAGCATTGCAGCAAAATCTTACAAAACTCTTATAGTTATTAGCTTCAGGAATCCACCTATATTTCGTAGATTTTTGAAGCTGCCGAAGCACTTCGTCCGTACTACACTCTGTCCCAGACAGAGGCTTGCCAATTAGTTTCTCGTACTGATCTGTAAACCAGTTGTTTTCTCGCCTGTCGTCCATATTGCTTTTAGTTTGATATTCTGTTACTTTATCACTCTCTTTATTTCTATATTTTTTCTTAATCCTGCTTTTTTTAGACATATGTGATACAATGGCGTTTTTCTTATTTTTTTCTGATTGTGACATTGTATTACAGGTTTCAGTTTGAGATTTCCATTGACTTTCATTTCAAAATTACTATGTTCTGATCATCGATATTTATGCATAGTCTTTTATACCGCTTTGTCACCTAAAACTACAAAAGATATTGTGTAGGTATACGAAGCTGGCACAAACCGGTATTTAATTAAGAGTGATCGATTAGAAATACTTATGCGTGATGATCGTAGCGTTTGAATAACAATACAGGTAACCTAGTACATATTATGTAACATTATTTACGGATCTTGTGAATAACTTTTAAACTAATTACGTGTACCTACAGGTTCCCAGTATCACTATTACTACTATTACTATCTAAATCAGCAATAACACAGTAGGTAACTATTACAGAATAGTGATTACTGATTTTGTATGATAGAAACTAGAGGGTAGTTACCTACATAACATAATTTATGCAGACAAAACCAGAGTAACTTTATGTTGAATGTAAACCCAAATAATGCTAAGATCTACTTGTTTGCAATGTATTTTTTATCACTTATAAAATTGACAGCAATTTTGTCAAACACATTACAGTTAGAAAATCAATAGATAATAGGGCGTGGCCAACTTTCCATGGTCGCCAATTAAGAATAGAGTAGAATAGAATAGACAGTTTGATTTCATACCGTTACAGAAATAAAGGAAAGCTATTTTTTAAATTTTGGTAATGTTATTATAAAGGCCAAAGACGTTATCTGTTATTACTTGTGCCGTCATATATGGTGCGACGAAAATTATATGACATTCTCATGCAGCTGACAAAACTTGGATCTATTGATAGAATTAACCTTAGAACCCTACGCGGGGTGATAGAGCACCCCACAAAGATTGTTTTTTGATTTCCGTCTGGTCATTACGTTGGTATGCGGCCATACATACCGCCGTCCTTCCCGGGTTCTTCTGACCGAGCGTTTCAAGCTCCCACTCTGGCCGCCCGCAGCCCCAAAAGCCCCATTTAGTTGCCTCTTACGGGTTCATTCCCCGTGTTACTACCAATCTTACTACCAGTAGTAAGACGGGGAATTTTATTACCGTTGTTACTACTGCTGCTGCTAGTAGTAGCACGGGGAATAAAAAAATACCGTTCTTACTACTATCTTAAATCTCAAACGAAAAATCCATTTGGGCCCTGGGCTGTAGAGTAAACCCAAGAAATGGACATTTATACACAGTTATATGCTCCCAAAAAAATACCCTCCAAGTAACTTGGAGATGTCAAGAACATTGGTTCCATCTGAAGTCAATCACTGATGCGTTGTTACTCTTGAACACTAAAATGTTTTTTTCTTTTTGGATAAGAACATTTTTATAAATTGTATTTTCTGAATTTATACGAATTAGACTTACCCGCGAGCAGGGCGATAAAGCGCCCTGCTCACTTAATTATGTTTTCATTTATATTACAACCAAACATGACATCACCATACAACTTCTATTAGAACAGGGATTCGATCTGATATGCGTTGCTATCAATCACATATAACGCATATGTGATTGATGCTACTACCGATGTTGTTAATACCGTTCTATACCATTAAGCGGATTCTATGCTTGTTTGTTACTTCAGCCGCATAAAAAAAGTTTAATCTTCACTTCATTACCTGACTGCTTCGTAAGAAGAATATGTTTTTGCGAGCATATGACTGTGTTTATATGTTCATTTCTTGGGTTTACTCTACAGCCCAGAGCTCAAATGGATTTTTCGTTTGAGATTTAAGATAAGTAGTAGTAAGAAGGGTATTTTTTTATTCCCGGTGCTACTACTAGCAGCAGCAGTAGTAACAACGGTAATAAAATTCCCTGTCTTACTACTGGTAGTAAGATTGGTAGTAACACGGGGAATAAACCCTCTTACGACAGGTACGAGATACTGTAGCCCTATTCTATCCAAAACTACATGGACTATAAATAGCTGTGCCCTAATCCTAACATATAATTTCGGTTTATGTATATTTTGAACATATTTTTATTTCTTCTTAGCGAAAAAGGCCTAGTGTATAGTAAGAATACCTTAAAAATAATGTTGCCATCAATATCACGAATTCACGATCATAATTCTTTTCATTCAATTCATTTGCAGTGTTAAATTGTAAAAGCGTCTTATGAAGATTGTAACTGCATAGTATCCGTAATCGTTCATATTGAACCATGTCATTCAAATTTATATATAATATAAAATCATATGAACCCGAAGAGTGATTAGCTCTTTACTGAAGATCTTCTATCTTTTTATCACTCATTCGCGAGCTAAACAACACTACTTGACTTATGACTGACAAGTGGCAGACTGACTGCAGGGTTATCAACTTAGGGGGTTTACACCAAATTTAGGTGATAAATAAGTAGGATGGTGATTTTTTTAAGGGTGTAATATTTTTAGGGGTTTTTATAACTTCAACATATAGTTGTTTTTAAAGGGAAATGTTCCGCCAGGCTAAAAAAAGAAACATGCGTGCGTACAAAGTACACATGTCAGAAGTGAAACTTCTTTGGCGAACTAATTTATAAATCTTGTTTATATTTATACAAATCTAAAACTTTAAATTTCCAAGATTAAGAGGAAGGGAAAAAGGCGTGATACGACGTTCGCTCTGTCTCACTTTTTCTCTCAACCTTTCTCACTCGCTTGCTCCCTCCTCTCACTCCACGGCTAGTTGCTCATGCTACGTTCGCCCTGTCTTACTCTCTCTCAATCGGTCTCGATCGCTTTCTCTTTCTTTTCCGACACTTCCGTTGCATGCCGGCGTGACGTTTCATCTGTAAAAATTTTACCCTCATGCGCCTAAAGAAGTTTCACTTCAAAAAGGTCATATGCACTACACCCGAACACCTTTTTTTTTTCGTCGTCAGGTCAGGTTGCCACGAAGAATACCAAATCATTATTCATTGTAGGGGATTTTAGGGGTTTTTAATGAAGGCTTTAGGGGAATACACTTTTGAGACTTGGTAACCCTGACCGACTGACAGCTGACTGTCACTGAAGTAAAGTAAATACATACACATGTAAATTGTTATTAATACTCTAATAACGTCCTTAATTCATAAAACTTAAATTGTCGGCTATTGGAGGCTTGAAGACGAGATTAATAAAAGCAGTGTGATTGATGAGACGAAATATTACATAAGCGAATTGTCAATCAAAGTGATTTTTAGTGATATATTTCAGTTATCGAAAAGCAGTCGAAGTTTCATTTTAGGAGCCTTTGAATTAGCCTTAGGATGAATGCTACAGAATATAAGAGATATCATGAACATTTTATGGAAAACAACCATGGATCATCGCTATCACATACGTTTTTATGCATATTTTATACTGTACAGTGTACTTTAAAAACTTCTACAGCACGACGATTTAAATTCGAGTTAGGTCAATATGGCTATGAGTATATGTATATAGTATTGCCAATGATCTTTGTCCACACATTAGTACCAGATTACATTGGGTTATTTGTCTGTCTTGACACTCTCTTGTTATTGTATAAATTCTCAAATGTAATAAGTAAAAAACAAATTTATAAGGCTTTTCTTTGCCACAATAAATTTAAATCCAAGTTTATACTGTCAATAACATGTATAAGAGGTTTAACTTATCTGATCACTATATTTAGCATACTTGCAGTGGATTTTAAGAATTTTCCCAGATATATGGCCAAAACTGAACGATTTGGATACAGTTTTATGGACACGGGTGTTGGACTCTTTGTCCTGATGAGTGGGCTTGTTCACAAGACTGTCTCTAGGCATAATTTCGTATCTGTTTTGAAAGGAAATTTAAAATTCATAACTGTCTTAGTAGTACTTGGTGTCGCAAGATTTGTATCATTAAAACAACTGGATTATCAGCAGCATGTGTCAGAGTATGGCGTACACTGGAATTTCTTCTTTACTTTAGCTGTTTGTAAATTGTTTTCTTCCATTTTGTTGTTCTTTTCCAAACAACCCTTAAGGTTAAGTATTTTTATCATAATCCTACATGAGTTCTTGCTACACTATTCATTACAAGATTGGGTATTTAGTGATACACCGAGAACTTCTTTTGTAGATGCAAACAGGGAAGGCATATCATCAAGTCTTGGTTATATTTCTCTGTACTTGTTTGCTGTATATATAAAACAGCAGCTAAATGATCAATCCATTCAAAGGCATCAATTGCTCTTCAAATTTGCCCTTGGCTCGGTATTGTTCCTGGTTTTATCTTGTATTATGCATTCATTCAAGCCAACATCTAGAACGTTAGCTAATGCAAGTTACTGTTTATACATATCAACTATTTTAATTATTATATTGATGCTATTATACATCTTTGAAGTACTATCAGAAGGGAAGGATTTTTACTTTGAAGTTCCATTAATTTTAACTAATATTAATAAGAATGGGTTAGTATGTTTTTTAATTGCAAATTTAACTACTGGTTTAATTAACATGTCTATGCAAACATTATTAGTGCCTACTATCATTACATTTGTTATACTTAATACTTACATGATTTTTACCATAGCCATAACAGTGTACCTAAATAAAATAGGCTTGTCTATTTAAAAATACCTTTATAAAAAAATATCTTTATTACTTCTTAAAAAATCACATAATACTTGTAAATAATATACAATATCATAGCAGCTACATTATAAGATGCACACAATGCTCATTGTACTAAAGTTTAATATAATGTTTTGAGTTCTTTAAAAAAGATTATAGCTATAATTACAGGTTTTTCGATACATGCGATTTTTTAAATATTGTGTTATGATTACGGAAATGAAAAGCAAATAAACTTTGGTAAATTTAATTATACATTGCATGTCATGGTTCTTTGGCAAGTATTAAAATATTTTATAGAGTACTTACATAAGGTTTTATCATATTGTTTATATTAAACAAGCGTAAGAGTGAGTACAGTTTGATAAGAGATTATTCACATATTTTAAATACTAAAATTGTTCTCTGCTGCACATGTAATACTATATCCTAAGTATGGATTCATTTCATTTTCTCATAACAAAGTTTTTACACATGCATTGCAATGTATATTTCACCCTTACATTTTTGTTTTAAGCCATTACTTGCAATATACTTTAAAATTATACTTGAAAAAGTAAATAATTATTGTTTTGAGGATGTTACTCATACTAAGGGTACTGCATAAAAAGTAAGCATCATTATAAATCCCAGACATATTTAGTCCTAGGTAAAACCTTGCAACCACTGTGATGTGCTGTATTTGTCATTTAATTTTTGTTAATTTGATTATGACAAAATATAAATTTTAACATTTATGTTTATACTGTATATACAAAAGAATAACTTAAATGTAAAAAGAAACAAAATGCTAAATTAAATATAAAAAAGCTGCATCCAAATTACTGTCCCTAGGATGAGTTCCCAGTTTTTTGTCATTTAGTCATAAATAAGTATTTTTCCACAGTATGGTCCACCAATTCGCACTTGGCCAGCGCGGTGGACTATGGCCTAAACTCTCTCATTCCGGGAGAAGACCCGTGCCCAGCAGTGGGCCAATAATGGGTTGATGCGGAGAAGTATTTTTAAAATATGATATTTAATAATTTAGGGTTGTTTTCTGAAACATGACGTTTACATGTTGTTACTATAAAAGAGATAAAAAAAAATTGCCAAATTTAGTGTAGCCAAACTAAAATGGATATTTTTTGATAAAAATAGTTTATTATAAGTGTAATATAATAATATTTTTTATAATATAATAATACAGTAGTTTTTTTTTATAATACAATAAGTAAAACCAAAGAATACTAGTATCTAAACGAAACGGCGTATGCAAAGGAATGAATGTAAATCATTGACATTTTCAAATTGTTTACGAAACAAATACTTTTGTATTTATACTGTTTCTATTTAAATGATTACCCATTTATAATGTATCCTTGTGAAAGCATGTACTTTGGGTAATTTATAAAAAAAAAAACAGTGAATTGTAGTAGTTGATGTTTTGATTTATCTTATTAAATACAATTACAAAATATAAAGTTATCATTTTATTTATAGTACTAAAAAGATTTCGATCCATATGATTGAATCAATAGTTTTGTTTCTAAGATCCACTTACTGCTCAGTAATTTCTTGTACAAATAAATAAAATAACATTGACCATTTGTTGCGTAATATCATTAATTAAATAAGTATTACATATTTTTTAAATGAGATTGAAGTAGCAAACGAGCATGCAGTCCACCTGGTGGCAAGTGGTCACTGCCGTCCATACGGATTCAATCTAAAGTCAATCACAGGTGCGTTACTACTACCGAGGACTAAGCTGATCGCCTCATATAAAAGAGCCGGCAACCACACCCTTCCAACGAAACGCAAGAACTGGTTCACGGTGGAAATAGGTGCTTCGGTGGTGTCTCCCCATACCATAGTGCTACCACCTAGTATAAAATTCTTTTGGAATGTATATTTTTTTGTAATATTGGACAGTGGCGGCGTAATGGTAATCGAAGTGGTGGCGCACTTTACTTGGTTACAAAATATTTGGGTTATTTACTACAATTACTAAAATTCCATTTTACACACTTCTCAGTACCTGTAATTTTTATTTTTAATATTTTAAAAATATTCGCCGTCATTTTTCATTATCATTATAAATGTTCCCTATAATACTATAGGGAACATTATTTTATAAGTAGGTAATATTTAGGCTCATTTGCCGTCGAAACACATACTGTAAAAACGCGAAAAATAATTACTAAGACAAAAGGTAAACAGATAATAATTTAAGGTCACAGCCAAATTATAATAACGAAACGACATCACTTATGGTGCGCCCGCTAGCCAACTTATTTTGAAAATCATAAGTACTCTCGGTTGATAATCTTCGGGTCGCTCGTGCGGTGCACGAGAATAGTTAATTTCTCCGACATTTTCTATGAACTTTCGTCTTACGCGCTAGGTGTTTTAGCTCGTCGGTCATAGGTTTGTATTATCCCCGTGCGTTCGCCGAAGCGCTCGAAGACTTGCTTACAGCGAAAGTAAATCTTATTAGTGAAGGATGGAGTTTAAATTGTTTCTTTATAATTATTTAGTTTTTTAATAATTAGCAGTTTCAATATATATTTAGTACTTCTTATTGCGTAATTGTAAGGTATGGAAGAGCGGGACATCCTGACTCGGGTATTAAATTACTTAAAAGGATGTCCCAAAAACAAAAACAATTGTCTATCTAATCCAACCCTTCTATGAAATAAATTATTTTTTATTTTTTCATGTATGTGGTGGTTGTTCAGCGCATGAATACATTCAACATATACAATTATTTAACACCTTTCAATACAGAACATACAAAAAAGTCCTTAAAAGTTTATCTATCATCAAATAAAACAATTCATTTTATTTTAATAATACTGTCATAAAATAAGAAACAAAGGATATACATCGACGCCGAATGGAATATTGTTGAATCTCGAAAAATGTATGTACACCAGAGCCAAAAAAGTAATTAAAAAACTCATCTTATTATTTTAAATGTTCTTAAGATAACGTTCTTATGTTAAATGTTGTACTACGAGGGCCAAACTGAAAGTTTTTAGCCACTTATAAACATTTTAAATATAAAAAATAAGTTTAAATTTAGTAAATAGAACTCTTTACCAATATTATAAGGTATATATTTCATTCATTTGACATTTGTTTTACGATTTGGCGGCATAATGAAAATTGTTTGTGCACGTTAGCATGAATATACCTAAACGCTCTTACGCACTAGCGGATGGCCGCCTAGGTGATTCGTTCGAGCGGTCCAACCGCTTAACGCGGTTTTTTCGCGATTGGCCGCTATAGCAGTCAGCCACAGCTCTTCTTTAGACTGCCGCGGTTAAAATTTTGTGGCGGTTAAGTGCGTACAAACTGGAAAAGGGGGTATCCGCACGGTTTGCCGCACCTGCGGGTAACCGGTGGTGCGGTAAGAGCTAAGTCCAGTAAATTTCGTGCAATGATTTTTTATGACTTCGAGGTCATTTAAGTCAACACGAAAGTTATGATAGACTTTGATCGGCTTCTAAACGTGGTCGCACGAATCTCACCGATGTTATGCGTGAGTGACGCCCTTCTACAGCGACGACTGTTGATAACATCAGCGTTGTGCGGCGTATGATAGAGACTGACAAAAGAGTGACCTATCAGCAGATTCGGAGATGCCTAGGCTTTGGTATGAGTCAAGTGCACAAAATCCTCCATGAACATTTAGCAGTCCGGAAGCTTTGTATCCGCTGGATACCTCATCATTTAACAGAGGCCCAAAAACTCCGCCGTGTTGATTGGTGCCGAGAAATTATTAAACGGAAGAGACTCAAATGCTGTGTTCGTCATAGTAACGGGTGACGAAACCTGGATTTATAGCTATGATCCGGAAACCAAAAGGCAGTCTGCTCAGTGGGTGTTTCCTTCCGAGGCCAAGAGAGTTCGAAATGTTGGAAAGAAGATCGTTCGTTCGAAATCCTCGTTCTTCGGAAGGACAGGTTAATGCAGAGTGGTACACTAATAATTGTTTGCCACTTGTCTTGGAAAAAGTTCGAGAGAAACGACCTCGCTGCAGAATCCTCCTTCACCACGACAATGCCTCGTCGCACACCGCCAGGAAAACGATCAACTATTTAGTGACCTCAGACGTGGAATCACTGAGTCCGTCGCCGTAAAGCCCCGACCTCGAACCGTGTGATTTTTATTTATTCCCGAAAATAAAAGAAAATCTTTGAGGAAAACCTTTTTACGGACGCCGAGGAAGCAGTGGCTGCGTTTTAAAAGGCCGTTGAAGAGACCCTTAATGGGCAAAGTGTTTGTGTTCTCAGTGCTTCCATCGGATGCAGCGCTGTATTGATGTGAACAGACACTATTTTGAAAAGTTATAATAAAACAAATAACTTGTTAATTTGCTTAGTTTTATTTCTAAGAACTTTCAGTTTGACCCTCGTATACTGATGTCTCATTTTGTAAATATTGAATTTTAATTTACAAACGATAAGTTCGCCTTCCCGCGTCGGCATACAAACCAGTATTTTTCCCGTCGTCATCGTCGTTTAAAAAATGCATGGTGGAAATATTTTGTTAGTAACGTTAGTATTATTGTTCAGGCATGTTTGTTTATATTGACTACATGAACGTATCCTATATAAATAATTATTTGTTTTTAAAAATAAATTCCATCAATTTACATCGATATTTTACTTCCAGAGACATTGACTTCAATACGGCGTTTTAAAGATTAAATAAACCCCATAGATGTGTAAATGTTATTAAAATATACCCTATTTTGTTGATTGTTCCATTTCTAATTAAAACAATCCTATGAAACTAACTTAATATTGCATTCTTGGTTTGAATAAAAAAAATGCTATGTATAATAAATGTAGGTACAAAACATTACAGTAAAATTGATAAAAAGATACTAGTCATATTGAGATAGTTCTAATTAGACGTCCGATCGAAGCTTCGGCTTCGGCCACCTTCGGCCAAAAAAACATTCTTCTTCGTCAAAAGACAAAAGTCGTCGTCTTCGTCAAAAGGCTTCGGACAAAAGAGAGCCGAAGGTTTTGGGGACGATGTAGGTTTTTAGCAAGCGACAAAAGTCACTGCAAAAGCAATGCAGTGGTGGCACACTCTATAATGGGCTAGCCTCTTCAATTATGTTTGAAATTGTTGTTTTGAACTGTTATCATTTGTAACAATTTAAGTAGTTGTAATAAGCTCTAAAAGTTATTTATACACAGTCTACATTGACTTTTACACACAAAAGATTTTCAAATCGCTAGAATATTCACATTTAGCTAATTTGGAACAGATTTACTTATGGGTTTTTTAAACCTTAAGCTTCGGCCAAAAAACGACCTTCGGTCGGACACTATTGCTAATTAAGACGATTCAAACGATTGAGTCCTTAAGGATTTACATCTACTATATTTATTTTCGAGACTACGTTTGTCTTCGAATTGCTTCTAGTTTCAATATCATAAATCTAAACATTTAAAGCGTAAGTCGAGCTTAAAAATTGCACAAAAATGTACCAAAACACTGTCGAAAATCTTTTCAAACTGGAGCTTAACTAAATTCGATGTAGAAGTGGGACACCATCATCACGCTTGTCCAGACGCAAGGGTCTAGAAAACATACGTCTTATCCATGCACTCAAAATAAATATACCGAGGACAACACTGACAAATAAATATGTATATAAATGCGGGAACCTTTGTGGTGACCAAAATACTGTATATCTCAAGTACTGGTTGTGGTTTTCTGAAATAGGCCAAGAAATTAATATTAGAGACAAAAACAAATTTCCTATAATTTCACAATATCCTATAAGCATCGATATAGAAAAACCCAAGATACTCATTCAGTGTCTCAAAACTGTCCGGTGAATAAGAGCGCTCAATTTCAAAATTGAGCGCTCATTTCAAGTAGTAAAATTTTATTGCTTTTTGATTAAAGCGTTGTAAATACTTTAGATCATGGACGTAAGGTTGTATTTCTAAAATATATGGTCGTTATGACCATCTATAAATAACTACGTACATTTGACGGCAGTTTTAGGTGTCATTTTTGTTCGTGACTGTGTATCTAGTGAATTCTATATCGATGCCTACAAGTAAAAAATTGGTAAATGTCAGTTATTTTAATTACAGACACCATTCAGAGTATGTTGAAAATGAATAAGTAACTTTGTACCTTTATTAGGCAAACGTACTAAGTTATAAACTCGCAAAACGTAAATTTTGAGTTATTTCTTTTTATGAATAAAGGCGCAACTTATTGATAAAATATAACAAAAAGAAGGAAATCAAATATTTTTGATTTCCTTCTTTTTGTCAAATATTTTTGATATCAATCTTATTTAATCTTAATATTTGATATCAAAAATATTGGATTTCCTTCTTTTTGTTATATTGATCAGAAATTGAATGGCAACTTACCCAACACAGCTGCTCCATAACCCATTTTATTGGTGCCCATTCTGTATGAGCAAGTCGGTACATATATTTCATACAACCAGTCTTCATCAGCTACCAGATTCAACATTGGAGCTCCATATTGGAAAGGGTATGTCTGTTTGGACATGAAGTCCTTACTTTGCTTCACGTATTTTGATTCATGATCATGGGCACAAAAGTATATATTTGGACGGATTGCAGCATCCACCTGATGGAATAAAAAATTAAGATTTAAGTTCATAGCTAAAGTAAGAAAACAATCCATAACATACTAAAAGTTTTTCTATATTATTTTATCAATAATACAAAATAAAATAATAATGTGATACATTATTTCCGATACAATTAGTATTTCGATTTTTCATATAACAAGGTTAGCAAAACGAACATGTACAAATAATAAATTTATGCAAAGCCTAGATAAGTTGGGTAGTATAGTAGCTAGCAAGGACGTCTACGATCGAAACCAACACAGATGGAAAGGGTCCGCAAAGTGAGCGACGTGAAAGTCATTGTCAGCTGCATCACGGAGGCTCAACGTGACCCAATAGCCGAGCGATTAAAAGGCACCGGAGGGGAGCCAAAAATATCTCAGGGACGTCCTCAACTATAACACACATGAGGACATCCAAAGTGCCCTCAAAGAAGAAAGAATGGGGTGAATACTTAAGGATCTGACACAGGCTGACAATCCCCATGTCAGCCTCGTTATATAAAAAAATTATAACTATTTACTTTTTTAACTAGGTAGAATATTTTAACTATTTTAATACGATATGTGTGAGATAAAACAGTTAAACAAAAATTAACGACCAAAAAAAAAAGTCTCGGGAGGCCCTGTGTCTGTCAGGCGCGAGACCCTACGCACCGCGAGGCCGTGGCCGGAGGTCTACATCGTCCTCACCTTACGCCACCACGGCTAGTCGTGATAAAAGGGCGGAACTGCGGAAATAACCTAGTGTAACTGTAAAACTTACCTGGCGGCCATAAACAGTCTTCGTAATCACAGGGTAATGAGATACAACAATTTTATAGTTGGCATCTGGATCATGAGTGACTTCTGGGATACTGTGAGTGATAGCATTTACTTTGTAGAAGGATATATTCCTATATGTTATGATCTGAGGTTGCTGGAACACTCTCTCAAACTCTGCCACCTTATCCTTCTTGATTGGCTCATATTCGCCACCAATGTCATTGTCACCAGGAAGCCATACTTGCTACGAAATATAAAGATGTGCAAAATTAACAAAAGATATTAATGAAATAACACATTGATTTCGTCCTAACTTTTATTGGATTTTGGACATAACTGCAAAGCATTTATTATGAGTAACAGAATGTAGTTTTAACACAGGCTGTACTAAAATGTAATGTAAGCACCTATTTTTAAAGCAATTACATAGTACTTGTATGAAATGAAAGGGTTTTCTGAGTAGAATATGCAAAGGAACATGATGTTAGTAACAAGCTTCTTTTTTATAACTGTATTTAAACATTTTTCATTTGGGGCGTCTGGGAAAATCAGTAAGAGTGAATTTTGAATTGACACCATGAAGTTGGCTACGAAAAGCAAGTTTTGAATAAAAGGTGACATCAGGTGCAACCCAGCACCAACAACAAACCATAAGCAAGGTAACCATTCTTATTGTTCATACATTACACATACGCACACACACATACAGTGAGAGATATACACACATACAAACCCAGTCTTCATTTTGCACTGAAAAAATGTCGCGGAATTTAATTATATCATACAAATATGTAGTATTAAGTTTCTCATTATAAGTGACAATGTACCTACTTATGAATGTCTTAAGAGAAAAATAAAATATTCTTTTAACCCGATTGTATCTTGTAGTTTACAAAAAATTACCTGGTTCCCCCGCAATATAGACAGATCCAACTCAATAATAATAATTCTTGATTACATGACGTGTGTTTCAATAAAATTAGGATCCAAAATATACAATGCATATGTACTATTAGACTCCTTTAAAGAGCTTTGTATTATGATACTTCCATACAATAATTGTGCATTAATTTGGTGTCTTTTTGTGAACTATAGCAAGTACTAGAAAAAGCACTTATTAAATCTATACTATAATAAATCTGTAAGAGGTCGCTGTCTGTACATGGAATAAATTTAGGTGAAAACCATTTCTAGAGGTCTTTAATACGATATAGAACCCAAAATAATGGTTTTTAGAAATCTTTTCTGTTTGTCTGTTTATCTGTTTGTCTGTTTGTCTGTTTGTCTGTTTGTCTGTGTGTTTGAAAACGCTAATCTCAGAAACGGCTTATCCAATTTGAATATAATTTTCACTGATGTGTTGTGGGAAACTTCACTTAACATTTAGTGTTTATTTTATGTAAATCGGTTTACAAATAAAAAAGTTAAGTCAATTTAAAACTACGCAGTATTTATTCTGTGTTCGATAAGTTTTAATAAGATAAGTAACTGCATAGTTGAATTGGTAGAAAATAAACATGTCATGGTCTGTAAAATGTATTCCTTTGTTATGTATTTTTATTGGTTATGTGTGTACCTATGTTATTTGATACTATACAAATCTATATCTCTATATCTATATATACTTATATAAAAACGAAAGGATGTTCTCTCACTCATCTATTGAATAAACATCGTAGAGCCTAAACTGCTAAAGATACGAATATGATTTTTACTAGGGGTTCCTTTTGTGACGTAGAAGTCAGTTAAGAATGAATTTTCTGGTCCCCCCCCCCCCAATTTAACCCAAATAGGAGATGTAAGTTTGTATGAAAGTCAGTCAATTTTGAGGCCACCTCAATAAAATTTAGTATTTCGCTTTGATTTTTATGTTAAAACATCGTTTTAAACCGACTTCCTAAAATGAGGAGGTTATCAATTCGTCTGTATGTTTTTTTATTTTTTCTTTATTTTATATTTGTTACTCGATTTCTCCGCACTGGGTGAACGGATTTGGATGATTTTTTTTTTTCATTTGAAAGGTAGTGCTTGTCGTCGGGTCCCATTTATTTTTAGTTCACTTTTGACAGTGGCATCCATAAGAAAAGCGCATAAGTCTGATATTTGCATTAACGATGTGCGCGATAAATAGATGAATAACTCAATTTCCCGCCAACCGATTTTGATGATTTTTCTTTTATTTGAAAGAATGTTTTTCAAGGGTACTCTGATGAGTTTGATACGGTTCTGATCATAGGATCCATTTCTTTGAAGCAAATTAACGAAATTAGCGATACTCGGCCATACCTAAGCTGAAGGAGTCCAATTGGGTTGAATGTAGAATGAGATTACTAAGCAGATATTTCCTAAAAAAATTGACCTTCAACTCTTCAATCCTGATGATGCAGGGGTACTGCTAGCCTGAACCGTAGAAGTAAGTCAATTTGTTTTTATGGATATATAATAAGATTGTTAAACAAATTCATGGGACAAAAATTTGATCTTCAACTTCTCAACCCTGATGATGTAAGGGTATTTCAAGACTAAACCGTAAGAGTTGGCTTTTTGGCACTCACGGTTATGTAATAAAAATACCAAGCAAAGAAACACGGTAAAAATATTGACCTTCAACTCCTCACCCCTGATGATGCAGGATACTGCTAGCCTAAACTATACGAGATGGGCATTTGGTGCTTTCAGGTATTTAATATAATTACTAAGCAAAGACACATGATAAAAATTTTGACTTTTAACTCCTCAAGCCTGATGATGCAGGGGCGCTTCAAGCCTAAGCCATAGAAGTTAGCTACTTAGTGCTTTCGGGTATGTAATATAATTACTAAGCAAAGACACAAGATGAAAATTTCGATCTTCAATTCCTCAAGCCTGATGATGCAGGGTACTGCAAGCCTAAGCCATAGGAGTTATCCATTTAATGCTTTCGGGTATGTAATATAATTACTAAGCAAAGACACATGATGACAATTTCGACCTTAAGCTCCTCAGCCCTGATGATGCAGGGTACTGCAAGCCCAAGCTATAGAAGTTGGCTCGCAAGTGCTTACGTATAAGTAATAAGAATACTAAGCAAAGACATGGGATATTTTTTTTTACCTTCAACTCCTCCCTGATGATGCGGGATAGTGCAAGCCTAAATTATAAAAGGTAGTCACATAATGCTTACGGTTGTGTTTAGTATATATTATAAGTTTAATGACAGCTCATTAAACTGAAATGTGATTAATAAATTAAACTTCAATTCATCAACCCTGATAATCTTAGTACACAACCTACTTAAGCCGTACGAGTTTGGTACTTATTGATTACAATACATTACAACCCGTTGAGAGAACATTATGATGAAAAGTGTGACTTTGAATACCTAAATCCTGAAAATGCAGGAGTATTGTCATGTTATTGTTAAGAGTTGGATTTAGCTGTAGCTTTTTAAACAGGATGGGTTAGGTTAGGTTGGAACATAAAAGAAAACATAAAAAATAAGCGAGGAGGGTGCGGCAGCGCCCTGCGAGCGGGTGCGCCCTGTTCGTATGAATCATAAAAGTGTTTTGATTATGTCTTCTGCTTTACAAAGAACAATGCGGGATTTACGCACACAAATAGCCCGATGCACCTCTTAAAAGATCTTATATTTGGCCACATGAAACAAAATATGAACTTAGAATATATGTCGCTGTTCCGTGATAACCCAATTTTCTAATGATTTACTTCAAGTGGATAATAGTGCTTTGTTATCTGGAAAAGTTAAAATCAATCTTTATATCGATACGTCTTCGTTTAAATGTGGAGGAGTTGGTTGAAAAAGTATATCCCGATATTGTTAATACAACCAATAACATCTGAATATGTCGCCTCTATGTCGTCATGTATGGGTTTAACAATGGAAATGAATAATAAAAATAATAACTATAAATTGGTTCCAAAAGACCCACCAATGAACGTGTCGATAAAATAAATGATTTATTTTTTTTTCTAAATTTAAAGCAGCGTCACAGATCTACTATTCGGTAGACACAGTCATTGAGATAGAGAAAGCAGTACATTATCCAACAGAATTTTTGAATACCTTAATGCCTTCCGGAACTCCTGAACACAAATTAATATTAAAAGTAGGTTTACCTATAATCTTACTTAGAAATTTGAATCCGCCAAAATAACTTCAAATAGTATTTTCCAATTCGGAAAAGTTCAAATCAATCTTTATACTTAATCGATACGTTTTGGTTCAAATGTGGAGGAGTTGATTGAAAAAAGTATCCCGATATTGTGAATTAGACCACTAAGAATGTAAATTGGTTCAAAAAAGCGATTTACAATATTAGAATTCGTCTAATTAAAAAAAATACATAACAATACGTTCCTATCCACAAATACACACTTTCAATTCGTTTTTTCACTCTGTGTTTGACCAGGTAATCCTTGAGCGGCCAAACCGATATTAATGTTACTACTTTTTATCATAGAATTCCCACGGTGTCGAGATTTCCGCGAGAAAAACTTTGTGACACGTTGATTTGCACGCGGGCAAAGCCGCGGGTACAGCTAGTTTCTAATAATTTTAATAAGTAGGTACTATTTATTGTTATATATACCATAATACTAATATTATTACCTACCATAACAGGGTAATGGACATCGAAAATATTCATCACACGCTTCACATAGTGGTGGAATTGTGGTATAGTTGAAATGGAACCTTCATCCATCAGGTCTCCGAGGAACACTAGGACATCTGGCTTGAAATGTTGGAGCACTACTGAGAATGTAGATCTCAGATATCTGTAAGATCAATATTATATTGTGATTTAAATTAAAAAAAGAGAAACATAAGAAGAGCATACAAGATATTTTGAGCATAAAGCAGTTTATCGACCCGTATGGCGGAGCGGTTACAATACCAGTCTGACGCGCAATGGGTCCCAGGTTCGATTCCCGGTAAGACTGGTTTCTGAATGATGAGTTTAGATTCAAGTTCTGGGTCTGGGTGTTCATGTATTAATCTTCTGTGTCCATGGTACCAACGATACAGGAGAAAATCCTAGTGTGGGGCTATGAGTGTAAAAAGCATGCATGTTTTTTTTTGCATTTTGGTAGAAGGGTGTGATTGCCTCCTCTCTTTCGCTTTTATATGAGGCTATCACTTTAGTCCTTTAGATCTGTGCTTGACTTCACATACCATTCTTGGTATACAGATATCCATGGGCCGCAGTGACCACTTACCATTAAATGCATGTTCGTATGCTAATCCAATACGAAAAAAAAATTAAAATTAATCTATATGAATAAAAGGACTTATATATTTTACCTATCGCTGTCCCAATTAAATATGTAGTTTAAAGGCGGCGGCACGGCCGAGTCGCCCTGTATCTGTGGATCCGCGATAAACAATATTTTCGTGCATGTTTTATCGTCAGACGAACATTCCAATTCTTGAAAGAAAAAAGGTTGTATCACGTACACAATCCATTCACAGTATATAGCGATACCCAGTGGTGCTAAAACTAAATATTTTAACACTGCGCTGTAATAAAAAAAAGGTTTATTTATATTTGCTTTTACTACACAACATATTTTATATATTTATGAATCTAAATTAAAGTATGACTGTAATTCACCACCTTCTTCTTATATACATTTCAATCGCTCAATTCCGTCCCTATATTTTAAAAAGTATGTCATTTGTACAATCTTCTAGAGATAAAAGGTACATAATTTAAACCAATTCATCAAAATTAGGCACGTTTCTTTCTAGATATAAACAACGACTTGCCAAAGTTCAAAGTTATCAAGATGTTTTTTAAGTGTTGTAAATAATTCCATAAAATTTTATTTTCTATCATGTGTAATAATTCCATTTTATTGTTCATTAATAATGTACGTTAAATCACACTAAAAAAAACCTGAAATAAGTTAAAAGAACTTATTTTATATTTATAAAATTAATCATGCAAATAGTAATAATCCAAGCTTCGAATGTAAGTTAATCTACGCGTTAAGAAAAGGAACGCTATTTCTATTTTTTGACATTTCAATGTTTTGGTGCGTTCAGAAAAGGCGTACTGAGAGAAAAATTAATGAGACAAACGTTAAATCGTAACACGATTATCATTCATTTTAACTTCTAAATAAGTGTGACATAGGTTTCCTCCACTAATATTTTTCGTATACTACAACAGTAATTCATTTATTATTCACAGGAGGTTAATGATAAGAAATGTAGCTATTTGGCTATTTACTTTTTTGAACGTTACTGTTGCGGCGGTTTGACAGGTCAGCCTCGAGCCTCCTTTTAGCTTTGCGAGTAGCGTATTTTAATTTTAATTTGTGTTATCGTTTCATTTACGTACTAGCAACATGTATGTAGTCATATTAGTTGTGTGTCTCGTCCTATAGATCGTTCCTAAGTGCACTTATAGTGTTACATAAACAGTAGAACGCTATTCGTTTCGGCAATCCTTATGCATATAACTACACGGATCGCGATACGTCAGTGAATGAATGTTGGCCGTAAGATAATGGATGTGGACGCTCCAAACATATTGAAAAGGTGCAGTAGCGCACCTCTGATCAACGAGGGCGCTGCCACGGCTGCCACCTCGCCTACAACAAACACAACGCCGAGGTAATGTTGTTATTAATCCTCTCGCCTCCCACGGGCTTGCAGTCGATTGTCGCTAAGGTGCCTGCCTATTTTTGACAGCTGCTGAGGTAGACAGTGGGTGCCGTGCGTCTATTTATTAATATAACCACGTATTGCACACTATGCAAGTCTCAATTGTCAATAATTGGCCCATTTATCGTGTATTTTGTAGTGAAGTAGAAATTGTATGTCACACGTTTTTTGCACACGCATATTTTGTAGTTGAAGTTATAGTATTACAAGAGACTTGTTGTTATTTATATTTATTTAATTGTATTGCTTCATACTTGGACATATATGGTAAACATTTTCTACCCCTTTGACACAAACAAACAATATGCTTAAATGACACTAATAATAATATACTGATTGAAGTGTGTGAGTGAAGTTTGATTAATTTGAAACTTTAGTGTCTTTTTTTTTGTATTCTCATAATTATTATTATCCCATTGTTGGAAGTCATATTAAAATGTATTTTATTATCTACAAAAAGAATTTTAACAATACTCTGCTCTAGCTAATTTACCAATTGTACAATTTTTAAGCTTTAAATTGATAAGTCAAAGTGATTAAATACTATAGATATTTACATTACATATAAAATATAATCCTAATTTGTTTCAAAGTATGCATGTTTTTATGACTTTGCATGAATCTTAATTCAATTTTTTGGTAAGCTTAACTATTTGCTACTTTTTAGTTTTGTTATAAATATTCTGCTATTTGCGAATGTGTAAAAGAATATACATATTAATATGTATACACATATTAATATGTATATTCTTTTACAAATTGAGCTATGCCATGTAGAAAAAGTAAATGCATCTGTATTGGTGATAAATTAAGATTCTTTCAGAGAAAAAATATTGTGTTAAAAAAATGCCAATCCAGTTGGCAAAGATGTAAAATGTGTATTATGTGAAAACCCCTTATAAACCCCCTTTTAGTCGCAATGTATAATGTAATTTACCTCACATCGGCTATCTTAAGCAATAAATATGAAATTTATTGTTCTACCTAGGTATATAAACTTCTTTAAAATGTACCTCCCTACCTATTTGTTTTACCCCATATATTTTCCTTATCAAATTGCAGCATAGCTTTGAAAATAATTTTCTTAACTTTATAGTCCTGTTGCAGGCTTATGAAATAACTTAATGCATTATTACTGGAATTTCTAATGCCAATAGGTGTATGTTTCTCTGTCATAAACTTGCATCAGTACTGTATTTTCTGGCCTTTATTTCATATTTTATAGAAAGTTTAATCAAATGTCCTTTACAGTTTTTGGAAATTGGCATTGTTTTCGCCAGTCCACCAATTCGCACTTGGCCAGCACGGTGAACTATGGCCTATAACTCTCTCATTCTGAGAGATGACCCGTGGCCAGCAGTGGGACAATAATGGGTTGTACCCAATGGTTGATTAGATTAGTATTATATGCAATATGTTCAAGACTGGCTAAATAATCTTTTTCCTTGTAGATTAAATGTTTATAAGACATTGTAAGATACCTGATATTTTTTTTATAATGACACCACTCATAGAATTCATGTGACCAAGTAAAAGTTAATGATTGATTGCTTGGTTAGCCACATTTTAATCATATGTGCTGTATTATGGTAATTATTCTAGACATGATTTAATGACCTTTAAATATTCTGTGTAGTATAAATTACTTTTAAAATATATGAACTGTGTAGAAGTATACAGCACAACTCAACACCAGGAATGAATGTATACTTCACATTTGACTATATTATATTTGAATTAGTCCCTTAACATACGCATAGTGTATAACTTTGTTAAGTTGGGCACCAAAAGCAGCTCAGCAAAAAAAATGATAATCTATTTTTTTCTTATCCTATCAAAAAGCTAAGATCATAATATATATTTTTAGGTATATTTTTTTAACATGTTTGTAATTTGTTTTGATATAACATATTTATACATCAGTCAGTAATTTATTGAGATATTTTTCCATATCTAAAGAATTCTTTACCATGTAAACAAAGATTTGTCAAACAATTTCAAGTTATGAAATCATTATTTTGTATTAGAAAGAAGGAAAGAATGCAAAGAACATTATTCATAATAAAAAAACATTTAATTAAAGTTTACAGCAACATATTAATAATTAAGTATGTGTGTGTGAGCATGACATGCATAAACAATTACTGTATAATAATTCTTCCCACAATGTGGTTTCTTTTACTACATAAGCAAGGAATAACAAAATAGTGCACTAATCTCAAAACACAATTCCTCCAGCCATAAATGGTTGTGATAAGAGTGTTGCTGTTGCCATGCTTATAAACTGGCTCCAATTGTTATTTCAATAAACATTGGTTGGCTGTTTCAATGGCCATTCATGTTATTGTTGATAAATGACTTGGTATTGAAAATTGTTGTTCTTACCGACATACAATATAATTTGTGATACATGTATATAAATCTTTTATGTAAATTATTTCTCTGAAGTTAACCTTACACACTTTTAATCTTTTTTGAAGTATATTTTAATGAGTGACAAACTAATTTATTTCCCTGAGTATTTTTTTCCCTTTAATTACTTTTATGGGCAGCAAAAACATGACGTAAAAAGCATTGTTTTTTTTTTATCAGATTAAAGTAGCAAACAACATGCAGTCTACCTAATAATAAATGGTTGCTACCACCATGGATATTTGTAAACAACTTTATATTCGACAAAGGTTTTCTCTGAAGTCAATCATAAATGCATTCCTACTCCTGAGGACCAAGATGGTCGCCCCTCATATATAAGTGAGTCCGCAACCAGACCCCTTGGCAAAATGTAGATACTGTTTTATGCTAGAAATAGGCAGGGTGGTGTTACCTCTCGGTCGAACTATGCCGGTTCTACCACCTGATGAATGATAAAAAGTGTTTATTTATTACATTTAAAAACCCCAGTTTTTATAAAAGACGATCACTATTGAGGTGAACCGCAGTTATGGCAATACTAACCATTTTTTATAGATTGAAAATGTTGCATTCCCCCTCATATATGAGGGAGAAGGGAGGCCTCATTTAAAAATGAATAAACCATTACATGTGTGATACTTGAAGTTCCCCTATTGGCTCATCAGGCGACGCTCTTAAAATATGATAGTTATTAAAGAAATATTCCCAGCACTTAACAATAATTATAATGACAATTACATTTTTATAGTTTGATTTTTATTTAAGATACGAATTCTCGCTATTCAAAGATTTCACAATTGACTAAAGAAAATCAATCATGTAAATCTTAATCATTGGGTTAACATTTCCCATTTATATTCGGGAGCAGAGATTTTTGTTTAAAATTGTACATGACCATCTTATACCTCAGGGATAGCAACACATCTATGAGTGCCTTCAAATAAAAGCCTTGTTAGCTTAAACCACTAACCATTCAGTATACTACTTGTTGTTTGTCTATCTACCTTTAATCATTTTGTTTATTTATTTATTTTAATCTTCGGGAAAATTTCAGCTAGAAAATGCAATTATTATGCATATTATGGAAGGCTAATTACAAGTTTTCACAAATAGTTACATGGTATACATCTACTAGTACCTACCAATGTCATAAATTTATATTGAAATTATTTATATTATTATTTGTCAATCCCTGGCTTATGATCATCATCTAGTATCAGCCCACTGCTGCTAATAGGACTTCCAACACGCGCACTAAAACAATTTTCAATTTTTCTAATCTATTTATCTAGAATACAGTCATGTATTCAATCTTAATTTAGCAGTCATTGTAGCTCTTCGACCTTGACAGTCAAAGCCAGCTGATAAAAATCAGTGACATAATATAACGTACAGTTACTAATAGAGTTTTTTATTTTTTCCAGGAGCACGTCCTTTTTTGGCATGTTCACGAACAGCAGCCAGCCCCGAACACGCAGCAACAGTATGAGCTGCAGCCCCAGCAACCTATTGGCACCCATTGTAGCTGTGAGTTGATGACTAATTCATTCGTCCATTTTATAAATTTTTGTACGCAAATGGTAAAACAGAACCCTATTGCTAAGGTTGCACTGTCCATCAGTCCGTATGTCTGTCACCAGGCGGTATATCATAGACCGTGACAGCTAGACAGTTAAAATTTTCTCGGATTATGTATTTCTGTTGCGGCTATAACAGCATTTTTTTTTTAATCATATTATAGGCCAAAGTTTGGCCGTGACCTTACCTGATGTTAAGTAAGATGCAGCCTAGGATGTTACACGCTTAACATAAAAAAAAAATAAAATAAATATTTAAGTAGGGCTCCAATACAACAAAAATGATTCTTCGTCGTATTTTACAGATAATGGTACGGAACCCTAAAGGAGATGTAAAAAAAAAATGACGTTTAGCCATTATTCTGTAGAAAAAGAAATTACTAAAAACAAAGATCCATTTTTTGAAGTTTTATTTCTTGAAAAATGAGGAAAAAATGATGAGAATGCGAAAGATATTATTATTTAAATATTTTTATCTTGGTACGCAAAAGGAGTATAACGCGGGTACATAAGTACACACACTTTATTTTTTACGTACATATATAGGTTGTGTACGCATGCATTAAATAGAACCTCCATTCTTTATAGAGCGGCAGCACCATCTGCGAATAACGTTATTTGCGTGACCTTTGTTACCACGTGCATATGGCACAGGCATATCTCTGCTTGGATTGAATGATAACACAACCAAAAACGGTAATTTTACATGACAGCCAGGAAAAAATAAACAATGCTTATCGTTTTTACCTGTTAAATGATTAAATATGAGAATGGTATAATACAAAATATATTAAAAAGCCATTACCAGCAGTGTAGTTTAAGCACCAAGTTTTCAATTCTAGGATTATTTTGGATGATAATAGGAAAATGTCATGAATTTTAAATACTTTTGAATCGTGCCGTGATTCGTGTAATGCAGCGATATTTACAGCTTTGTTCCAAAAAATATATGTTACAAGTATATTAAACTTATATTTGGTCTATTAAGTTCTCTTAAACATTTACTTAAATTACTATTATATTTGCAGTGCCGACTGCGCTACATTGCGCATTAGAAGATATTAAAAAGCCATTACCAGCAGTGTAGTTTAAGCACCAAGTTTTCAATTCTAGGATTATTTTGGATGATAATAGGAAAAATGTCATGATTTTTAAATACTTTTGAATCGTGCCGTGATTCGTATAATGCAGCGATTTTTACATGTTCCAAAAAATCTATGTGTTCTAGATACAAAAAAATATAACAAGTATATTAAACTTATATTTGGTCTATTAGGTTCTCATAAACATTTATTTAAATTACTATTAAATTTGCAGTGCCGACTGTGCTACCGTTTTGCATATTTGTACGATAAACAAAAATATTTCTCGCCTATACATACCATTATCAATAGATACATTACTTTTACTCAGATAATTGTCAGCGACGTTTTTTGCGGTTATCACATTTCGACTGATACCGCACCTTGGCAATGTAGCTCGACAAATATTTCTTAAACACCAATGTTTATATTATATTACTTTTTAGCGTACAAGTGACCATTTAAACTTTATTTTATGAATCTTTCATTTTACTTGTACATTTAAATAAAAAATAAAATAAGTAAATGAGACGAATTAGTTCAAACTCGAAGCTGAAGTTAAATTCGCTGAGCACCAATTGAGAAATGTTACTCGGCGATGAAAAGACAAAATATAAATTGATGACCAAAAAAAAAGTCGCCAAACCTAAATAATTATTGACACCCGTGTCTCTGCATTTTGACGACCAAAAAAAATAAGGTCGTCTAATCTAATATATTTTTCTTCCCCTAAATGCAGTGTCGGGGGCCATGCCCCGCTCTGCCAAGGCTACACCACTGATTATAACGATGCCAGGATACTCCAGGATGTATTTCATGAAAAGAAAGAAAGAAAGAAAGAAATATTTATATAACAACACAATACACCGATATTGGGTATAAAAAAAAAGAATAAAATAAAAGATTTACATTTTAAAATTTGAGAGCACCTAACCAAATTATCACTATTATAATAGCATAAGCAATATGGCCTCATCTTTAGTAACTGTAAGGCAAGGTACTGAAGCTAACTTTCCTTACAATCTAAAAAAAACATGATTAAAAAAAAATTACAACATAACAAAAAGACAAACCCGCTGAGTTTCTTGCCGGATCTTCTCAGTTTAGGTCGTGTTCCGATCCGGTGGTAGTGTAAAAAAAAGTGTAACTGACAATTTGTAAGTGCCCCCGTAGGCCGATACAAAATAAGGACATTTCATTTCATTTCAATAGTTTTACGATATATACGATACAAGATTTTATAAAATGAAAATTGGTTTATGTCCTTAAAATTCTGCCTGCCGCCGACAGTCTCTTGCATCCGGTGTATAATGTACCTAACATTAGCACGTTTTGAGTAATTACGTGCCGTAACGATTAGCGTCGTTCCGTCTTAATTAATGGGCGCCAGTCTTACTAAAGCTGAAAGTTAAATAATAAGTAAATAAACTTATTAATAAAACAATGATAGCTTAATGAATGGCTCACATCTATATGATTTATTATCCTCGGGAGTAGCAACACATCTGTTCTGTATAAAATTGGACATTAAAGTCGTAGATGGACAGCAGTGACCACTAACCGTCAGGCGGACTGCAGGCTCGTTTGCTTCTTATTATAAGAAATGTTTAAGATCTTAATTGTTCCTCTTTAAGTAATTTATAATTAACTTACAGAGAAAACACCGCACAAGTAACTACATCAACATTAAGACTCACTGCCGTACATTTGTTCACCGAAACGCAATAACTGCTTCATGCTAGTAATAGGTGTGGTGATAGAACCTTTCCTCGAACTAAACATTATGTTCACATTGCGCACACAATAAATGAAATTAAATGTCTTCAATTTGCATCGGCTCACGGGGGCGCCTACAAATTGTTAGTTTCCGTTTTTTTACACTGCCACCGGATTGGTACACGACCCTTGAAATCCGGCAAGAAATTCAACGGGTTTGACTTTGCAAATTTACAAAAATCTTCCATAATTCCAGAACACATGCAGCCGGCGGCTGACGCCCCGCGTGAACCAGCTGCGCGCGGAGGAGTGCGAGGCGGTGTCCAACACGCGCGAGGTGGCGCACGAGCGCGACATGCACACCGCCATGCAGATGGGCCAGTCCTACGAGGACCTCACCCTCGTCGCCAACTCGCCCACCAGGATACCCAGGTATGTATTTTATTGTATGGCAGGAGGATACCCAGGAGTGTGTTTTATCTTATGTTGAAGCTTGGAGCAGAGGCGATGGATGAAATAGTTTTAAGTGCGGTCCGGATATTGATGGTAGAATTACACGGCATTACGAGGATCTTTAGGATAGTGACTCGTACTCCGACATTGACATAAATCCGAGCATGAATTCTTGTAATGTACAAGAGCTATGCTAATCGAGATAGATAAAACGCGCGTATGAGAATTCTAAAAGCAGAAAAAATGTTTGAGTAGATATGTAGAGACGTACTGCAAGCTTTGGTCTACTTGATGTTTCTACTGTGCATATGGAGGGTAGTGCATAGGGAGGATAGAGAGAGTGAGTACCTAATAAACAACAACGATGGACCTGTTCGAGGCTTGTGTTTTTATTGAAGTGAAACTTCTTTATCGGGGTTGGAAAACAAAAGTGAAACTTCTTTATCGGGGTTGGAAAAAAATTTAGTGTAACATTTTTTCGTTACGCGCCATCTTTTTCTTATCCCTACCACGCGTGATATTAGATAGATTATTATAGATTAGATTATTTATTAGATAAAGTTTAATAAAAGCCTTTTATTAAACTTTATCTAATTTAACTTTATTTAACCAATTTCTGTAAAGTTGCATATAGTAAATTATTTTTTGAAAAATAACGTCATAAAGAAGTTTCACTTCTTACGAGTGTACGCTAGTACACGCACACATTTTTTTCTAAATTACATTTTTGTCGGAAATAATTTTGTACATTTATTTAATTGAAGTATTTATAAAAATATTACATGCAAATTTCAATAAAAGTCAAAAAGTTCTAGCCGAGCCGTTTACAAGGGCACTCTCGCAAATATTAATTTACTACATTATTGTCACTATTGCATTCGTGTTGTTTAACATATAATCCGCATTAAGAAAATGTAAGCATGATTAATTAGATATTTGTCTTTCAATGATAGCTATATGAATAAAAAATAAGGTAGGTGAGTAGATTGATTGTGTGTTCAATCAAGATGTCATTGAATGTCCGCTTTAGTAACAATCATACTTGGAAAGAGATTTTATCAATTGTATTAATAAACGTGTTCTAACGTTAATTGGACTATACATTTCTAGTGCTTACCATATACTATATTGTCCATTATAGAGTTAAAATTACGAGTAACATGAAATTGATTTTTTTGGAGGGAGGTAAATACGTGGTCTGAAAACTTCAAAGTTAAATGAAGAGATGAAACTTTTTTGTGCACGTTGGATACTAGTTTTGAAACAATAATGGGGCGTGTCTTTCCATACAAGTGGCTAGTTGATTGTTATTAAAATTGGAACATGCCGGCGTCGCCCATGGACTACAGTGAGCAACTTCATACAAAACGGGTTATCTGAAGTCAATTCCAGATCCGTTGTTACTCACAAGGATCATCGCCTCATGTTAAACTTAGTCAGCATCGAAAACCATACCTATTCACCAAAACGCAGTAACTGATTCTAAAAAGTTTCGGCGGTGGTAGTTTCCTGGCCGAACCATAAGTCTTACACCTTGTAAAATTACAGTAAAGTTAAATCATCTACCATCTTGTAAAGTTATATCAGTTATATAGTAAATAATATCAGTAAGATATAATAAGTCGTCTGTTTCGACAGGTTTTCCCCAGTGGTATCCCCATCCCCCACGAGAAAGTTCACGACGCGACGGAGCCTGTCGCCCATAGCGTTGCGAGCGTCGAACTTCAGCCCGGTGAGCCGGCCCACCGCGCTGGCGGGCAAGCGGCGCGGCGACGACGCGGACTCCCCGCTGTGCAAGCGGCTGTGCACCGGCCGCCTCACGCCGGGCACGCCGGGCACGCCGGACTCGGACTCGCTGGACTGCACGTTCCGCCCGGTGTCGCCCCGCCCGCAGCCCATGAGCGAGGGTCTGGATAATGAGAACCACAAGGCCAGCAGTCCCAGCTAATGCCCGGCGGTGTGCTGGTGGAGGTCAGACCCTTTTTGATTGCCTTGTCCGTTTGAATTGTCATTTTTTGAGATGGGAAAAAACTAAACAATAACAATGATCTCGCGATACTGTTTCCGTAATCGACAGTTTTCATAGTCTCGCCTACATTGTTAATGTTGGATCTGTAGGGCGTAATTCGAGTCTAAAATGGTAACAGCGCATAAAAAATAATAAAATTGCTCCTAATAATATTTCAATCCAAACGATTCTAAAATATGCAAACGAATAATTGGCAATTAAAAAAGGTCTGATCTGGTACAAATAATACCTAGCTTAAGATATGACAAGGCTCGCTGTGTGCTTCAGGAAGCTGTCGCTGTGAAAAGTGTAGTTGGTTACAACATTTCACAGTGACGGCTTCACCTACCATCACTGGTATGATGTTCAATTTGTGTATTTTTTGACTTGAAAATTGATTGGTATTATCGTATTCAATAAATTATGGTTTTAATACAAAAACAAAGTCTGTTAGCTCTGACACTCGACTCCAGTTTACTGTATACAAAGTATACACATACACGATTCCAAAGTGAAAGTACGTACATCAGATGTTGCGCGGTAAAACGTCACTCTCAGCGTTACTGTTTCACACTTATTAACTCCTTATATTTTTTTACTACGGGCCTTATATCGTTTGTTTGGGGAATAATTTCTAATAAGAAAATATCAATCAATTGTTGACGAGTTATTGAGTTAAAATTGGCGTTAATACCAGTGCATCCGTGGCCTATGGCATCTAGTTCCTAATAGTGAACTTCGGGCGTAGTTTAGTGTAGGAAGAGCGTGCCCTATTAATAGCCAAAGCATCCAAAACTTTATTGTAAATATATCATATTAGGTGCGTCTCGACGCGTATTGTATATAGTTATAGCGTGTAAGTGAATGTAGCCATTATTTTTGTTTTAAGCCCATTAAGGACTAAATGTCCTTCATTCCTCCCGCCTCAATGAAAGTGTAGCGTGTTGGCAAAACGTTAGTGGCGCTGTTGTTGTTAATTAAACTATTGTTACTGATGGTGCTTGCCACTAGATGGAAATAAAATGTACATGGCCTTGGAATCTTGTCTCTTAAATTATTGGACTTCAAAGTGGAATGGCAACCACATACACTTCTGCAGAATAAGACCACAGTAGACATATTAGACCAGTAGGGAAACTGCCTATAAGCGCTCGAAAACGGCACACTCACACAAACATCGCATCGACGAGGCCGCTATGAGGTTATCGCGGTGCTTCAGTAGCACGAAAACTCCATAGCGGCCTCGTCGATGCGATGTTTGTGTGAGTGTGCCGTTTTCGAGCGCTTATAGGCAGTTTCCCTACTGCTCTAATATGTCTACTGTGGTAAGACTCTCTCTGGTAGTAAATAATGACGTGATCCAAAAGCAGTTCTGTAAACCAACATTGTTATAATATTTGGTTAAGTGCAAAATGGGGACTTACATTTTTTCCACCTAGTGAAATGGCCCATGCTTATTCGATTATTAAATTTTGAAATTCAAGTATGAAACTAAACGAAGTATTTCTTCAATATTGTATTATCTAATTCGTATAGATATTAATATTTAATGTGTGTATTTAGCGCCGACGTTCTGCTGTATTTATTAAGTTCATCCTTTAGTTTTTAAACCATGTATTGTTCATTGCATTGTGTTCATTATTCACGTGGAATAAGTGAGCTTTTGATTAGGTATACCATATTGGTACATCCATTGAATGTTAGTTATAATTTATGTTTGTTCGAAATAATTTGTCAAATATGCAGTCGACATTACAACATAAAAATATATTTCTTTAATTTCATGTTTCATTTATACTATCTGTAGTTTTGTTACATAACTTTTTACATTAGTGTCTATTTGACCGGAATTACAGTATCTTCAAATAATTCATTCAAATGTTTGTCTAAAACCACGTTTAGTTTACAACGCTTTAGAGCCATTAAACCCTTTTACAAAGAAATTAAACTATATATATGTGTTTTTCTAAACAAAGTAACTCTTTTATAATCGTTAGCGTAGCGTTGTAACGTTAGTATGCTAGAAAAGGTATGTATGATGTTAAAACTTATTTTGTTTTCTACACACATTTAATGCTGATATTGGATTTACCTCCTTCGATCGAGTAATCGTTACTTGACAGCTTCGGATTGATATTCATAACACACATTTGAATGAGAATGTTTTATGTGGAGAGGTTGATGAGAAATAAATTAATGTCTTAAATATATCCGAAAGCATGCTATTACGCTTATCTTGTACCACTTAACTGCTCAAATAGCCACATATCCTGTTGAATAATTTATTTTTCATACAAATACAAATATAATCATAGAAATATGATTTTTATACTTTTCCAACGCATCCGCGCTACAAAACATGCTACCAATAAATATTTATATGAAATAATATTAAGACTGGGACCCATATTAATTCACGCACACAATATTTTATATACTTGGGGTTAGATGTGGACGACCACTTCCTGTGAAGGTTATTATTTATATCTAATTGATTCCAAACAAAAAATTCTAACCATCACATAAAAGCTTCATGAGAGTCATCTGGAAAGAGGAGAAGAGAAGGAGGAAGGTGGAGGAACCCGGCAACTGGGACCAAAGTCATCCGTCCCTTCCAGCCCAGTCTTCTTGTCCCGGCTTGAGCTTTAAGCTCGCCATAATAAACCCGGTGAAGTTGTAAAGACCATTAGGGCCAACAGGACCTACACAATTGCCAAAAAAGTCATCTGGGTATAATTGGGAATATTAGAAATATGCCGGAATTCAATTATGACTGGTAACAAAAAATTAAATCTATAATGTAAAATAATAACTATAGAAACGGAAATAAATATATAATACATGATATGATAGATATCTTGAAAAATATTAATGCATAGCTTGGTACTAAGGACTTACCAGACGTCAAATCGATAAAAGTACCATAGTATATTGTGGGGGAAGTGGGCTAATAGAATTGTACTTATTATAATGTATTTTGTAAATGGGAATACACATATACACTTACATATTCAATATACTCCGTAGTCGACTGTATATTATCATAAGTTTGTTTGTAAGAATAACCTTTGGGACATATTCTTGTACCTATTGTAGATGAAATTTCATTTTTGCCCGAGCACAAAATAAATTTAAATACTTATACATTGAAAGCAAGTCTTACGATCTATTTATTAGTTATATCAAAAATAATTTTGGAGGCTACTAATTGTCGCGTTCACTAATTTGTCTATTTAATCTTTCATTACAGTTTAAATAAATAGTTCTGAATAAAATCATCAAATATAGATTCATAAGCCGTTATTAATTGGCAAATAGCTAATATTTAATCAAGAATCAGTCTTAGTTTTTGTATTAGGTGCAATAATTATAACTGAATAAATTAATGCAAACTAAGATTATTAATACATAATAAAACATGATCATACATAAATTAATAATTTAGGTAAATATTGTATTTTTTGTATATTATTTCGCTCTTTATTTACTTTAAAAATAATATTGATTCTTGTTTACGTCCTAAATTGTTATGTTAACACCAGTATTTAGCCTATAATTTGCGTACGTCTTTCAAAATTATCGAAATAGGAAAAGCATTTAAACATGAAATAATGAATTGATTAGGCACTAGACAATTATTATAACCAGATCATTGTAATTATAGTAGCATTCAATGGCAAGCAATGCGTTCTGATATAATGTATGTGAATAGCTGTATTTTTGTAATTTTCAACAGAGCACATGATTGATGTTCACGAATATAATTTGAAATTTAAGAAGTTTGTCCAATTACCTCAAATACACTGTATGAGCTGTTATAAAGTGCATTTTGTTTGTTTATATATATAGTTAATGAAGGTGATGTGGGATGTTACAACTTGGACATGTGTAAAGTTTTTTTTTTTATATTTTTCATATGCTTGAGTGCTAAACTTTAATTTACTACCGATTAGTCATTACTCAAATACATATATAGGAAGGCCCGTCATTGGATAGAATTCTGTGCCTTCTGTTAAAAGTAATAAACCTATAAATTAATAAAAAAATATTACACTATTGAGATCCTTTACTTTATTTTGTGTAAGGTAATATAAATACTAATTTTGTGTAAGGTAATATTGTTACATTAAGATTAAGTGCATACATACATACCTAGTAAAACAATTCAGCCCGTAAAATGCTCGAAAATTTGACTCGCTCGACGACTTCTAATAGAATTGTTAGGAAAACGGGAATCTTTCATCGGTGGAACTGCGTTTTCCGATTGGAAAAACAAAATATATATTAAGTTTTTCCAACTCCGTATTGTTGTTGTAACACAGGTCTCGTTTTAGAAAAACCTTTGAATTTTGCAATAAATAATCTTTTACCAACTTTCACTAGCAGCAGATTAGATTAAAATTCAAAGCGGTACATTATTTTACAGGAGGCACAGAATTGGATCTGTTTAGAAGTTACTTTCTCTGATGTTGTTATGTAAACTGGAGACTCAGACTCGGATAAAGGATTATCGGGACCAATAGTGTTCCAGTAGTCGCTACTACATTGTTTACACACAGATTAGGAAATCGCGTGTCCAGTTTGTACGTCAGTCTACATACCCCAATCCATGTACCTATTGTGTAGTAGGTACGTTTTGTATCTTTTGTACAGCCGGGACGACCGCTCCCGCAAACTACCATTTTGTTTTCGATTGTGATTAAATCACATCCATTAAAATTATTTGATTGTTTTCTTACCTACCTACTGCGGTACGATTTTTATATTAAGGACCTTTATCCTGCCACGCGGTTGTACGCCTTAATTTATGCAACTCTCGAGCGTTTACTGATAAAATGCAAGCGGAACAAATGCGGGATCAGCCGCCGCATATAAACCCACGTGACTGGAAAAATGTTAATTCGTAGGCAATGATACACTCATAATACGATGTGTTTAACTAGGAGCTCACTGTAGCTGCATTGTATATGATTGAGTTAGGGTACAACTTAAAATATCTTGTTTAATTTACCGTTTATCACATAAAAATCTGATACCCCTGTTGTGTGAGTGTGAAATGGATTTCACATAATAAGATTCAAAGTCGAATCAATGATATTTAGAATCTAGTAAAATACATTTCAAACCTTAGTTAACATTTATTTACAAACGAGTAAATGAAGATAAATGAAAGCATATGTACCAAACCAAAATCACTTTTATTTACAAGTCAGTTTTACAATATTAACCATGTAAAATAAGATGACAAATGATATTAAGAAAAACAGTTTTTAAAAGTGAAATTATTCTAAAACTTACCATTAATGAACAACATATTATAACATTCCAATATTTTGTACTCTTTAAAATGTGATAAATTACAAAACATAAGACAATGATGCGAATAATCTCACAATAATTACTATGTAAATTAATTATTAAAACATTACAAAAATCCATTAATAATTATATTAATTATAATTAAAATGTACTGTAGCAAAGTTTTCGAAACATAGTACAATAATACACATCGTATATAAAACCATTTGCCATCGGCGCGTGTAGAACCGATTTTAGCAAAAATACTTCACAAAGTACATATGTATATAGTTCATGTTATTACCAATTTTGTTTCACTGGAAGTCAATCCAATTCCGATTTTATTACACATTCAATTGAATTACTTAACCAAAATATTCCCTTATCAGATGCTTTTACAAATCTAGAGAATTTTATAAAACATTATCTAAAACATTTATGTACAATTGCGACACAATACACACTATTACTAATGAGGATTTTTCGCTACACTGATGAAATTTACAGATTGTTTTATTCCCGTAAAGAGTGAGCATATTCGTATGTCTTTACTATTATTATTGATAAGTATACAAACATAATACGATCATTCGTTTCAACATTTTGTTCTATCAAAAATCAGTTACTTTTTAAATTAATAAGTCGAAACTAGGTTGTACTTCTGTTGCCATCAGTCAGGAGCTTTACAAAACACTAGATCTAATCATAGGCACATCTTATAGCGATAATCCCCAAGCAAGACAAATAAATACAACACAAACCCTGTCAAAATACCCTATATTTTCTATAGGAAGACAGAATTATAAAAATAAATGCGATTAAGCAGCTATGCAAAATTATGCAATTAATAACTGGATTACTGGAATATGAAGCGTAAAACGCTTGTGCAGTGGCAAATGGGGCGCTTCGACTGATAGCCATAATTATAATTGGAAAGTGTATTCAATAAAACTGCTAATTTGCAAATAAAAAATATAAAAATTATCCCAGAAAAACAATATTTAAGTATAACAAAATAAAATAAATTCAAAAAATTTAACATCAAAATTTGTAAGTGCATCACTCGCCAACGCACACGCGCCATTATAAATCTATTGAGGTCAAGACATCCGTCAGTCGATCTGTTTTGGTTGGCTTTTGGTTTACTTTAACATCAAACAAAACTGGAGATCATTTCCACAGAAACTAGGTTTCGTTGGTAAAAACGAATATCTCCATAATCTTAAAGGATACACTCCTTACGTCTCGGTGGTGATCGTAGGCTCGCCATATAAATTTATGGCACATTCAACTAAGTCGTAACTAGAATATAATCTAAGTGGAGGTATCAACATACCTGTGCTACAATTCGTCAGCATACCTCAGTCTTTTTACGATATTCCACAAGTTGTAAATAAGCATCTCGGCGAAAACGCACAGTCAGTGTCAAAAGAGATACGTGCCAGATAAACTTAGTTTATCATCTCAAAAACAATCTCAATAAATACAGAATAAGTACAATCGTTGACAAAAATGTTTGTAAATAGACATATTATCTAACCGAAAACTATATGTAATAATTTCTTGATTACTACTTTAGTATTACTTTTGTAGCTGACCATGCGTGTTCCTATTGACTCACGCAATGTCGCAGAAAAAGATAACAGCAATTGATCTCTAGATTGGCTCTCGCTGTATAACTTTTGTCTGAGTCTCTACAAAATTACATTACATACCTTAAATAAACTTTACGAAATGTCATATACAAGTAACTTAAAGTATATTAGGAGGACCATTGTGGCACCTTACATACAAATTGGCACCAAAACCCTATTGCAATTTAACATCTAACAATAATCTTGTGTTGCACTATGAATATAAACTACCTCTTACAAATATCCCTAATAAGGCAGTGGTCAGATATGATGTTAATTAACTTGAAACATAGTGCTTTCCATAATTAAAGCCAAACATCTTAAAGCAACTTTTCGCAGTAGAGTCCTGGCGCAGTCGATTTTGAGACACAACATTAAATAACAAACAAGCATTCACTATTTTGGATAAGGCTTCGGTTACACTTTTTTTCACTGCATTGGCATATAATTTTGTCCATTTTCGAGCATCAAAATTTGTCGTGTAACATAAGCCCTACGAGCACACAAGACACAAATAGGCTAAATGATTTGGACCCACCTTAGTACGGTTTTCACAAAGTGTAAAGTGCCACGCGGCCTGTCTCAACTGCACAGTACCGAGTCCTCTACAAGGGGTACCTTGGCCACTTCGAAGAAGATCGTGTGCGAGTACTTGTTCCGCACGGTGCTGATCGCGGACTTAGGCTTTTTGTGTAGCGTCGCGTTCTGGGCGACCGCGATCGGGAGAATGTCCTTCAGTGTGTAACCTGGAAAATAACGATTACAATTTATCAAAAGATATGTTTTAGGGCAATGACAATTATTGATTTAATACAGCGATATTTTTTTAAATTTTATAATTACGACTACATCACCTAACGGACTGGATATGGCCAGCTGTAGGATCCATTCAAAGGCACATTGTGGGGGTGACTAAATTTTATTTAAAATGGATTTTTTAATACATTTATGTTCTAGAAGGCAAAATAGTACTCACACCTGGAGTGGTGAATTAAGTGGGTTGATAAGCTTTATACCGTTCACCTTTTTTTAAAAGACAGTCCGAAATTATGTAATGTTTTTTTTATAAATACAGTCTGTGACTACCTACTTTGTACAACGCACGCCTATGCCTTCGACAACATAATTAAATTCGTCCCTAAACTTTTAAAAAGTTTTCCGTTGGTTCATAAAACCAATCTTGATACTAACTTTAACAAAATTTTAGTTTTATGTAAAATGTCTTCTAGTTGAAAGTTAAATATTTTGTATTTATGATACTGTTTACGAGAGCACATGTTGTATCTTGTGGGGTACATGTCAAGTTCAGGGAGCGCTATGCATCTCTCACCCGTGTAGTACTGCAGCGTGGGCGTCCAGCCGCCGAGCGACTTCATGCGCAGCGCGAGGTAGAGCGCGGCGGCCGCCATCTTGCTGTCGGAGTGCGGCAGCAGCCCGTACTCCAGCAGGCACTGCTCCAGCACGAAGCGCGCCAGCGTCAGCGTCGGCATCGACACGCGCGCGCACTGAGGATGTTAACACATTATCATGGTTACAGCCTGGCGTTATCCACGCATACGATCGTGTCATCACATCATATGATGTACACATGGCTAATAGTTGGTTAAAAAAATTGTCACTATGCCTAAGTTCTGCAAGTATCTAGTACGTCTTACGTGTTTTTTATTGTCATCGGTAATTTTATTTTATTTTATCCGATATTAGTAGTAAACGAGCATGCAATCAAACTGATGGTAAGTGGTCACTGCCACCCATGGACATCTATAAGCAAATTCACAAAGATCAGGGATTCTATGTCGTTTTCATCGTCGTCACAGATGCGTTGCTACCCCTGAGAACTAAGGTCGCCTTAGATGAAATGATGTGAGCTTACAACCACACTTTCACCAAAACGAGACTTGCTTCAAGTTAGAAATAATGTGTGTCGGTGATACCTGTCCGGCCGATCTACACTGGAACTACCACCTTTGAATCTAACAATTATTTAATTTTAATGTTCTATCACCTGGTAAACTTTAATTACTTCCATGAATACCGCTGGTTAAAATACACATCCAAGGCAAACCTAGTCTATTGCATGGTATGATGGCATAAGGACATTTATTCCGTAATGGTGCATTTACGCGCAACATAATAAGAAATCCGAAACTATTAGGTTAAATATAGAAAATTCAATTTCAAGCATATTGCATTTTTACAATTCTAATATTTGACGATAGGTACCTACCTTGTGTGCGTTTTAGTTTATAAAAAATAGATGCAAGTCAAATCCATGCTGCGTTCCTCACCCTCGCGTATCTGCGCAGGAAGCGGTAGGAGAGCGGCACGCCCAGGTCGAAGTCCACGACGCGCAGTATGTTCATCTCCATGGTCAGCAGCTGGCTGAGCGTGTACGCGCCGTCGCAGATATACAGGAAATCGTCCACCAGCGGCGGGATGCGCTCCTGCGGGGCGCACACAGTCTTACTAATATTATAAACCCGCCTTTATATTATAGTTTGTAGTAGTAGTTGTGGTACTAGTATAGTGTGTTTGTATGTTTAGTAATTGCAAGAAAAAAATACTGGTCGGATTTTGCTGGGATTTAGTACACAGATAGTTTGGAAACTGGATTACACTTGGTAGTGTGATAAACTTGGCCAAGGCCCGCGGGAATAAGCTAGTGCAGACATTAGGAGATAATTAAATGTACAAAAGGAACCTACTTTCAATGTATTGTCATTATCTTCCTTCTATTTATAGAAGTGCCACAATGTAAATATTTTAATGTTCAGAGAAGATTTTTTATTATTTATGTTAGTGTTAACTATTTTATTTACACTTTATGTAATTCAACAACATCCAAGGGAGTATTATGTTCAACAATATATTTCTCACGTCAAACTTGGAAGCAATGAACAGTGCTGAAGCTCCCAACAGCTGTAACTCCTCCTTGGTGAGGTGATCTTTCTCCGGCTGCGTTTTGGTCGACTTTGTGAGGAACAAGTCCACTAGCTTCACGGCCAGGTAGAGGGTCTCGTGGTTCAGCTCGAAGCTCTCCTGCACCTCCACCATCCAGTCCACGAGAAGCGCTCGCATCCACGAGGTGATGCCTTTCATCCGTTGAAGATAATCGTCAATGGGGAAAAGTCGCTAAAAAGAAATAATTTAAACACATAAAAATTATTATACATTAAATAACATTAAATAAGTATAACTATACATTAAATAACACAGCCATTTAATAATTTACATGCTTTATGCATTCACTACAGAACCTATATTTTACAAAGAATTTTACCTAAAGAAACTTGATACCTTTTTAAGATTTTAAAATCAGTTAATACATGCACTAAACATACTAACAATAAGTAAGAAACTTGTATAATTGTAAAAGTTACATAAAACGTAAGGCTTGAAATCTGGAGTTTTTATATGTGAGAATTTACATATTTTAATCATAGATTAAAATATGTAAATTCTCGCATTTCACTATTTCATTATACGAGCTTTTTCGCGCTTCTACTCAGTTTACCAAATTACATCTGATTATTAGATAGACGAAATAGAGAAATTCGGTTTTCGTGTTGTATTAAAAGAAATGTAAAGTCTAAAAGTATTACCGATACACATTTTCCCGTCCCGCTTTATATGTCCGATATCTGGCGCTTAAGAAGTGACCTCTTTAAAGTTATAGTAGATATTGTCAAAACCGTTAAGTCAAAAATAGGTAACTAGCAAAACAATAAAGAATAAACAATCGTAAAAAAATGTAATAAGGTGTCAAACAATTTTACTTACGATTTTGAAACTTAGTTTTGAAATAAATGATTACATAAGGTATACCAGGGTACTTCTGCAAAGTCCTGGGATATGCATTCCCAGGATACATACAAAATATCTAGTCTCAAGTCTCTCTAGACTCAAATCTAGTCTCAGAAAGTGCCCCATTCAAATAAAATCATGTCATAAACAAATTTCGGTACATTTACGGTTTCTTTGAATATGTACAATCCAGTTTAAAAGAGATTGCATATTAAAAAACAATTCCAAATAGTGGCTCGTTACAATTATTGACAATTTAAAAAATGTGTAACCAAAAGTAATATGTGTTATATCTCACTTCTCTGCTCTTTAAATAATTGAAGATGTCCATAGCATAGTTGGAGACTTGGACTGTGTCATTCCAGTTCTCCTGGTCAAAGTCCGCGACGCCCTCGGGAACCTTGTGCGGGGTTTCCGTCTCCGCGTCCAGTGAGCGATTGACGCTATCGTCCAGATTAACTTTGTCAAGTTTCTCGGCAATTGCCTTCTCTTCCTTCGTTGCTTCTGCTGGGCTACTGGGAGAGAAAATGCTATTAAAACATATTAATTGTTGTAGGATAAAAATAATTATTACATTGTTATATTAGTGTAAAGTGAGTAATTACACACATTTTTTTTATTATAAACACATGTAATGAAGAAATACACAGCAATACACAGGTAGCATATTTTATAAGTCATTAAAGTTAGAAATGACCCTTTTTTTTGTTCTCGTGGGGGTAAACCTTCAACAGGTACCCGACGCTGTGGGAGCGACGCAGGGTTATGTGGAATTTTTACCGCACTAAAACCCCCTCAGTGCGGTGAACGTCGTCGGCGCTACAAATATGACTCCAGGGTCTCCAAAGGAACTCAACCGGATCCTCTGACCGTGTTGCCCCATCGGGCTCCTCCCGGATGGGCGGCTGGGCCCACCGCTCCGTCTAGTCTTTACGACGGTATGCGACCATAATACCGCAGTCGATCTCGGGATCGCATGGCTGAACGGTCTGAGCTTCCACTCTAACCGCTCCCGGACGCCCCTTTTAGTCACAGTCGACAGGCAGAAGATACCGTAGCCCTATTCTGATCCCAGAAATACAGGGACGAAGTAGAAATGACCCTAACTCATAACTTAGTACCCAAAACCTATCATTGATATAAAAAATAGTACGTTTTGGATAGAACTGCATTCTAAGCTAATGTTAGTTTCAATGGTGGTAATCCTCTAAGCTACATACTCATATAAACATCTGTAGCCATCAGTGCCCACTTATTTCTGCATAACAACAGTGCTGCTATAGTTTACTTTGAAGTGTAGTGAGGGAAACATGTTTATCCAAAGCATACTATGTAAAGCATATTTCACCTAGGATTGATTTGTATCTTACCATGGACACTAGCCATGGGTGGTAGTGGCCACTTACCATCAGTTGAACTGCATGGTAATTTGTTACTTTAGAACTATAAAAACAAATAGTCCCTGGGCAGTAGTGATGACTTTACATCACATGGACCCTTATATGGGTAATTTATTTAACATGCAATAGCATCTTGTATTTCTTTTGTTGAGATATGAAATGTTAAAAGATAATGACTAAATTTTTTCCAATTCTCAAAAAATGTGAACTAATTTATAATCATGAAAATAATATTCATGAACAGTGTATAATAATATTGAAAGGAGTAAGACTAAGCAATATGTTTGCCTTATATATGAGACACCTCTGATATATGAAGCAACCATCTTGTCAGGAGTGGAGGAGTGTTTGGTGTCACATAGGACACTTGTTTTATAAGAAGTTAGTTAAACATATCCATGAGCTTCAGCGACCACATCTCATTAACTAGGTGGTAGAACCAGCGGTAGAACCTTCAATTGGGGATACCACAGCCACATCAATTTCTAGTGTGCAGCAATTTTTAGGTTTTAGTTGAAGGATGTGGTTGTCAGCTTCCACTTATATTAGGTGGCCATCTTAGTTCGCAAAAGTAGCAACAGATCTGTGATTGACTTCAGATAAAATTCCTGTTCCATATAAAGTTGCTTAGAGATGTCTATGGAAGGCAATAACAAATTAGCATCAGACAGACTACATGCTTATTTGATAGCCATCCATAAGCAATGTCATATAAAACACGTGTCTCTCACAGGTATGTTGCTACTCCCGAGGACTAAGATGGTTGTTTCATTTGAAAGTAAGCTACCACATTCTTCCACCAAAATGCAAAAACTGCTTCACTCAATAAATAATTGTGGGGATGGTACCTTCCTTGTTGATCTACATGGTAACCATCCTGATCTACATGGATACCAACTGGTAAAACCTTGGATTTATATCCACAATTTTTTAAATGAGGCGACCATCTTAGTCCTCATCTTAGACATTAGAGCTTTATGTTCTATACAAAGTTGCTTACATGAGTCCATGGGCAGCAGTGACCACTTACCATCAGGTGGACTGCATGCTCGTTTGCTACTTCAGTTATATATTAAAAAAAAAGTTATTCATTTACATCAAAATACTAACATATTTTCCAGCGCTGTCATATAAAGCGACGGCTCGCCGGACATGTCACTCCTGGCTGACTTGGCAGAATTCTGACTCTGGTTTTGATTCTCCTTGCCCATGGATTTCCTCTCCACATTCTTGAGGATGCCATTCTGGGCTCTAGTGGCAACTGGCTTAGGAGGATCTTTGGCAAAGTGCTTCTGTACTGTTTCTATAGCATTATTTGCTGCTCTTTGTAGCTGCTTTGTTTTCGAGGCTTTGCCATTAACTGCCAATATTTGTGCCTGTGGTTTTATGCTCTAAAATATTTAAATAAAATTATAATCTCAGAAAATTAAATGAACGATAATTGAATATGTGTGTTAATAATGTGTGTAACACCAATTTGTGTACCTTATAAACTATGAATGGAAGTTGGTCTTTTATTACTTAGAAAAATATTAACATAAAGTGTGATGTTCAGTACTCAATTATTTATACTTCAGAGCTTTTAAGTGGATAACACTAGGATCTATCATCTGCATCATAAGTGCATATGAAGATAGACAATATTTTATTCAAATTTGTTATTGTTAAGTAAGGTAAGGTATTACTAAAACTCAACTAGTGTACTATTTAATATTAACACTTGATTTACATATAAAATAATTAAATAACTTTAAAACTGTGTCAAGGCCAACATTTATCAGCTGTTCAGCAAGACTAATAACACTGCTAGTAAAGAAACTTGATTAATTAAGTATTATAATTTAATCTATACTAACAATAAATTTACGTAACACTTATTTTTACTTATTTTATTACTTTATTAATTTTTCACATTTTATATTGTGACCTGAATTAATTGTACCTGTAATTATAATAAAATAATGATAAAATAGAATAGTAATAAAGCATCCTTGAATAACCAAACTTAAAAGGCATGTTATTTTGTGGGACAATAATTTTTGGAGGGAAAGTTCAATGACCTGTTTTTTGTCAAAACAATGCAGTTATCACATGCACTATGTAGGAATATACGAGAAACCTTTAATAGCAGATAAATCATAAGCTTTTATTAACGTTTTTTTTTCGATTTCTGTAAATAAATACCCTCAACTTGTTTTTATAAATGTGGTTTGTATAACAAAGGGTTATTAACCTTTACTGTTGGGAGCATTTTAGTCTCCACTGTGACTTTCTTGAGCGGCTGGACCTTATCTTTGTCATTGGTGGCGCAGGACTTGTTGAAGGCATTGGTGATGTCCCCGAACGCGGCCCTCTTCGCCGTCATGTCTTTCAACGGACTATCTGCTTTTCTTTTGTTTGGCACCTTTAAACTGTCTTTGTAGCTCTTCAGAGTAGCCAGCTGCTTGCTCCTCGTCGTAATTCCATGGCTCAAAATACCGTTGAAGTTCTCATTGACGCCGATCGGCTTCGATGCCAATCTCGTTGGCGCCATCGTTCCTAACAACAATTTATCGTTCTTATCGCGTGTTTGCGTGAATGCTTTTATTCTTGCAATGTATAATACGTTTACACGAAGATATTAATGATATATAAATCGTAAACAAGTTTCAAAATCATCACGTCTAACGACCAAAAATGGAGGCAAAACAACTGAACGTCTAATAATGCACGTAGCGTCAGGCGTTAATACGTATAGAATTGTGTACTTACAGTTTACAGATCGGCGTCAGCCGTTTTATAACAAAATTAAACTATCTAAGAATTTTCACAACTGAATAACAGCACACCGGAGTAAAGTTTATCCAAAATTACGTTACTTCAACACGCAACCGAATAGAGCAATCTACAAAAACCGTTGCTTTGAATTTCTATTGGCAAATCAACAGACCAATAAAAGGTAAGCTTCAATGTCGTTCCTTTTCGTTTCGTGAACCCAAATTTTATCGTACATTTTTGTTTATAATACATTTTAACTGGAAAATTAATCTATTTTCGTAGAACATTACGTGAAATTTATAAAATAATAGTAATATTATAATTTTATTTACGAGAAAAAGATTCAGTACTATATTTTTTCGGAATTATAGTAATTTTAATTTGCAGTTTCGTACATGTGAAAGGAACGTAAAATACGTTTCTGATTTCTTTTTTGCATTAAATTCTATAATAATAATAGGAGATATTAAATGATTATGAAAATTTTCAAAACAATCGAATGGATTTATTATGACGTAAATGTTAATAATAAAATATTGCACTAGTATAATAGTATTTATTTATGTTGCAAGGTATGTTTGCGTAAATTGCATTTCATTTTTGACGTACTGATAATTGTTATCAGGGCAATGACATGCTCAAATGTCAAAATTAGCAATGTTGTGATAACAAAATTATTGTTGGTATTTATTTTCCTATAACTTTAAAAAATACTTTAGGTTCTGCTGTATATACGTAGTAAAATATATTCAATGTACATGGTAGTGGCTCAATTGTAAATAGTAAAAATGTTGGGAGGAGTGCGATTGAAAGTTATATACACACATGAAAGATCCTGTTTTGCTTACATCAGTTCAAAGTATAACACGGGCAAGGATCAGGTAAGATAACATTTTGTATAAATACATGGTGTCTATTTGATTACGATACAATAAACAGCAATTTAAGATAGTAGATTATTTTAAAATTATTTTTTAGGTTACTTGATTTTATTACAAATATTATTATTTCCTTAATTATTGTGATTTATGAGTGTTGAAAGTAAGAAACAAATATGTAGTTGAATGCTTTGTTATTTTTGATACGTAATATTATGTTTTTAAAATTCAGTAGTGTAACAACCCTGTAATTTATTCATAGAATGACATGCAATTTGTACGAAATGTTTAAATGTATTTTTTCCTGTTTATTCCAGTCACAATGTATTCAAGTCCTGAGCAAGGAAAAACAAATACTTCTTTGGGTTGTGTATACCACCAACATTCCGGAAGGCCACCTTGCATGTAATCCTATTTACAGCAGGCTTATAGGGCTCGATGAGGGGGCTGATGTCTTTGTTGCGCCTTATGGGGATGTCAAGGTGTTGGATGAGCTGTACATTGATACTGATAGTCCAGATGATCAAGAGATACTGGTGGGTTTTAAATTTTAAATATTTACTGCTAACTTGAACACCCACATCTAACTTTGTTTTTTTTTTACCTGATTAAAGTAGCAAACAAGCATGCAGTTGACCTGATGGTAAGTGGTCACTGCCGCCCATGGACACCTGTAAGCAACTTCAAATAAAACATGGGTTCTATCTGAAGTCAATTACAGACGCATTGCTACTCCCAAGGACTAGGATGGACGCTTCATATAAAAGTGTGCCGGCAACCACACCCTTCCATCGAAACGCAAGAAATGCTTCACGTTAGAAATAGGTGTGGTGGTGGTACTTACTTACGTTAAACTACACTGGTTCTACCACCTGGAAAATAAAAATGATGTCTTTGTCTCATAAAAATGGTGTAATGTTGCTTTATTGTTTTTAAATGTGTGTGGCGATGGTATATTAAACAATATGGAAGCTATTTTAATTTTGTCCTCAAGATCAGAAACCGGGTTATGAACAATTTCAATAGGCAGGCAGTTGGTAGTTGAAGTTCATGGGTGGCAGTGACCACTTAACATCATCTGAACTGAATATGCATTTGCTACTTGTATTATATATAAAATGTGTCATTTATCTTCAGTAGCTATATATTCATTGAATCAATTAGTCTGTAACTTGAAATTATGTCATAAAAAAATTACAGTAACATTTTTCTTATTTCAGGAAAACAATGTAGATATTTTGCAGCTCCGTATTCTAGACCAACTCAGATTAGTAGTGGCCAATCAGAGGGCTGTTGTCTGGATATCCACGTCTATGCCCATTGTTTTCACCCCCAAGAAGACTGGGATTTTAGTAAACCACAGCAGAGTTGTAGTAAAAGTAGATGCCTTTAATAGCTTTCATAGTAGTCTGCAGAGTAGCTTGCCGCACATGCCTGATAAGAGTAATCAGCAATTTAATAACATAGGATTAATTAATAGTGGCTTGCTTAAACCATACATGAATGTACCGGAAAGAATTGTTTTGCGAGCACTTCCAATGGACTGTGATGGCAAAAGGAACCTGATACATCCATACATTGTTTTCTTGCATGAAGACTTTCTCAATGAGAAATATAAGGATTCTACTGTGATATTAGCTACTATGAGACATATTCCATTAGTGCTACAAGAAAACAAGGAGGAAGAAGATATTGATGCTGTAAATAGTCAAATTGATGGTCTATGTGTTGAAATAGTGCCTGTAGATAATACTGTTTTCAGAAGTCTATGCCGTGAGGTATATAACAAAAATATACCAACTGTACTTATACCTAAAGCATTGAATGTGATTATTAACATTGAGAATGGTACAAAAATAATATTTGACATAATAGGCGACAAAATAGAACAACCAGAACATGTAGATATTGTTACATACTCAGAGAAAACCCAGACAGAAATAGATGTGATAGAGAAGTTCAAGAAATGTGTTGTAGAGAACACACATTCTGGTAAAAGATTTCTCATCAATGATAGTATGGTGAAACAGAATCTGCTAATAAGTAATGGTTTTCTGCAATTCAAACTCAAGCCAGAGAAACTTAAATACACAATGCTCAATTCAGAGTCTTTCAGACAATGCACAGTTGCAGCAAAATGCTTGAGTGACACAGACTTGGTGCTGCCAAAACTAGCAATGTCCAATTTAGAATATGATTCCAAAAATTACTGCAGGACAATGAAATCAGTACAGAAACTAGTGGAGAATGTGTTGTCGCATATTTATTTCGAAATACATCGAGAGGCTAATTTCAAAGGGGTTTCTGAAATTAAGAGCAATGTCTTAGTTACTGGTAAGTGTATTATTGTGGCATATTTACGCTTAAAAGGCAAATACTAAATCATGTAGTAATAATTATTGTCAAAAAATACAGTTCGAAATTATGATTGGCAAGGGATTACACCATATTCAAGAATGATTTGATTATTTTCACTTAGATCCTTTTTTTATTTTAAAATTACGATTGTTTAAGCTGGCAGGGCTTATGTCATATATATTATGTCTTATATGTCATATATATTATGAGCCTATGTCATACCAGTTTGTTTCATAATTTCTCCAATTATATTCCAATTAATTTTACTTCATTTCAACATATGATAATAAATTTTATGTTATACAATGTCTTGCAGGAATAAGTGGAACAGGAAAATCAGCCCTCTGCCAAATAGTACAAAAGGAACTGACTGTCTGGTCGCACATCCTGCATTGCAGATCTTTGAAAGGTCGCAAGGATATTACCGAGGTGCTCGGCAAGGCTATATTAATGTGCCAGGAACGCAGTCCAGCGGTGCTCATCTGTGATGATGTTGATGCGCTAGTACCGCCGAATATGGAGGGTGCTTCGCCACAGGATATTGCTTATTATCAAAGGTATACTTACAATTCACTTTCTGAGAGTTATCTAGTAGACAATGATAAAATGTCAAATAGGTTTTATGTGGATTTATAAGATCTCTTTATGCTTTAGTTTGTAAGATAAAAAACTAGCATTGTAAAAATTTCCCTAAACTACCTAATAGTTTAAAATAATTTAAGAGAGAAACTTAATAAGCGGTATTAAGAGCACCCTATGTTTCTTATAGCCCTACAATAAATGGTTGACATGCCAATGACACAGACATTTTTTTTTTATAATCTTGAAGTAGCAAATGAGCAAGCGCATTTCTCTTGATTGTATGTGTTCCCTGACGCCCACGGACATCTGTAATCAATTTCATATAGAGCCGGCAACAACACCTTTCCAGCGAAACGCAAGAACTGCTTCACGCTAGAAATAAGAGACGGCGGTACCTCCCGGGTCGAACTACCACCTGGTAATATAAAACCTAGGCTTGGGAGAGATTTTAAAATAGCAAGATCTTCATCACACCTAGTGTGCTATGTGATGATAATGAGAAGATCTTGCTAGTTTTTTTCTATGTAATAATGAAGTAGCAAATGAGCATGCAGACCACCTGATGGTAGGTGGTCCTCTGCCACCCATGGACAACTGTAAGCAACTTTATATAGAACATAGGTTTTATTACAGTAGGATGGTCGCCTCACTTAAAGTGTGCCGGCAACAACGAATGTTCTATCGAAACGCAAGGAATGCTTCTTAAATCAAATCTTTTGGCGTAAATAATTATCAGTAACATTTATTTCATTTCACCAGGTTGGCTGTAGTGATAAAACACATGTTACAGTCGTGTACAGGCGTGTGCGTGTTGATGACGTCACTCAGCATGAAGTCCCTGCATCCCGTGCTTAGCCACTTCAGTGGGAAGCCGCTCTTTACAGCGCACTTTGATATAAAGGAGCTAAATCAAGTGAGTCATAGTAAATGTATTATATTGTTATACTTATATTTGGCGATAAACTTTGATCTATCACAGTAAGAACATTCAGTATTTTGAGTAGTGGTTGTTATTCTTAAAGAATTAAAATATCAACACTAAAGTGTGTATATTTTAATGAACATATTATATTAAATAATTATTTGGGGTACAACCCATTATTATTCCACTGCAGGGCACAGGTCTTCTCTCAGAATGAGAGAGTTTTAGGCCATAGTCCACTGTGCTGGCCAAATACAAATTGGTGTTGAAAGGTGAAGTAAATTATTTAGTTTCAGTAAAAAAAAACAGTTTTAACCTTTAATCTTACATACATATAATTGATATTTTTCCTGGCAATTAAATTACAATTACAATCTTTAGGACGAAAGAGAAGAACTATTCAAGCATTTGCTGAACGATAAAATTCGGGATACGTTTCTCGTGGAGGACGATGATGTGATTAAGCTAGCAATGGACACGGCCGGCTGCAGCGTCAGGGAGATAGTAGACTACCTTAATAAGAAGATATTTAACGGTGTTAAAAAGAAAAGTGAGTAATGTATCGCCTTTATAAAACGTTAATATAATACGGTGGTAGAACCAGTGTAGTTCGACCGGGGAAGTACCACCGACACACCTATTTCTAGCGTGAAGCATTTCTTGCGTTTCGATAGAAGGGTGTGGTTGCCGGTACACTTTTTTATGAGGCTACCATCATAGTCTTCGGGAGTAGCAACGCATCTGTGATTGACTTCAGATGGAACCCATGTTCTGTATGTAGTTGATTACAGATGTCCATGGGCGGCAGTGACCAAGTACAATCAGGTAGACTGCATGCTCGTTTGCTACTTCAAACTGTAACTGCAAACAAAAATAATAAGCGAAAGCGCGCATTACAACTTATTAACGCTCCTCTACGCCCTACCCTCGAACGTTTCCGAACGATTCTGACTAAGAGGAAAATCTAATTTACAACTTATTCTCTTAAACATTGAGTCCAATTTTTTCTCAGTCCCAAAATATTTTACTTACATTTTTTTACTTCTGACATGTTGTAGAGAAACATCCTGAAGATCCGAAACCCCGCTTGGTGGAAGATGTGACCAAGGACGTGGAGAAGGCTAAAGCTTTCGATATTTGGGGGCCCGTCGGTGGTATGGACGCCGTAAAGCAGGAGCTCACCGAATGTATATTTTGGCCTATCATGGTAATATTTCTTTTTAAATATATTTTGAAGGTTTTACTGTTCGAAAACCTTCAAAATATATTTAAAAAGACGTTTGATTGTCTTTGAGTTTCAATCAATCCAAAACAACAGAATTTAATTATTATTTTATATATATTTGTAACCCATGTATTAATGTTTTATGAGGCAAGATTTAATGTTTATTTCGTTAAAGTCTATCAATTATGAGGCGATTACAATTTAATGTTTAGTTACATTGTTAACGCGGATTAAGTCGTAGGGCACATCTAGTATTTAATAAGGCATTTATAGTGACATAAAATAAGAAAAAAACATAAAGGGCGTGTTCCAGAAGACCTTCACAAAGCCCCAAACGCCCAAAACGTCGTTCCACAAGACGACCGCGGTCCTTGTGGTCGCGGCGAATACTTCACTCATAACGTCATGACTACACCCACGCGAAGCTCACGACAACCCATCTAATAAGGTGGGTCGAAGTGATCTTTCCACTAGAGATTATGTCAGTAACGCTCACAAGCTATTGGAACGGGAAAAACTGCGGTCGTGAACGTGAACTTTGTGAACGTCAAATGGAACGCACTCAAAGTAGCATATGTATGTCAATGTGTCTGTCAATAGTCTGAAACATTACTAAAGGAAACAAGTGTATTATCATGTCTCTATTTGTTACAGTACCCTGCGCTATTCCCCTCGCAGTCCTGTGGCGTGTTACTGTACGGGCCGCCGGGTACGGGCAAGTCGCACATCGGCTCGTGTCTCGCGCGGCTCGCTAACATGAAGCTTCTCGTTGTGAAGGGCCCCGAGTTGCTGTCCAAATACATCGGTCAGAGTGAAAAGGCTGTACGAGATATATTTGATAAGTAAGGATTTGGGATACGGTAACGGGATATATTAGATAAGTCAATTTGGGATTATTTGATAACTTCATGAAATGTGGCAAGCAAATGTGTTGAAAATGATAAATCGTTGTCATACACACAGTCAAAGATATATATAAATAAAAATATTTTCAAATTTTATGGTATTACCAAGTCCTTTAAGAACTTCTATTTTCAAATTATATTAAGTGTTATTTTTTATTTACAGAGCAGATATGCAAAGGCCATGTATATTGTTCTTCGACGAGTTCGACAGTCTTGCGCCTAAGTAAGTATTAATGCGCGTAAGTAATTTGCGCGTTAAAATGAGTCCATTTTTGAAGTTATACCTCTTTTGGGACGTCAGGGAAAAATGAAGAGAGTATTTTTTTACGATGCGCGCGCACAACGTCACGAAAAACAGATACCCTAAAGTTAGCTATAGTCAACATTTTAGTTATACGACGCGCGCGCTCACCGTCACGAAAATCCGACACCCTGAAGTTAGCTGTAGTAAACTTTTTAGTTTTTTCTATTGTTAGTATCGTTTTTTTACAAACGTAAAATAAGGGGAAAGATAAAATTTTTAAAAAGGTATTTATCTTGTTATGCCAAAGAAGTATAACTTCTAACGCGCGTACACACACTCTTTCTTTTTTTGTATTTGTGGTTAAAAAAATCTTTAGTAATTCGAAAAAAAATTAAATATAAAGATTCGGCGGCTTTTGTTTGAGCATCGGCTTTTTTTGAGTACTCCTGGTCATTCACGATTTTTTATTCGCAGTACATGGGCGAAACCTAACCTCCGCGAATAAGCTTGCATGTATGGTGTACATAGTTCATACACTATTAAAGTGATTAATAAAAAGCGAATGTCCTCAGAAAAGGAAAACTACAAGACAAAAATTAAATTAATAATGCCTTCACAGTTTTATAACATATAACAAATAAGAGAAAATGTTACCACAGCCTAGGGCTATGATAATATTACTCAAGGATGATACCGACTACGCGGCTCATTTGATGGCTAAATGCAACCCGATGTCAAATACATAGTTATTGTATCCGCGTCTAAACCATGGAAATGCTGACTTCATCAAAGGTACATTAGTACCTTATAAAGCTTTTACTATATAGGTAAAATATACATACTAAGTTTAAAGATAATATTATTTGCTGTGAAATTGAAGGAAAATATTTCAGTTTGGATTTTTATACCGAAGCAGCTGCTATGTGATTCATTTATGGCTTTATTAACGTGCGTTCGTTTGTGCTTATGCGTGCATGTGCATGAGTGCATTTCTGTGTTTTTGTTGTTTCTATGCGCGTCGCCTGCACGCACACGCGCGCATGTTACCCACACATGCGCGCGTGTGCGTGCAAACACCTCCATGTGTATGTGCACTTCTTAAGGAAATAGTAAAATCATCGTGTTTTCCACATCAGTCCACCTAATGGTAAGTGCTCACTGCCGCCCATGGACAGCTGTAAGCAATTTCAAATAGAACATGGGTTCTATCTGAAGTCAATCACAGACGCGTTGCTACTCCGGAGGACTAGGATGGTCGCCTCATATAAAAGTGTGTCGGCAACCACACCCTTTCATTGAAACGCAAAAAATGCTTCACGTTTGAAATAGGTGTGGCGATGGTACTTTTCCGTTTGAACTACACTAGATCTACCACCTGTTAAACAGTGTTTTATTACAGACGCGGGCACGACTCGACGGGCGTGACGGACCGCGTGGTGAACCAGCTACTGGCGCGGCTGGACGGCGCGGAGGGCGGCGCGCGCGGGCCGGTGCTGGCCGCCACCTCGCGCCCCGACCTGCTCGACCCGGCGCTGCTCCGCCCGGGCCGGCTGCAGCGGCACGTGTACTGCGCGCTGCCGGACCTGGTGCGTACTGCTACCTGCGGCATAGGGACTCCTTTCGTAAACGCTACGAAGAAGTTTACGAAGGGAGTCCGCGTCTTGACACATACACGACTAGTCGTGTATGTGTGACGCGGGCACGACTCGACGGACGTGACGGACCGCGTGGTGGACCAGCTGCTGGCGCGGCTGGATAGCTGTGTACTGCGCGCTGCCGGAGAAGGTGCGTACGACCCGGAGCAAGAACTTTCCTTCGTGGAACCTAATTTGTTACCGCGTTTCTTAATAGTGTAAAACTTTACAACTGTTTTTTTCAACATTTTTTGTTTATTCTAAACGACTTTTTTTGTTAACAAATTCAAAGAATAGTTGCGTGAAGCTAAATGAAAATTAATTAAAAATACTTCTGGGTACTATTGACTCGTCTTTGTCCTAGCTGAATCATAAATAAACTATAAAACCTACTACATTACAATTTCGATCTGATATTTTGGACTATTAATTTGAAACATTCAAATGCTGTTATGGTCTATTGGACCGTTGGACCTGGTACAAGGATCTATTGACCTGGTACATTGAACTTATCAAATGGTTGTCGTTGATAGATGTTTGGTTTAATGCACTATAGAATAATATCAAATGCGAAATTTTAATTACATATTTCACAATAATAGGGCGATATTTGCTAAGAAGCAGAATATATATATAGAATTTCTTTATAAGATTAAAGTACAAAACAAGTATGCTGTCCACCTGATGGTAAGTGTAAACAACAGACAGTGGCGGCGCAAAACCTAAACTTAATGTGGATAAGCTACAATTCGCGAGGCACTCTGTCGACCAAATAAAAGGTCGTCAAATCTATGAAAAAATGTGTGCGTGTACTAGCGTACACTCGTAAGAAGTGAAACTTCTTTATGACGTTATTTTTCAAAAAATAATTTACTATATGCAACTTTACAGAAATTGGTTAAATAAAGTTAAATAAGATAAAGTTTAATAAAAGGCTTTTATTAAACTTTATCTAATAGTCTAATCTATAATAATCTATCTAATATCACGCGTGGTAGGGATAAGAAAAAGATGGCGCGTAACGGAAAAAAAAGATGGCACGTAACAGAAAAAGATGGTGCGTAACGAAAAAATGTTACACTAAATTTTTTCCAACCCCGATAAAGAAGTTTCACTTCAAAAATTAAGGCGATCTGCAGTTTGTCGACTAAAAGGTCGCCAAATCGTGGACAAAACTATTGTCTGCATGGCGTGAGGCCATGTGCTGTCCGGCACGAAGCTATTGCTACGTAGCTTCTTCTGTATACTAAGGTGGTCGCCTCATATTATTGGGTGGGGGTGAGACCGCCTCAGTTGAACTATATACGTTGTACCTGTAAAATATATACCTACTTATGTTTTTAATTTAGTTAACAAAGAAGACATACAATGAAATGAAATGTCTTTTTTTTTGCATTTAGGCCTACGGGGGCACTTACAAATTATTAGTTACATTTTTTTTACACTACCACCGGATCGGAACACGTCCTCAACTAAACAGATCCAGCAAGAAACTCAGCTTCTTTGTCTTTTCCATAATTTCTTGTTTATCCACAGGAAGACCGCCACGAAGTGCTCAAGACCATAGCGCAGAGCGTGACGATCGACGGTGGCGTGGACTTGCACCGGCTGGCGCAGCGGACGGACGGCTTCTCGCCCGCGGACCTCAAGTCGCTCCTGGTCACCGCGCAACTCGGCAGGCTGGAGAGGCAATTGGTAAGGGCATTTGTTTAAAAGCTCGTATCAGGATTTTAGATTGAAAATATCTCAAAAATGATACATTTTGATATGTAACAAGACCTCACTGTATACGGTTCGAATTTAAAAACTGCATATCGTGAGTAATTGACCTATTGTGTCTTTTCCCCCCTCTTTATCTGTAAAGCATTTTGATCTATAATACTATATACGTCAGTTAAATCAAAACCACTGAGCCGTGAGGAAGGACATAGGCTACGTTTTTTTACGAAAAACGACGGAAACGCGGAAGAAGTCACGGACAACAGCTTAATTATACAGTTATTAATAAAATAAGAAAACTTACAAGCTATTAAGTATGATAGCAACAGACAAAGATAAATTATAATGTATATTCGAAAAAGTATAGGTTTTTACTTTCAAGAAAAATATTTACTTTTTCATAACATAGTAGATTAACAATAAAATATATAGTTGGTTACAATATTGTGTAAGTGCAATGATTGAAAACTATTTATAGGTAAACAACGAGGAGAAAAGCATGGAGTCTGTGATAGTGTACCAGGAAGATGTAGACAGTGCTTTAGAGGAGACAAAGCCTTCGCTGTCACAAGAACAGAGACTCTTCTATGATATGATGTAAGTGTGGGCGGCATCCATTAAATATATGACACTAGTTGACCCGGCGGACTTCGTTCCGCCTAAAAGTAAAAAATCTAAAATTGTTTCTCCATTACCACCTCTTAAATCACTCTAAATTTCTTTGTTTTATACTATGTGATAAAGTGGTATTTGGACGAGTCGAACCTCTTTTAAACTTTTAAACAAACTTGGGACAAGGTGGTATGGGTAAATATCCCGTATATTGTTCTGTGAGAAAACATATAGGATTAAGAAAAAATAGCATTAAGTTAAGTAAAATCATGTGTCTCTTATGAGGTTAGATTGTGGAAAGGACAAATCTCACTACATCTCACCAAGGTGGGAAGGGGGGTAGGGTACATCCCATTATTGTCCCACTGCTGGGCGCGGGTCTTATCTCAAAATTAGAGAGTTGTAGGCCACAGTCCACCGCGCTGGCCAAGTGCGAATTGGTGGACTTCACACACCTACGAGAACTTTTTTTTTTTAAAGAACTCTTGGGTGTGTTATTAAAATTAATTTCTAATACGCACATAAAACAGTTGTGCGTACCTGGCTTTGAACCTCGGACTTCCCGATTGAGAGGGCAAGTTTCAAGGGCCATTAGACTATCACTGCTCTTAAGGCGGAGGGGAGTCAAAAAGTCTCCCGAATCTCCTAACTAGTATGTTCTGTAACATCTTTTGATGGGATAATTTACTTTTTAAAAATACTTTCAAATGCTCTTAATTAAAATACTAATATGTTTTTGTAAGCATCCTCGTATTACTTTTTATTTAAAAAATGTGTTATTTTTATGGTTTTGACTCTTATTAAATAAACTATCACCTGAACGATTTTAATTAAACTCTGTATACCTACCTATAATTTTTTGTTATTAAACTGCTATAATATTTTAGATACGCGTTACGAAATTAAAAGAAATATCTTATATATATTTTGAATCGTTATATCATTTTTATTGCATATTTGACATTATTACAGATACAAAAGATTCAGAGGCGAACCGCTCTCGCCCGAACAACGCTTCTTGGCGCAGAGAATGCAGAAACAACGAGTGACTTTGGCTTGAAGATCCCTAATTAATTAATACTTATAGAGTTGGAGGCGGAATTGTTTATATTTAAAGCCATTTCTATATTATTTATTAGGAAAGTGAGGTGTAGGGAAATTTGGCGAAGTTTAGCGTAAGAAGCATCGCTTCTAAGAACCAAAATAACGATTCCTATAATAAACATTACAGCATTAAAGTAGGTGGCACGCTGTTTTCTATGGCAACCTTGGCAAACTATTTATCCCTGTTTATATGCCATACACTGAAAAGACGTTTTAACTTAATTCTTAGGAATGCATCTGTGATTTAAGAACAATTTCAGATGTTTAAGGGTGATACGGACTGCACGCTTATTTGTATAATAACATATTTAGGGTACTCTTGGTATTAAATTGAAATAAAATGCTGGTTCTTCGCTGATATTGGTTAAAAATTGGTGCTATATCATTGTTACGAATAAAATTATGAAATGCAATGTACTTAAATATGGGTTATAGGCTTTTAATTTTTAATTTATCGTGATTTTAATACACAATCAGATTCAATGTAGTCAGTTTTGTAATTCTTAAAATCGCCTGTGTATAAATATTATCTGTTTTTTCTCTAGACATCGCTACAAATAGTTGTAAGTGTAATGAAATGTAAAATTATACGCATAATGTAACATACTGTTGTTTGTATATTGTGTTGCTATTTTTGTATTATTATTATATAATTAGTTGTTGCAATAAATTGGGACTATTAATTTATGATATGTTTTATTTATAAAATTATTCATCTAAATATTTGTTACCAGTAGGGATAATGCCATAAGAGAAATCATAGTGTTAGGGTAATCCATTTATCGCATTTACTCATTATTATTTAACGAGAAAAGTTACGAATATTATTTATTGGCAATAGCGTTCAGTGAAGTGAGAACGCGAGGAATAGGCGAGAGCGCTCTCGCAGTGGTACGTGTTAATGGTGCAACAAACAGTGTATGTTTACGGCAACGAAGGTAGTTATTAGGCACATATAATCGACACAGCTCATTACTTAAGTTTGGTGCATCTATATTTCCGTGAAATATTTTACACACTGTGACCAACTGACGGTGCTCACGCCGAACCTCTAAGGAGTTATAATTTAAAGAACCTAAAAGAAAGGCAGTTGGATACAAGTAGGGATAGTAGCCATAAACACGCTTGTACAGGTATCGCAAAAAGATCTTTTGAACTTTTTCGAGTACGACCTTGTAGGTACTCTGGTAGGGATTCCATACACAAGCGCTAGTTTCTAATTTAGAGCGCACAAGTGCGCTATAAATTAATCGCAGGACACTGACGGAATGGAAGTCTTTTGCATTCCTAAGAACAAATTCAAGTCGTTTATTGGATTCTTTCGCCAAAGACATTACATGATCATGGAATGTAAATGTTCATATATATATGTTGGTGTATGTCGGGAAGTCTTCGTATCTGTCATGATTAACACCGTCTACTTCTATCGTAATCTAATAACATAGACAAGTGAGGGTAACACTAATGTAACACCTACCTCCTCTTTACGCAACGCTGAGCGGGTAAGCGTAGATTGTGTCGTGCGAACGGAATGCAGTTAGTTGAAAGATTATTTTGTTGTACATGCGTTAAGCGGAGTGTTAGTCTTGTTAATACTAGTTACACGTTATTCCAATAGTAAATTCTTGTAAAGTGCGATAGTGGTTATCCATCAGTGTCGTAATTAACTCGAGGCTGTAATTCTTACGCCCACTAGTGAATACTACCATGATTGATATAGACCACCCTGCCTATTCAAAATAGGGATACGAGCGGGAAAGCGTACCTGAACCACACCACGAAAAAGATGAGACCAAAGGTAAGTGGTATTTTTATATTTTCGAGGTAGATGATGATGATTTATTCTAGGTTTTATTGCGTGTTTTACTGGACGTCAGTTTGCGTTATGATATTATGATTACTGCGAAATATTTCTGAAGGGATTTAGTGTAAATATAACTGCGACACAGTTAAAGATTCCTAGAATATATGATTTAAACTTACATTATCAAATTTAAATCACCTACCTACCCTCTATTAATTCTGATTACATCGTTTCATCTTGAAGCGCTAATGAGCTGTCAGTGACGACTGGGCTTGTTTCTGAGTCACTCTGATGTGTGGTCAAGAGACATCACTCTTGATGTCTAGTCCAATCTGCTTGGAAGTTCCTAAAGACCTAGTGAACATTGTCTTCCCACGGTAATTAGTAGCTTGAGAACGAGCGACATGTCAGAATAGCCGTGTCGGTGGATGATGGGAAGTCTACGTACACTTCAAGATTAACGCCGTCTAGTTTTATAGTTCGTAATCTATTAACATAGACCAGTAAGGGTAATACCTATTTTCTCTTTAATTCCTACCCCCACTAATGAACGTTACCATGGCTGTTGAAAGCCACCCTGCCTATATATACGTAAACATACACATAGGTACATTATTATTTCATCTGTTGAATAGAGTTCTTATTTTGACAGTACAGTAATACCTCAAATTACGCTACCCCGACTTACGCGAATTCGGAGTTACGCGGTTTTCAAATCTCCTCAAGTCTTTTATTGAGTGCCACCTGCTTCTCACAATCTCTATATTATGGATTCTACAGTCTTACTATCCCACACTATTATTTAATAGGTAGAATTAAGACTGTTTACTATGTATGGCAGCTACGATTTATTTACGCGCGACTTACGCGAATTCAACTTGCGCGGTTATTAGTCAGTCCCACCTATCGCGTAAGTTCGGGGTATTACTTTATTGTAATTTCAATTTGGTATTTCAGATCAATAGGCAGTGTTTAATATTTGACATTATAGGGATACATACATAATAAGGTTGCAACGACGTGTAACAAAGTTCATACATTTTTTGATTAAATATAAATCAAAATTTTAACGGTTTTGTTCATATGGCTGTTTAAAATTACTTAACTAACAAAAACTTATACTACTTATATACTTATCTATACGACATATTAATAATTTAAACCAAACTTATCTTAGCAGTGCAACTCTAGCTACGAAAGCTGCCGTAAATTCGGCTTTAATTCATTAAACAACTCGTTACGACGCGTAACGTGTTAAGCTATTAGCCGAGCAACTTCACAAGACGGTTCAGAACAAGGATATTGGAGGACTAGATGTGGGTCTATAATTAACGAAAGCTTATTAAGGAAGAGATGAAATTCCATGTTAACTTTTATTATGATAGTTGCTTACAGATCCAGAACTTTTTTTTAGAGGGGCTTAACCCAGTGGAGGGTAGGAAGGAGAATTTGAGGTTCTTTGGTCATAGAAAAAAAAACATGCGTGCGTACAAAGTACACATGTCAGAAGTGAAACTTCTTTGGCGAACTAATTTATAAATCTTGTTTATATTTATACAAATCTAAAACTTTAAATTTCCAAGATTAAGAGGAAGGGAAAAAGGCGTGATACGACGTTCGCTCTGTCTCACTTTTTCTCTCAATCTTTCTCACTCGCTTGCTCCCTACTCTCACTCCACGGCTAGTTGCTCATGCTACGTTCGCCCTGTCTTACTCTCTCTCAATCGGTCTCGATCACTCTCTCTCTCTTTTCCGACACTTCCGTCGCATACCGGCGTGACGTTTCATCTGTAAAAATTTTACCCTCATGCGCCTAAAGAAGTTTCACTTCAAAAATAAATTGTGAGCTTAAAAATCAGTACATACAAGAAAATAAATATAATTAATGCCTAAATCATGATTTCTAACCTTATAATCCTACGTTATGCAATCTAGAATCTTTATGTATGCTTTGGATGTATTTTATTTTATTACATCTGATGTTAATGCAGTGACCATAAACGGGTTGTAATATCATTTGTTACTTCAGGTAGGTACTGATTGTAATAACAATCATAAACCTAAATAAAATTCTTAGGTTCTTGCATTTACGTGATTCAAGTGTGTATATGATGTACACTGAATAGTTAAGTAATAAAGTTTGTTTTGAATTATTATTTAAACATTATGAAGTTTGAGTAATATAAATCAAATAACAAAGATATTTATCGAGCATAGATGATAGAAATCTTTGATAGCAAAAGTAATATTTTCATTTCGCGAACCAAATCCCGTAATTTTTAATCTGTGGCGCGCGGAATTTCGCGCGCTCCGAACAGGCGCGTTCCGAATCATCGCTCAATCTAAATTATTGTGCAACTTGGAACTAATCTAAGTCGCGAGCGTACAACTTTTTCAATAAAGCACGCTTATCTCGCGCGCTATAATTAAACGCATCATAAATGTTATTAAAAGGATATTATAACTAATTTTGTAGCGAAATCTTGTTAATCAACGTATAACTTTAGACAAGTATTTATTACCTACGATCTTCTGTTAGCAAATATGAAACTAAGTATAATAATTTCAATTTTGAAGTAAGTTAGTAATGTGTAAGTGGTTAATTTTTATTTAATAGAAGTTTTACTAGTTAGTCTATGCTATTTTATTATTTATTATTGTAGTAGTGGAAAATGAATACAGTACAGTCAGTGTAGATTATTTGTCTATTGCTGACTAATTTTCGTCATTTATCACAGTCCGTGTTTTTGCCTGTTGCTGGAGATAATCGATAAATTTTAACATTTTTGTCTATCCGTAACAGTTATATCGAACCCATGTTCTATATGAAGCTGCTTACAGATCGTCTATGAGCGGCAGAGACCACTTACCATCAGGTGGACTGCATGCTCGTTTGCTACTTCAATCTGATAAAAAAAAATAAGCAACTTCATAATTGGAACATTCCATCTGAAGTCACAGACGTGTTTTCATTATTTGGGACTGAGATGGTCGCCTCCTAAGAAAGTAAGCTGATAACAACATCCTTTCACCGAAACGCAACGGCTGCTTCACGTTAGAAAGAGGCTCGATAGTGGCATTTCGTCGGTCGAAGCATATAAGTTTTTCCACCTAAAACTTTGCAAAAACGTTCTTTATTTCCAGCGTATTATACCAATTTATACAAATTATAAATTATAATAATAATATAATTATAATATTGTTTCTTATCATTACGAATACTCATCTCATCTCATCCGTATTGAAATCTGTTTATGATTCAATCCAATAACTATCAAATAAGGTAGGTAAATCTTCTGAATATCTCCAAATAGATATACCTATCTATGTTTAGAGCTCTATTCAAATGAATACGATTTTCGTATCAAAGAATATTCTAGTTCTTATGGAACATATCTATATATCTCTCCTTTTTCTTATAAATATCAAAGTAAGAAACGACCTAGAGCTCATCTGATCGAAAGTGGCCACTGTCACCCACGAACAAATGGGACAAATATGTCGATATTCCTGATCGTTTACCAGGTAAAACCTAAAAACTAAAAATGTTCGATAGAATTGGTTCAGCTAATTGTACCTAAGTTAGGTTGTATGGATAGGGCGATTTATCTAAAAACGCTACATGCTAATAGAATAGATGATTGCCGGCTCACTTACAAGTAAGGCGACCATCATATTAATCGCGAGTAACAACACATCTGTGATCGATCTCAGATAGAACTCGTGTTGTATAGGAATTAGCTTACTAATGTCTATGAGTAGAGATCATGCAAGTCAAACATGCTCGTTTGCTACTTCAATATGATGAAAAAAAGGTAAATTTAACGAAAACTCCGCTCTTTACTAGGTATGCGATGTTTATAAATAAAGGTAACGTGTTAAAATGCGTTGATTCGAACGAGTCCTTATATCAGCTAATTACAGCTAAGGTTGATGGGCAAACTTTTATCATGAACTCCGCCACATCGAATACGTAATTAGTGCGCCAAGTTTAGAATTACAGGAGATGGGATTTGGATATCATCTAAATGGTTCGAGCATTCAGTGACTAAGTATTGACTTAAGATACAAGTATCATATTGGCTTATGCGCCAGTAATACCAATATATAACACCAAAAAATAAAAAAAATGGTGGTGAAGTCTGAGACAAATAACTTGTAGGTAGTCTGTGTAACAACATTTATTGAAAAGTTACAGTTACAGTTTTATTGAAAAGAAATAAACGATACATTTTGATACATATTATATTAAACTAGTTATCAGTTAATACGCGATTGTCGTTTGTTTTGAATCGATATTTTAACCTATTTTCCGAGATTTTAACAACATTTTCAGTAAACTTGGGTTCTTTACCGGTAAAGTATCGGGAGACCATTTCAATTTGATAAAGAAGTTGCTTTTACGTGTGCACTTGTTTTCTCTTGATTTACTGATTAATTTAGAATATTGTAGAAAAATATATTTTCTATATAATTTAAAAATGTACCTAGCCGGTTATAATGAGTCTCGAGTCAAAATTCCTTTTGATTAGTAGAGTCGTTTTGATTGAGTTTTCAGGTAACTGTTTTTCGATGTAGTCAGAATGTATGTATCATTATAGTGTAGGTAACTTTGAAATTAAATTAAGGGGTAGGTACACCTAATTCCTTGAAATGTAGTTTTGATTAGGCAGAATGCTATGAAAGACCTGGCATACCCCGAAAAAAAAATTGCTTTACTATTATTTATTTACCTGTCTGGCAGGTCGTCTATTTTCAACTTCAAATATAGTTCAATATTTTACCAGATAGAAGAACAATGTAGTTGACTGGGAACGTAACGTCGCCACACTTATTTCGAGTGTAAAACAGTTCTTGCGTTTCGGAAGAATGGTGTGGTTCTTGGCTCACTTTTATATGAGGCGTATGTTAAGTAATTGAAATAAAACTGAGATGGGTGAGAAGATAGACTTTACAAACGAAATCCATCAGCATGGTATGTCACCAGGTATGTCATCATGTCAAGAAATAGGCTGTGACGAAATAAAGATAGACAGACTGCCCTACAAAACAAAATCCATACATGACACTGTTAGAAACTTATTTTCATGAAACGCATGAATTTCTAAAACGAATTCGATAGACAATTTAGGACGAATTATAAATAGTTAACGTTGTACATATTTTATTTATGTGATAACAAAGTTATTGATGAAGTTAAAATCATTGCCCGCGATGCCCCTAAGAACGATATCTGTATTAAATTTTTTATTTGCGCTAATATTATTTTATTGCGTCTACGATAAGAAGTTTATTATACACATAACAAAGATCTACCTTTATCGATGAAAATAATACTCTAGTAATTACTGTGAAAATATAAGAAATCCGTGATTAGTAACGTCGCAACTTTTGTCCTTTAGGTAACAACTATATTTTATGATGCTTCGTTTTGGCCTGAAAAGTATTTATAGAATTAAATTGAAAAGCCTCGAATAAATACACTTATTCGAGGCATTTCAATTTAGTCCTAGAGTAACATTTGTGGCAAAAAATATCGCAGTAATTCATACCTATATTGAGATTGATTATGAATTCCTATGAGCGTCACTGACTACTAATCATTAGGTTAGGTGCTTATCGCACGCTCAATTAATTCGTCAATTTAATAAAAAAAACTACACATATACCTACTTAGATCTTGAAGACACGAAAATTGTTAAGTAATTGCTCTATTTTTATATGAAAGTCGGAATTGTAAACATCATACTTATTCATGCTGCCATATTAAGCGTTCGGGATGTTGCTAGAACTTTCAAAATGATGGCCACAAGCGGACTTTCGTGACTACTTAGCTATGAAAATTTACGTTCCAAATGAACCGTATTGAAGGGCCCATTTGAATTTTATATTTTAACGTTTTATAAAACGAAATGATAAAAAGACGATTGAATCCGCGAAATGCCGCTCGTAAAATTTTTATTGAAGCCCAAAGCTTAATACGACGCAAGCGAAAGCCGCTCGAAGATTTTACTCTGAATACAAAATTACAAATATGGGAAAAATACCATTTTGTGATTATTACTACTGGTTTTTTTTTATAATGAAGGTACTATAATTTGTGTTTCTACGTAAGATATATAATATTTATAGCCATGTTTAAAACAACTGTTAAATAATCACATATATTTTTTAAAACCGTTTTTTAAATCATACAAAGAATATCTTTAATTAAATAAAAGAAGAAAGAAAGAAAGAGATATTTATTTGTAAAAAATACTACACCATAATGTGGCATACTTAACAGCATACATTACTTTTAAATTAGACCATTGCTGCAGTAAAATATTAATTTTAATCAAAATACAAATATTTCAAATAAGAGGTATTAAACAAAACAAACGGAATGGCTACGTATACTCTATAATATGTTAACTGGGACATATATTAATAAGGTTATATTTATTTAAAAACATTTTATTCGATTCTATTGATGCTATATTTTTAGAAAATAAAAAATAGCCAATATATTATTAATTATATTTCACAAAAAAGATTGTTTAATTGAAAACAGCTCTATTACATCATCTGAAAAACAAAGCCAATGTGAGTTCATGCACAAATTAAGCCTGTCTTCCAGAAAACAGTCAGCCAACACAAAAGCGGATTCTTCCCTCAGAAATAAAATAGAAGTGGCGAAGTGGGTGCGAAGGTGAAATTAGGGCCCTTATCCGCTCCGCCGACGAAGAAAGCGGTTTTTATTCGACTTAAAGTAATTATTGTATTTTTGTGAAAGAGTTTGTTAGCGGACCATTCAGACTCGAGGACACGGACGCTTTCTTGGCCATGGGACGGACTTTGACGTCAATGTTTTTACCACTCACAAGATTTATGCGTGTTTCTGTTCATACACTGTAATTATTATATTACATGTGCTTGTTAAAAATAAATAAAGGACCAATACAAACTACTACAAATGTACGTACTACAATATGTACGTCCGTTCTTAAGGGTCAAGATGAAATCTATTTTTTTGTTTATTCAAAACATGAACAATCATATTAATTGTTCTAGTAATACATACAGTTAAAATATGGCAAATTTGTTCAATGTTTATTATGAGGATTACAGGACGTGTTATAGTGTGATATTTATGCTACGCCGAGCTACGCTTTCGTAGCAATGTACGTAGAGTGTTTATTAAGTTCAACTGATTATTTTACAAACTTTTTTATTAGTAAATATTAATTTTCAACAGATAAAATAGTACAACGGTAATAATTTCAATTAATTTGTACCTTAAATCATAATCTCCATTATAAAACTAAGTAATTGGTAGTGTAGAAATAAATATGTTTTATGATATTATGTTTTACAACATTTGTCAACGTGAAACATCGATGGTATTTCCAACAGTGCTAAGTCCGTCTCTGCACTGAAGAGTATTCTTGTTTTCTTCAAGTTTTCTCGTCTTTCTTCGCATTTCTTTCGCTCGCCTTAATTAGCTCATTCATGCCGCCCGCTTGTTTATTGAAAACACTTTTATATTTCACTCTGGCCCTCCCCAATGTCGTATTTAGCGAACATTTACCGCTCCATTGACCCTTTTTGATAGATAAAGTTGTTATATTGGTTATTCTTGAGAATTATATGTAGATATTTAAATACTTGATTACATAAAGATTTATATTTCTAAAAGTTGTCAAGGAAAATGTTATTAAGTAATAAGACTTTCTAAATATTTTGACTTCAAACGACTTATTTCAAAAGACTATGATATGAAAGCTTTATTGTGAAGTACCCTACAGAAAAGTTTAAGTTTATAGTACATATGTCATGCAGTATGCATTACATATCTACGATTAACTTAACATTTTGTGAAAATCTACAATTGATATTTCCGATAAATATTTGAGTTTTGCTTATTAAGGACGATATTTTAGGGGACATACTACTACAAGTTAAAAACAAATTTAGCTAGTGAAATTTAATAAAAAAAATTGAAATATGAAATGGCAGCGTAAAACAAAACACGTATTCGCTATCTTCACCTGAGCCGTACAGACGTGACCGTAAAAGAAAAAGGGGCGAAGTCTCGCGGAAGCGGGCTCCACTGATAAGCTCCATAATGGCGCGCGCTGATAAAGCGCTCCCGCCTTTTTCTCCCGCCAAAACACCGCGCCATTGTCGCCTGAGAATGCCAACACAAAGACCATTCTGCCAACACAATGTAGGTCGCACTCACACTAAACACCAATAAATTTTTGTACCCTATTCATACCTCTACAGCTTTTACGAGGCTTTTAAACATCGTTCGAGATATCTTTCTGAACGCCGCGGGATATTAATTTCACGTAAAATTACAACATCATAAAATATCACGTAATAAAGCAGATATTAGTCTACTACGTTATTAAAAGCTTAATAATGTTAACATACACAGTTGAGTGCGCTCAATTTGAGGTTTTAATAAAATTTTAATTGACACGTATTAGGTTTTTGAACTAAATTACAAAGGAGGCGAACCCACTTTCCTTCACCTCTCCCCGAACATTAGTGGCTGGGGGTGGGGGTGAGCGACAAATTTTTGTTTTTCTCCCGCGGTGGAGAGAGTTAGTGGCTTACTCGGTACGCTAGAAAGAGACAAAGGTACATGCACACATTGCCTTTGTTAAAGTGCAAAAATAATAGAGAGAAAGGTCGTTTATCTCTTTTTATGGCGGGAGCGGTATCTTGCCGCCGACGCTATTATGGAAGACAATTTTGGCGCGAAAGAAAACTGCTTATTACTTCTTATTCTTGAGAGAGGATCGCACTTTTGATACTGAAAATGGAGTTAGGAAATAGTGCATCTGCTTAGTAAGAGCTGCTTCATAACAGTATCTGAGATTTCTTGCAACATAATGTAGAATAGTTGAGTTTTATATTTAGTAACTTTTAAAAAGTTAGTAGTTAGTCTCTACAAAATTCATTTACTTGTTACTAAACAAATCATAACTTTTTTCTAATCTTTATCCTACTTACTATTCATGTGCCTATTTCTCTATAATTCTACTTATACAGTTTTTGAGGATCACATTCCTAAGTTCTTACGTCACTTTAATTTTGCATCCAGATAGATATTATTGACTTAAATATTTAATAAGAGTATCCTAATACCGACGTATCACTAATACTTACATATTGTACACATTTTTAACATTCATCCGGTATCAATACTATGTAGTAAAAGTTACCTGATGGCATGACGGCTTCTATATAAACGCACCCGAGAACAAGATCGGTACCAGCAAATGGATTAAGATGTTAAGTATTTATTTATCGTGCATTTAATCTGAGATCGCGGCGGTTAGACAAACAGACAGAGGGAAAATTATACGCTTTGTTGGGGTGCGATTAGGGGTGACGCGATTTGTCGTCCATATGATCTGTTTTTTATAGTTTAAAAGCGATTTCCTTTCACGTTTTTGAATCTGTGAAATACGAAATAAATTAAATGTCTGATCTACATTTTTAATCTATGGATTGGTATCGGTGAATATGCCACTAAATCCATATTTCTTATATCAATTTAAAAGGTTTTTTGCAGTGTCTCATGATTCATTGGCATTGTTTGGGATATATGTATATTGCACATTTTTTTATATTTTTTGCGAAGTATCATTTATATTTTCATTGAAAATTTTAGGGATTTTTCAATCCAGCCAAATGACGATAAATTTAGGTCATACTATGATAACTTACAAAAGAATATTCATTAATTGGCTTTTATTTAAATAGATATTATTATTATTACTAGTGCTTCACGCAATATTTTATAACCTTACGTAACCTATGTTGTGTAGCGATGACCGACCAGCATGTCACGCAGGCTTTAAAATCAGTCTTTAAATCAATCCTGGGAATATTAATGATATCTATAGATTTATTTAGATTTACAACGTCTGGTCTGGTGTTCGTCTTTGTGTTTTTGCATATATAGCACGGAGAGCCCTAACGTTACGTTACGTTAAATTTATTTTTAATCACCAAATTCGACTTTTACAGTGAGATGATCGCATCGCCCATAGTTTACTCCGTCGCGGTGGATAACCAAATTATCCAATAATCGGCAGGTCTTATTTTCTTTCGTCAGTCTTGCTTGTTGACATTGTGAAGGGCCATTGGTAACAAGATGTTTACCGTCAATTTGCCGATAATCAACTTTTTAATTCCATTAACTGATTCTATTTGGTGTTTGCTACGATTAAATTGAACTTTTAATTCTCATTATGGCGTTTGTGGTTTGTTAGGATTCGCGTCAATAGATGTAGATTCAATCTTAAGTGGTTTTGGATTTTCAGTTAAAATTGTATCAATCTTGTTATCTGGTAATTATTGGTTTTGGAAAACACAAAAGCTTGAAACTGGAGTGTTTGTAAAATTTAAATTGAATATCGAATTACTTTTCTTTGTGAACATAATATAAATGGTATTATAAACTTAATTGTATATTGAAGAGAAAGATAACTGCTGAAACTTAGAATCCTAAAATTTTGCTTTTTATATAGCGAATTAAATTTACCATGCCTATGGGGCTTATTAATGGTTGCGAATCTTTAGTAGTAGTGTTGTTTGTAGGCTTTTAGTTTGAAATAAGTATCTAAATCAATTCACACTCTTTAAGAGGTATTAAAATAAATTAAACCATCCATGGTTCTATTAGTTATAATAAAACCATCCTGGGTTTGAAGAGTTTTCATATTTGAAAGGACATCGTTTTGTATTTTATTGGTTAATGCAATCCTAATGGGGAGAATAGTGGTTAAAATTTGTATTGAAATTTACGCATATGAATTCCAGTCTAATTTAGATTTACAGAAAATCTTGTTAGAATATTTTATGTTATATCTAAAAGTACAAGCCAGTCTAGATCACAAATGCCGTAGGTACACTTAAAAGCTGAAATGATATTTTGTAAAACGGAACGTTCATTTTCATCTGCTCACGGCTGGTAAGCATTAAGCTGAAGCTGGTAGATTGAGTCTGATTCAATTTATCCGAACTGAAACATGGTCAAATATAAAAATTATAAGACAAGTAATAAAAAGTCTGCGCTTATGTACCTACATTCGTCCATCATCCTTTGAAGGTTCACTGCTGAATATAGGTACATACACATGTCTGTTTTAAATGGAAAAGGCCTATGTTCATAACCAAATACTCCTTTCTTATATATGTAGTAATAGAGCTTTTCTTGTTTCGAAGTTGTAATTAATAGAGAAAATGTAATATTATTTATCCCTGCGGCTTCCTCCGCTCTATTCACGTTTACCACGGCAAATATTCTGTCTTAGTCTAATTTACGGTACGAAAGTGCATTTTCTGAAGTCAACAATTCTATGGGTTGGACGTGCGCGCACAAATGATTAATTATGTATTTTGATCAGTTCGCAGTTAGATATCAAGTGCGTCGCTTGCTCATTATGTCATATCATCAATTGGTTTAGTTCGTGGAAAATATTATCAGAGAATCCCAAATTTATTATTTTATTTATAAATCTAATAGTGTATGTAGCAAGAAACCATACACTATATGTGTGTTATTTATGCGTGATGAATAACAAACAGACAGTCCTCAGAAACCATCACATTTATAATAATAATGAGATTACATGTGTTATTAAATATAAACACGTAAATTTTGGTGTTAAGAACTAGAACTCTATATGTTTTATTAGATTTAGTTCGGAGGGTGGTTAGAAAAGATTGAAAGTTATACAAATCGAATGATGAAATAAATTGTGTGAAATAAAAAATATGATGTGATTTAGCTATGATTATGATATTACCGATAATCTTTCTTTAGAATTGACGTTTATGTACATCGTAATGATAATACCTATATACATAGGAACAAATTTTACAAGATAGGTACCAGTGATGGTCCTCTTTTTTACCTTCCGAAGATATATCGAGAAAACTTAAAATCTGAATTTGAAGGATGTATGGGTGTTTATTATATTATTATGCTGGTTTGTATTGCATGGCATGACTTTTGAATGACACCTGTTCCGCTGGTGCCAACCTATTATTGACACACTGCTGGGCACGGGTCTTCTCTCACAATGAGAGAGTTTTAGGCCATAGTCCACCGCGCTGGCCGAGTTCCGCTACCATTACAAAATTTAAATTCAACTATTTACCGAAGATTGAATATTTTTATATAAATGTGGATGAAATACCTAAATCACAAGCATTAAACACGTATTTAACCATATTAGTCAAGTTGTTATATGTTTAGGCATACATTCTCAGAAGCTATATTCACAGAAACTACATCTTAGTAACACAAACAGGTAATTCTAAGCTCCAGGTCAAGCGCGGCCTAATTCAATTTGGAGAGACCATATCGCTCATAGCCGGCTACGGAGCGACGCGGGACACAATTTAGTCGGACCAAGCGTCCTTAGCCTCCGAGCCAAATTAAATGACGCTGCAGTTCCAAAGAAAATGCAATCACCGCCCGGTATATTCCCTGATGCAAATCTCAATTTCCGAGTGACTGTACCACGCTATTCCTTACGCTAATAAAACGTGCACCAAACGGAGATGCTGTTTCGCCCGCTGATGAACGCCAAATGACGTTATGACAGCGCACGCCGCCATTTAACGCCTATTTGCTTCCAATTTCAAATCTTCCGCGCTCCCCCACGGTTCCGGCCAGCGCGAACGGGGCATAGATAATGGGTTTTGTTTTTAGTGCAAATGATACTCAGTTGAATGCTTCTAAAAACGTATTCGTTTACGGCTAGTATTATTAAAGTCGCATTTTTAATTAAAATTTGTTGGGCCTTCATCAAAGTTTTGCGCATAAGCCCTTTACATAGGACGATCATCCGAATGAAATTTGGATGGACTGCGATTTGAAAGGGGACAAATAAGAATAAAAACTGTCAGCTGTGGGTGGAAAAAGAAAGCGAAAGAAATCAATATGCACGAAACGAGCGCGTAACTAAAGGGCTTTCATTGAACAGAATTGAAACTTTCGCCGAAATAGATATGCTTACCTTTTATTGAACATACTAATGTAAAATATACTAATCTTCTATACTATAATAAATCTGTAAGAGGTCGCTGTCTGTACAGGGAATAAATTTAGGTGAAAACCATTTCTAGAGGTCTTTAATACGATATAGAACCCAAAATAATGGTTTTTAGAAATCTTTTCTGTTTGTCTGTTTGTCTGTTTGTCTGTTTGTCTGTTTATCTGTTTGTCTGTTTGTCTGTTTGTCTGTTTGTCTGTTTGTCTGTGTGTTTGAAAACGCTAATCTCAGAAACGGCTTATCCAATTTGAATATAATTTTCACTGATGTGTTGTGGGAAACTTCACTTAACATTTAGTGTTTATTTTATGTAAATCGGTCAACGAATAAAAAAGTTATGTCAATTTAAAACTACGCAGTATTTATTCTGTGTTCGATAAGTGTTAATAAGATGTAACTGCATAGTTGAATTGGTTGAAACTAAACATGTTATGGTCTGTAAAATGTATTTCTTTGTTATGTATTTTTTATTGGTTATGTATGTACCTATGTTATTTGATACTATACAAATCTATATCTTTATATCTATATATACTTATATAAAAACGAGAGGATGCTCTCTCACTCATCGATTGAATAAACATCGTAGAGCCTAAACTGCTAAAGATACGAATATGATTTTTACTAGGGGTTCCTTTTGTGACGTAGACGTCAGTTAAGAATGAATTTTCTGCCCCCCCCCCTCCCAATTTAACCCAAATAGGAGATGTAAGTTTGTATGAAAGTCAGTCAATTTTGAGGCCACCTCAATAAAATTTAGTATTTCGCTTTGATTTTTATGTTAAAACATCGTTTTAAACCGACTTCCAAAAAGGAGGAAAAAGGAGGAGGTTATCAATTCGTCTGTATTTTTTTTTAAATTTTTTTTTTATTTTATATTTGTTACTCGATTTCTCCGCACTGGGTGAACGGATTTGGATGTTTTTTTTTTTCGTTTGAAAGGTAGTGCGTGTCGTCGGGTCCCATTTATTTTTAGTTCACTTTTGACAGTGGCATCCATAAGAAAAGCGCATAAGTCTGATATTTGCATTAACGATGTGCGCGTTAAACAGATGAATAACTCAATTTCCCGCCAACCGATTTTGATGATTTTTCTTTTATTTGAAAGAATGTACTTCAAGGGTACTCTGATGACTTTGATACGGTTCTGATCATAGGATCCATTTCTTTGAAGCAAATTAACGAAATTAGCGATACTCGGCCAAACCTAAGCTGTAGGAGTCCAATTGGGTTGAATGTAGAATGAGATTACTAAGCAGATATTTCCTAAAAAAATTGACCTTCAATCCTGATGATGCAGGAGGTATTGCTAGCCTGAACCGTAGAAGTAAGCCAATTTGTTTTTATGGATATATAATAAGATTGTTAAACAAAATCATGGGACAAAAATTTGATCTTCAACTCCTCAACCCTGATGATGTAAGGGTATTTCAAGACTAAACCGTAAGAGTTGGCTATTTGGCACTTACGGTTATATAATAAAAATACCAAGCAAAGATACACGGTAAAAATATTGACCTTCAACTCCTCACCTCGGATGATGCAGGATACTGCTAGCCTAAACTATACGAGATGGGCATTTGGTGCTTTCAGGTATTTAATATAATTACTAAGCAAAGACTCATGATAAAAATTTTGACCTTTAAACTCCTCAACCCTGATGATGCAGGGGTACTTCAAGCCTAAGCCATAGAAGTTAGCTATTTAGTGCTTTCAGGTATGTAATATAATTACTAATCAAAGACACATTATGAAAATTTTGACCTTTAACTCCTCCACCCTGATGATGCAGGGGTACTTCAAGCCTAAGCCATAGAAGTTAGCTATTTAGTGCTTTCGGGTATGTAATATAATTACTAAGCAAAGACACAAGTTGAAAATTTCGACCTTCAACTCCTCACCCCTGATGATGCAGGATACTGCTAGCCTAAACTATACGAGATGGGCATTTGGTGCTTTCAGGTATTTAATATAATTACTAAGCAAAGACACATGATAAAAATTTTGACCTTTAAACTCCTCAACCCTGATGATGCAGGGGTATTTTAAGCCTAAGCCATAGAAGTTAGCTATTTAGTGCTTTCAAGTATGTAATATAATTACTAAGCAAAGACACATGATGAAAATTTTGACCTTTAACTCCTCAACCCTGATAATGCAGGGGTACTTCAAGCCTAAGCCATAGAAGTTAGCTATTTAGTGCTTTCGGGTATGTAATATAATTACTAAGTAAAGACACAAGATGAAAATTTCGATCTTCAACTCCTCAAGCCTGATGATGCAGGGTACTGCAAGCCTAAGCCATAGGAGTTGGCCATTTAATGCTTTCGGGTATGTAATATAATTACTAAGCAAAGACACAAGATGAAAATTTCGACCTTAAGCTCCTCAGCCCTGATGATGCAGGGTACTGCAAGCTCAAGCTATAAAAGTTGGCTTGCAAGTGCTTACGTATAAGTAATAAGAATACTAAGCAAAGACATGGGATATTTTTTTTTACCTTCAATTCCTCCCTGATGATGCGGGATAATGCAAGCCTAAATTATAAAAGGTAATCACATAATGCTTACGGTTGTGTTTAGTATATATTATAAGTTTAATGACAGCTCATTAAACTGAAATGTGATTAATAAATTAAACTTCAATTCATCAACCCTGATAATCTAAGTACACAACCTACTTAAGCCGTATGAGTTTGGTACTTATTGATTACAATACATTACAATCCGTAGAGAGAACATTATGATGAAAAGTGTCACTTTGAGTACCTAAATCCTGAAAATGCAGGAGTATTGTCATGTTATTGTTAAGAAGTTGGATTTAGCTGTAGCTTTTTAAACAGGATGGGTTAGGTTAGGTTAGAACATAAAAGAAAACATAAAAAATAAGCGAGCAGGGTGCGGCAGCGCCCTGCGAGCCGGTGCGCCCTGTTCGTGTGTATTGTAAAAGTGTTTTGATTATGTCTTCTGTTTTACAAAGAACAATGCGGGATTTACGCACACAAATAGCCCGATGCACCTCTTAAAAGATCTTATATTTGGCCACATGAAACAAAATATGAACTTAGAATATATGTCGCTGTTCCGTGATAACCCAATTTTCTAATGATTTACTTCAAGTGGATAATAGTGCTTTGTTATCCGGAAAAGTTAAAATCAATCTTTATATCGATACGTCTTCGTTTAAATGTGGAGGAGTTGGTTGAAAAAGTATATCCCGATATTGTTAATACAACCAATAACACTATAAATTGGTTCCAAAAGACGGCAATATACCCACCAATGAACGTGTCGATAAAATAAATGATTTATTTTTTTCTAAATTTAAAGCAGCGTCACAGATCTACTATTCGGTAGACACAGTCATTGACATAGAGGAAGCAGTACATTATCCAACAGAATTTTTGAATACCTTAATGCCTTCCGGAACTCCTGAACACAAATTAATATTAAAAGTAGGTTTACCTATAATCTTACTTAGAAATTTGAATCCGCCAAAATTACTTCAAATAGTATTTTCCAATTCGGAAAAGTTCAAATCAATCTTTATACTTAATCGATACGTTTTGGTTCAAATGTGGAGGAGTTGATTGAAAAAAGTATCCCGATATTGTGAATTAGACCACTAAGAATGTAAATTGGTTCAAAAAAGCGATTTACAATATAAGAATTCGTCTAATTAAAAAAAATACATAACAATACGTCCCTACCCACAAATACACACTTTAAATTCGTTTTTTCACTCTGTGTTTGACCAGGTAATCCTTGAGCGGCCTTTTTATCATAGAATTCCCACGGTGTCGAGATTTGCGCGAGAAAAACTTTGTGACGCGTTGATTTGCACGCGGGCAAAGCCGCGGGTACAGCTAGTGTAAAATATTTATGTAAGAAAAATTAACCAAATGAATAAATCATTTTCGATATTTCACTTTTAAAAGATAGTATGGTTATTATATATAAAAATAAACAATTTTGTATTTTTGAAAGATTAATGTAAGTAATGCAGACAGCATTAGGTATTTATATTAACAATGTAGATAGGTTAAACTTGTGTAAAGTTTTAACGATATTGAAATATTTAATATATTAATTATTTTTTCACAAATATCATAATGTAAATTGGAAGTACCTAAAATGAAACATGATTTTTCTTTTGAAAAACTATATTGAAACTAGAAACAATATCTATGGTTCAGCAAAGGCGGCTATACGAATATCCGTTCTGCCATTCTCGGCAGCGGGCCCCGGAAACCCGAGGATATTCAGTTTTCACACTTGACGCTTTTCGATATTTTACTGTTATTTACTGCCTTTATTTATGTTGGCTATTCTTCGGAATATTTGGTGTTTTTCAGGCTTGTTGTTGGTTTTTTGTTGATATTTTGAACAAATAGAAGAAATTGAAATCCACAGAATAAACAGAAAATGTAGTCTTGTCTGTGCAGGTATTTGTAGAACATGGCATGGAGACGCATTTATAGGAAACATTTTGACTCATGGCTCAACTTCTGTTATGGGCACAAGAAGTTGGTTACAAGTGTGGTGGTGGGTGGTACTCACCACATACTATTAGGTAGATGGCACGCTCGTTTGCTACTTCAAATTTAGGCATTAAATCGGCCTTCGATCGGTAGGCTTTACTGCCATAATCGAATAGATACATGTACCAAAGAGTTGTACTTTTTATTTATTTACTGGGATATATTTAACTTAATTTAGTAAACAGTTAATGTTTTTGTCGTAAACATACAAAAATCATAATCACATATGATTATAATTTTTATTGAAATAAGAAGGATTTATGAAAAATGGGATAGTTATAGGTTTTAGATGATTTTGGATTTAATTTTCAATAAATATCGAACCCTACTAATTATTTTACGATTATTTGTATAGTAGGCCATTTTAACATAAATATTACTAATAACATTAAAATTTTCTTCTATTTTATCGTGATCTATGTTATGCTTTATATATTTATAAAGCATAACATAGATTACGGATGATCATAGATACTCTTATTGGAAATTTGATTATATGAGTAAAATACAAATAGTCAAAGATGTATTAAAAAAAGTAAAAATCAAAGAAGTATCACGAGATATACCTACAAAAGTATGTATTGTAACAAACATTAATGCCCCTTCTTTTAACAATCCCGTAAAATCGGAGTAACCTTGATCACATTTATTTATGTATCATTTAATAAACATCACAACAAGTCTATCTAATCTAAATTTAGAATATATTTAGAAGTGTCCAAAGCCAAGCGGCCGCCGTCATTGTATTCACCCTTTCGCAAGCAGCGGCGCGCTGGTCACTTTGTGACGCGGCTCAGCTTAGACGTGCCATGGAGTCACTGGCGCTGGAAGTGGCGCACGAATAATTAGGCGGAATTATTCAACTTAGGATGACGATTTAACCCGAGTTCGCCGCATTCGCTTAGCTTCTGTGGCATGTGTTAAAAATATTGTATTTGTCCGGTCTTACAAGGCTACAGCGTACGGCTACTTATACGTATATATGTTGCTGTAAATTGTAGATTTTTTTGACATTTGCTTAACGTTGACGATTGTAGCGTCATGCGAATTTTTTATGACCCTCGGGTAAAGGCACAGTAATAGTATCTAACTAATACTGTGGTAAAGGTTCGTGCGCCCTAAGTTGAGGCCTGAGCGGGATGGCAGCGCAGCTTAAAGTTTATAAAATCTAAAAGAAAATCAAATCCATTTAATGTTACAATGGTAGGTATGTTAACAATTTTTAACTCCATTTAAATTTAAAATGAACGATTTTGGTATGAACTTACGCAGGTCTATAGGGCATGGGTTGTTTATTCATAAATGTACCTATTATTCATTAGATTGTGGGATGAATGGAAAAGGTATTTATATAAACGTAGATCTTAATTAGAAATCTAAATTTAACACTCACGCACATCACATGCCTGGCTTGTTTGTTTTCAACGTCTGGCTTGTTTTCAACTCAAAATTTAATTTCCCAACTGTTTTCCTCGTCAAATCGTTATGGTGTCGTAAAAACCGCATTTTAGAAGTTATATCGATGAAAATAAACATAATCAGTGCAAAACATGGTTTCTCCATCGATCTCTACATCCGTGTTCCTAAAGTTACTGGCTACACAAGAGTGTATGAACGCGAGACTTTTATTCGCTTATCCGATTAGGTTTTCGTATATGCTTATAAGCTCTTTGTGGGGCGTTTTTGTCGCAGCTAAAGCGATTAATCGCAGCGATTGTGCTCGCCCGCACGGAAGCCTCCGCTTCTTCAAAGTGAATGGTAGAATCGCGCGTTGTCGTCTTTGTGTTCGTGGTCATTTGTTTACGGATATGTTTATAAAGCTTAAAGGGAAATTACAATTAGAAAATTGATGTTCATGATGTAGGTAATAATAGTTCTCCAAGATATTGAATTTACATTTTGAACGTGGTGGAACCAGTGTAGGTCGACCGACTTCTAGCGTGAAGCAATTATTGCGTTTCGATGGAAGGGTGTGGTTGCCGCCACACTTTTATATGGGGCGACTATCTCAGTCCTCGGGAGCAGCAAAGCATCTGTGATTGACTTCAGTCAGATATAAAAAAAAAAACAAATTCTTACATGTTTATTGTTTTTACGACTAAATGGGACATTTGATTAAATAATTAATTTGATGAAAATCAAATTAACCTACTTTTAATTTAAAAAATAGTTAAGGTAGAAGAAGAAAGCAAAACTCTGCTAAATAATTCATTCTCTATCCTATTATTTGTTATAAAATTTGGATATCAAGGTTGGACGCAAGTCCTTTAAGAATTTTATGACCGTGTAGATCGTATCGAATATTTACATATTTAATACGTGAAACACTTGAACACGTCAAGTATATTGTTATAAAAAATCCATAATAAACTACTAACAAAAGCTAATTAGAACATTAACAAAAACTACATGATAGACGAACCAGCATACAGAGGGTACAAGCTAAGCCGGTAACTCAATCACACGCCCACAATTCATAATAAAGGAGCCTCTATCGAATTACCGCGTTTTGCGCCCCGCTATTATGCGAAGAATCGTCACAAACGAAGCATTGTTGGCGACACTAGCTCCCATTGTCTGCTGTTATCGCCCTACGTCGGTTTTTGCTGCCACTCTTCCGTTTCGCAATGATTTATTTAGCAGACGCGCGGTTAGGCAAAAATATGGTAGTATTTGGAAAGCTAGTATCTGTTGCAAACTATTCGCTAGAGCTTAAAACGCCTGTAACTAATATTTTTTGTCCACTATATTATACAACTTCTTACAGAGTAAATATTATTTATTTACATTTTTTACGTTTTATCATTTGTGAGTAGATATCTCGATAAACATTTTTAAGTCTTAAAAATCAACGTATTTTATTATTTACATGCGTACTGGTACAACCTCTCTATCTCTATCTAGCCAGCAGTACAACATAAAAAAAGCGTTGCAACCAAATAAATTAACGCATGTAGCCTCACAGAGACGCAGTCATCATAGGCATAAAATAGTAATAATTTCTACAACATTACATTTATTTACATTTCTCAATGACAATGAGTGTCGACCTCGCGCCCTTACAAAACCTTATCGCTATATTTGTTCAGTTTTTATTTCACGATACACCTATACCAAACGAGTCTGAAGTTACTCTGTTATCTAATCTTCTTATTGCTACGAAATAGGGTTGAAAACCGCTTAACTTTCATTTTGTGAGGAGGAAATGTAACGTGGTTCTTTATAAGCAGAGTTGGAGCGGAAATAAGCTTCTTTGTGACACTATCGTATCGGATCGTCAACCGCTTCCTTTCTAAAGATTATTGTAGACGCAAGAGCAAATAAAAGTTATCGACGCCACGGATTTATAGAACTTTAGTTCTGTGGATCTAGGAACACACGATTATTTTTGTTACAGTTTGTATAATGTTTAAATTTTCCAGAGTTGGGGAAAAAAAAGGTTGTATAAGGCATTGTTAATAGCCTAATTATTCATTTGCGTAGCGTATGGTCCCAAGTTTAGTTTTCTGTTGGTAAGCATAACGATTTTAATATTTTATTTATTTCTCATTGCTGGATCATGATACAGGCTATCTTAGTGTGAGGATATAGACAACAATTATTAACGTTATAATCATTTGTTCAATCTTGTGAGGGGTATTCCTGTGGTTTAAGTGAAAAGGCATTATAAAGATTATCTATCATACAGAAAAACCGACTTTTCCAGTTATCATTTATGCATTGTGATTTTTAATAATTTCTAAGGCTAAATATTAGGTATATCGTTAATTTAGTGTACTTATTTCATGTTGTGACATATTGATATCTTTTAATCTTCAGTTTTAAATTTAAACAACAGTAACTTAGTCTTAGTAAATGAATCTATTGAGGAACAATCTAAGTCTTTAGAAGTGATATCGCATCTGATTGACTTCTAATAGAACCCATTCTCTATATAAGTTGCTTAAAGATGTTCACGCGTGTCAGTGACCACATACCATCAGGTGATACTGCGTGTTCCTTTGTGCTTCTATCTCATATATATTAAAATATCTCTTAATTAAAAGTTTAAAAAAATAAGAACAGGTTTTTACGTCATTCTCGGTGTTTCTTATAACCTTGAAATACTGTAATGCGTCTTTATATTACTCTATTCATAATACTAATTAAATAACAATATACATTCGCTACCAACGGCATTGATGATCGCAAGATAAACATTGGGGCAACAATAAGTCGGAGGTATTCGGATGCCGTCAGAGCCTCCGGGCCGTCACAAACAAATAACCCGACAAAGTGAGTTCAGGAATCGCCGTGATTGAAGTCCAGGGCGGGTTACGTGACGGAATGGGAAGCGGTTGCTATGAGATCGAGGATAGGCGAGTTGCTATCAGATATTTATTAACACTAGTCACCCGTAACAAAGGTCAAAATTCGACCCTAATTTAAATGAAAAAAACTAAACCTTATATAATCAAAGTAGCACCAATATTAGTCTAATTTAAATTAATTGTAAAGCAATCGCGGGTATTTTGGCAAAGACATCTGTCATTTTTGACGTTATGTGTTTCATAGCAAGACAGTTCGTTTATTATGTATGTGTTTGTGTCAAATGCAAGGTAGTGAGTGTAATGTGTTTTTAGTTGATTTTATGTATGTTTTATGCATTATTTGAAAAGAATATTAGTATTGCGCAATCGTTCTCTACATCAATTATAACCGTGCGTAATTACATACTCCTCCGCCTGCGGCAAGTATCTTAAAAACACGTCACAAATTATTGCTTCACGTATTAATATAGATTTTCCTCTAGTGATAGGAACCTGGAATGTTATATATCCGTTGGTAAGGCTAAGTGATAGAGTTTATAGATATCTTTAGTTAATGTGAAGTAGACATATTATATGCATGTGTGTTAGTTATACTTGGACAAAACTTAGCATTAAAAAACATATTCCGTTATAATGTATATGCTACATACATATTTACTATTTTGACGACCCGCGTGGCCGAGCGGTTACCATACCGAGCTGACGTGCAGTGGGTCCCGGGTTCGATTCCCGGCCAGTCAGGTATCTGAATGATGAGTTTAGATTCTTGTTCTGGGTTTGGGTGTTTGTGTATTCGTCTTGTGTGTGTCCATGGCACCCACGACACAGGAGAAAATCCTACTGTAAGGCTATGAGTGTAGTAAAACAAATCAATATTTACGGAAACGGAAATATTAGAGCACAGACAGTAAATGTCATATAACATAAATGAATATAAGGTCAGTTTTGCAAATGTGTCTTATGTTGAGGATTTTAAGAAACAATATTTATGATCGCGTGTATTTTTCTAAATATAGAGGTAGTGCAGATTTACTGTAAATATGTACTTATATCAGATGAAATAACGGTACACCTCAATAGAATTGAACATTACTCCGAAAGTTACTGGGATATCAATCATAGTTCAAATGTGTTCTTTACTATTAACATCAATATTTAGATGAAACATTTATATATTTTAATCATAATAGCTTTATTCCAAACTTTCAATTTCACGTCGTTATTAGAAAGAATCATAAATAAAAAACCTACACGATAGACATTACATCGATAGCGACAGATCCGTAATAGCAACTGGTATCGCATGCAGGTCACGCGCGACAGTCGCGCGGCACAAAGGCGGTAAATTTGCACGTCGCGTCCACGGCTTCGCGCTACGAAAAATTGCCATTATGCGCCCCGGGCGGAGTCACACCCGCTTTGTTGGCGGAGTTTTGTGAGTAACGTTTTGATGGCCGGTTAAAAAGAATTGATTGTAATAGGTATGTATGCGAAACTGTTGGTACTGTGAAATTGATATATAATTCAACCTAACACTTTGACATAGTATAGCGATTGTTTCAGTTAACAAATAAATGCTTTTTATATCTAATTATAGCTCCATACTAAAATTTTCTCCTGTGTCGTGGTTGCCATAGACACACATAAAGACGAATACACAAACATCCAGACCTAGGACAAGAATCTAAATTCATAATTCAGTTACTGTCTGGTTTGGATCGAACCCAGAACCCATGGCGTATCAGACCGACATGGTAACCACTCTGCTACGCGGGTCGTCTAATGTTGTGTGTTTATTCAAAGTTAATGAAATACAAATAAATAGTGGAAAATAGCAGCTTAACCGGACATTGTTTGTTACTTCGACATTGATGTAAAGTTATTTAAGAAATATAGTAAGTACACCCAAATAGCTGTAATTTAATAAAAAATCTTTCATCTATCAGTATTTACCTACCTAGTTTATGATCATAATTTTGTAAACTGACATTCAATTTTCTACACATTGCCATGATTGTGGGACAGAAGATTAAACCATTTTAAGAGGAAACATATATCCAGAAGAACAGAAACGATGCATCACTTTGAATTTTGCACGTTTTCGGTATTCTCAGAGGTTGATTGGTAGAAATAGTCAGTACACTCGTAAAAGATTTACAGTAAAGTTGTAAATAAGTAAATAAAACAAAATCTTAGCGCGATATCATAGATACATATAGAAACAGCCTGCAACGTTTTAGAGTCCAACAATATTCGGGTAAGCGCACCAAATTGGTGCGATCCAGCTCAAATGACGGTCATTGTGAGAACGTATGTCTTATGCGCCCGCCGCCTGGATTTACATGAAATTGATTCATTGCTTGGACTGCCATGGATATTGTTATTTTTAATCAATTGAAATGCCAAGTGTGTAATTTATACATTGTGTAGTATATACGGTAGGTTTGCTTTCAACGACATACGTGGTTCCACCACCGTTCCACATTGCTGTATTTCGCACCTGGCCAGCGCGGTCGACAATGGCCACTCTCTCATTCCGAGAGAAGACCCGTGCCCAGTAGTGGGACAATAATAGGTTGACGACTGCTGTATTTTGGCTGGAAAGGAGACGAACATAGTTTTAATATCAAATAGACTTGCAATGCTTGACTTCTAAATAGTGTACCTACTTTATAAATGTGTCGTTACTTTTACATTATATGTGTGGTTTCCACACATATATTGTAAAAGTAATACAAAAAATATTTTTTTTAACATTTTCTAGATAAAACAACATATTTTTGTCAGTCTTAAGATTACTTAGAAAGTTAGTATAAAAGTATTAAGACTTGTGGTGTCGGTTTCGAATGGCTGGAATGGCTACGAAATAGGTATTAGTCTTTCTGTATGTCATCAACTTGCACTGCAGTCACCACACATGGTGGGGACTATTGGTAAAACCTTCCATTAGCCTTTGTCAGGCCGTGGACGAAAGGGTCGATAGATGTTTGAATCAGAAAACTAACAAGAATATTGTATTCGTAAGAGGATATATTTTTATTTCAGGTATCTATTTTTTAATATATAAATGCACTAGTATGGGTAAACGCACCAGTTTACGTTACATCCGATCGAACTATCATTTAAATAAATGACAGTCATTGTGCGAAGGTCGCTTGCCTCCGTGTCTACAATTTACATTTAATGGATCTCTACTCACTGCAGATCTAGATTTTTAGATAAATTCTATACGTTTATTTAACCAGATTATGTGCGTATTAAAAATCATATAGGTAATAAAATAACTTATGTTTAATTTAAATGGCCTATCTATGTGCGTATTAAAAATTATGTGATGAAATAATTATATTATTTAGTCTAAAGTACGTTTCATACTTATACGCAACTAGTTGAAGATATTAAATTTATATTGTAATACTAGCTAAACCCCGCAGCTTCACCCGCGTTAATAAAAATCGATTGTCCTATGAGAATAACATATTTTTCCCACAGTAAGAAGTATCCTATATCCAGTTAATCCAGAGTGTCAGCTAACTCCCTACAAAATTTTATGAAAATCGCTTCAGCTGTTTAGACGTGAAGAAGTAACAAATAAACACACTCACAAACTTTCGCCTTTATAATATTAGTATGACAACTACTTATCTAATTTATGATCTAGATTAACACATACTTTTAACAGTGATAGACATGATGCAAGCGGGTAAACTCGGAGTAGGAAGCTAGTCAATAATAACTAATTTTAAAGCTTAAAATCCTAGCGGCATGAGTATGGCGGTACCAGCTATTTGTCTTTTAGGAGCAGTGTTAAGGTCTGTTAATATTTATCCAGGTTCATATTAGTTCTCAGAGGCAGCTAAGGTTGGCTTCTGGTAACTTATAATTAATTGAATTTCTTATGGATTATTGTAGATTATTTTAGGCGGCGATGATTATTAGCATCAGAATGATGCACAGGTAAATATGTAAAATGTAATAGAAGTGTGATAGTGTGTATATCAGTAGTGATAGCCCATTAGTCCATTACACCCACCCTTCCATTGCAACACTAACTACTTCACGCTATTTTATTTTTTTATTCAATTTACAAAACAAATCGATCTAAATAGATGAATCACGCATTAAAATGTGAAATCATAATACTACACAAAATTGAATTTAGAATAATACGAGCGGTGTTTAATGTAATTTCGTTTAAATTTCAATCTGTCTGTCTGTGGCCGCGAGCAAATTTTCAATTAGGAGCGTCGCTGTGTAAACGGATTGCTTTTTGCTGTTTTATTTTTTAATCTCACCACTGCGGACGTTGGCAATGACTTTATTTTGGGGCTTAAACTCGTCTTGCTTACTATATTTTCTTAGTTTTTCTACGTATTTAATAAAAAAACTGTAGCTAATCCCATGTGTTCCAACTTATTCCGCAGGGGTAAGCAATGTTATTGCTAACCTTAGGTAAGCTTTAAAATCTTACCTGGGATTGAAAAGAGATATCAATGAATAGCCAGTGGCCATTTGCCGTCAATTTGACTTCATGCTAGTTTGCTATTTCCTAAATATATTTTTTTATTTTTTTATTTGACTGAAGTAGCAAACGAGCATGCAGTCCACCTGATGGTAAGTGGTCACTGCCGCTCATGGACATCTGTAATCAACTTCATACGGAACATGGGGTATCTGAAGTCAAACACAGATGCGTTGCTACTCCCGAGGACTATGATGGTCGCCTCATGTAAAAGTGTGCCGGTAACCACACCCTTCCATCGAAACGCAAGAAATGCTTCACGCTAGAAATAGGTGTGGCGGTGGTACTTCCCCGGTCGAACTACACTGGTTCTACCACCTTGTGGTTATATATAAAAAGTAAATAAATATTATCACTTTTTTATAGCAGAGTCTTGAATTCTTTTCGATGTTGGACGTAGCATTAATTAGCTGTTTGCCTACGTGGGTGTTCTACTTCTAGATATATTTTCGTAAATACTGTATGCACATGACTATTTTATTTTAGAATTATCTTAACCAGGTTTTTTATAACACTGTATTGTAGTCACCTGGTCACATGGGCATTACAACATCTCTAATCAACTCCAGCTCCAAAGATGAGCTATACCTGAAAAAAGGGAATGTTTTTCTTATTCAGATCCACGCTCCGCTGTATCTATAGAAAAATAAGTATTTTATAATTCGCATCTCGTGACCACGTTCGTGTACAATAGAGTAGATAAACCTTAAAGGAGAGCATGTAGTGTTTGCAGCGCGGCGGGCGCAATAAAGCTGATCTCGCCTCAACAATTAGTTCCTAAAGGGTGTTTATTTGCTGGGGTACGATAGAGTGGCCGTGTGTTTTTTTAACTTTGGATAGTGCTGATAATATTTATTTGAGCTATTTCCGCTCCAATAAATATTATCAGCACGAGAACAGCATGAGAAGATATTAAATTTTGTAAGATAATTTTATTTATTCTTATAAAATAAATAAACCGGCCTACGCCATCTTTTTTCTAATACGGAACAATTGTCAGTTGCCTGGTATTAATATTTTTATTTATTTAAGTAACTGTGTTGAAAGCATTGTTAGTTGTTGATTAATAATATTAATATCATAAATGCGAATTTTGTTACTGTGTATTATTTTTCACGCAAAAACCACCAGTCTGATTTGGCTGAAATTTGGCACACACATAATTATGACCTATATCAATACATAGTATACGTACTGTAGAGCAGTGATAGCCTAATGGTTGAAACTTGGCCTCTCAATCGTGAGGTCTGAGGTTCAAACCCAGGCACGCAGCACTGATCTTTCCTAATTATGTGCGTATTAGAAATTAATTATGTTACTGCTTTTCGGTGAAGGAAAACATCGTGAAGAAACCAATACACCTGAGAGTTCTTTAAAAAAAAGTTCTCGAAGGTGTGTGAGGTCCACCAATTCGCACTTGGCCAGCGCGGTGGACTATGGTCTTTAACTCTCTCATTCTGAGAGAAGACCCGCGCCCAGCAGTGGGACAATAATGGGTTGACGACACGAATTGATAATAGTAGCTATAAATATGCTCAAATCAATATTTGCATTTAATACAAATGTTTTTTTGAACTCCCAACTCAACTAAAATTCAAAATTATTGTTGTTATATGGTTACCCTAGTGGGTTAAACCCGCCCCGAGCGCCGGACCCCCGCCGTCACGGCTCTAATCGTTCTAAACGGGAGCGAATCCTTACATAAACTGTCATTATTGTTTTTTTATTGTCCCTAAATCAAATTTTCACCGTCGAACACTCATATTAGCATAATCTTTGTATGATCTATTTATACTTTTTATTGTAATGTCGCTTTTGGTCGTATGGACCATTATTATGGCGTAATTTATGATTTAATATGTATTGTCATAAGTATTATGAGACAATTTCTGTATCTTACACTGCATCTACTGCATCTTGTCCATAGAAAATACGTAAAAAGATTTTTTTTCTCTTCGATAGTGATAGTCCGATAGCCCATATAATATAAAGACAGATCTTTTTCACCTCCAGGACTCCTATTCATTATTTTTCTTTAGTAAATTTGCTGGTTTGATTTAGTTAAATTTTATGCTTAAAATTTATAAAATGTAAAAAAAATTAAAAACAAAATAAAAATTATAAGTTGTAGGTACATTGCGTTGTCTATGATAACAATTATGCTAAAAATATATTGTTTTCGGTAATTACGAATGCACAAATGATGACATTCTAAGATTATAAGATTATTGGATTTAAGTTAGATCTATCTCTCTTAGAAAGAAAAATCTTAAAGAAAACTTTTTTGTGGTGTGCAGCAAATTAACCTAATGTCCTAATTTCATGGTTCTTGCTTTGGAAGGTCTGCGATGATTAGTCAAAAAAATCCGTTTGAATTTTATATAGACGCCACAAATGTTTTCATTTTATAATTTTGTCAGGCGAAGAATATAAAAATAAAACTTATTGATTGAGATGTATGTATGTGTGTTTAGCGTGGAAGCTATGTCTATACTTTCAAAGTGTGGTCATTTCAAACATTTCCATCAACACATGTGGCAGTATCTACTCAATAATGTTTATTCGTCAATAATCAAGTGTGTTCAGAATTAGTCCCCCTTGTTTTTAAGAAGTTCCCGCGCGAGTGACTTCTCGAGGGTTTTTCGAGAGCTTTTTCAAGCTTTCGAGTACTCACACATGTCGTTCTTCATTACAGTTTTAATCTTAGTTTCGAATGGTGTTATATTGTAGGGGTTTTTCATAAAATTAAAGGGGATTGAGTTGGCATACTATAATAACAGTTAATAGAAAATTGGTGTAAAGTAGGTACGATGTATAAAATTGCAAGATTAAGTTTAAAAGAAATCAGTTTTTTATTTGATTCAAATTCATAGTTCATGATCTTATAATCTTTAATCATATAAACTTCAATAACTAACACCTTAATTAAAAACAAATAATTTCATACTATCGTATTGTTTTTGCTTATAGAAGTCTTGGAATTTCATATTGTAATTAGTTTAATATTTTAAATAATACATTTTATTTTAAGATAAAATTGATTAAATAGACCTTTCAGAAAAATGTACAACGCCTAATGTTATCCCAAAATGTTGTTATTGAACTGTGTTATAAAGTAATAGAAAAAATGTCTATTTCTATGGTTTTTTGTATCGAGTGACTTGTATTAGTTATACTTGTATATTTTGTAACAAATCTTCAACTATGTGCATCTAACTGAAGACCAGGAGTAAAAAGAAACAACATATAAAAATTCCTTAAATTTTATTAATAAATTCATAACTGAAACCCTGATACAAAAAGTAGCAAAACTTAAACACAAAAATATCTTTAAATATACATAATAATATATATCGGTCTCTTTGATTTATGAGCTTCAAGACCAATATAAAACATTAAAAATAATAACAACCAAACTATTCAGTTTAACAATTCACAGATACATTAATCTAGAAAACAATGAATTATCCGACCAAACTTATAATATTGGTATATTATTAACAACATAATTATGGAACAATAAAAATATTTTAAAGAATATAATTATCGTACAGATTCTTGTAATAAATAGAAAAACTAAGCAAGTTTAAAACAAATATTTTGTAAGAATTGTTGGATGTGGGGTACGGCCCAATATTGTCCCACTGCTGGGCTTCTCTGCTGCTGGGTCTTCTCTCTCAATGAAATAGATTAATTATCACTGCTTTTCGGTAAAGGAAAACATCGTGAGGAAACCTACACACCCGAGAGTTCTTTAAAAAAAATTATCGGAGGTGTGTGAAGTGCACCAACACGCACTTGGCCAGTGTGGTGGACTATGGCCTAAAACTCTCTCATTGTTGGATGTAATATTCTTTAACTATCACATAATTCCAATACTCGCATCGATGCCACCTATTACAAAATTGCTGAGCATAAAGTTTAAGTCAGACATTGCTATTTTTCAATCAGTATTTAAAATTATAAGACCTGTAATTAGCACGTAGCATAAAGTAGCACGTAGCAGATTATTTTCCCTTATATCAGATAAGATGTGCGCGTGCCTTGTGGTTATAACTATTATTATTTACATTAAAATGATTTAATGGCTTTAATAGTATCCAAAAAAGAGACGTGTTCGGTGGGAAGTTTATTTAAAGTAAAAATAACAAATTTTTAAGAATAAAATTAAATTACAAGCTTAAATTAAAGTAGAAATTCATTCCAGCCACTTAATTCGATAAACAATTATAGTCATTTATGCTCTCTTTTCTATTTTTACAAATAAATGTACTTAGGTATAAATAAAACCGTAACATGAAAAGTTACAAAAACAAGCATCGATTTTATTCACGCTTAAAATTAATGTTCCCTCATCCTTAATGACATATATTAAAAGTTGCAGAATACGGAGTGTCAAATTAATTAAGAGTGGTAAATTTAAATAAAAAAACGTAAAAACTACATATAAAGGAAGACAATATGGTCAACAACATTTTATTTATTATACATCTGACTACGAATATATTGCAACTATTTAGTAAACTTTGCTTTGGCCGATTTTTTGGTATGTTATGATGAGATAGTTTATAGAAAAGATTCATATTAAAATGATGAACATTATTTTGTATTTATTTCAAAGTAATCATTAATATAAAGTCCCAGCCGTCCTGGTACAAATTGTAGGTAGATGTTCTACAACTATAGTTTGTTTACAAAACTTGTTTACATGTAATATGTTATCAATTTTCAAATTTCATGTTACCACATGTAACAATTAAAACAATATAGGTAGGAATTCACTCCACATGAACATTGATTATGATAATTTGGCTTTTATCGTGCGTAGTGTTGGTGTTCTAATCTCTACCGTTTGTACCTGGATAGGCTAGCTCTATATTTAATAATTACTCTGAGGATATAATAGTTTTTATTTTATTATCTTTTGGTTTACAATAAAGATGTTTTATATTGTAGTTTAAAACTATTGCAAAAATAAATAAGTATGGGCAACAATATTTGATTTTCTGTGTGAAAAATGTGGCTCGTAATTAAATAAAAGTAATATCGACGATTAATGTTTCAACAAATTTAAGGGTGTGGTGATTTGAATTTGTAAATGATTTTTTCTAGCAAGTAGCTTCTTTCTATTTAAAATTAGGAATTGCTTATAGAATAATGTAACACATTTAAGAGTGACAGTTTACCCTTAAATATGGTACACTGTTTCTTAACTTTGCTGATGCACTACCGCGTAAATATTGCGCATATAAAAAGAACTTTGGCCTATCGTTACAGCCTCAAAAGACGAATTGCGTTATATAAGATAATAGTTACAAGTATATTACAAAGTGGCATAACATTACGTTGGCTACCTAACACTATTTTATAGTACAACGTTAAGCTAGGCTATGATATGTTATCTATTCGAATCGAGGCGCGCCTCAGGACTATCTACATTGCACAAATATTTAATAATAACGACCGTATTGATTGCACGTTTCTCCTAATATTTTAATTTACATCTTATGAATGTCCTCGTGGTTGGAAGAATTGATTTCTATTATTTACATTCATTACTAATGCATATCTACTTTGTAATTAGGGCATGAATTGAAAACAGCATAAAGTTGTGACAAAGTAAAGACTAAAATTTTAATGTCTTTGGTTTCTTTATAATTAACAAAAATATTTAAACCAACAAAACACTGAACAATCACTTAATTAAAAAAACTTATGACACTTTCCACGGACTCCATTTCTTCGAACATATTGTAGTTGCTGCAACGAAGTTCGTTATCTGACATTCACTAACTAAACCTTTTGTATAGATCATTTCTAGTCAGTAATATTGTCTTATACCACGTAACATAATAGTTTAACTGTTCACCACAATTTCGCGTAACGTTAACGTTTCTCAAGCTAAACTTGCTTAAATTATTTCATTTAAGTCAGTCTTACACGCTGTCGGGTGAGGAGCCACGATCAGTGGACGTGGAAGGCCGCTCCCAGTGCGCGGGGAAGGCGCGTGCCGGGAGCGCTACCGGCCTTCATATGACGTGTTGGGGGGGCTCCTCATCCTTCATGAGGACGTATGCTACGGGACGCTTGACGTCCGCTGGGGGGGACGGCGTCCGTCGCGGCGGGCACCCGCAGGGGGATAGCGCGCTGTTGTACAGAGCGCTGCTGTACAACGCGCCACCGTAAAGGGCCTGTGAAAAAAGGTGAGAGAGTTCTTAGTAGATGAGCAACAGTGGCGTCATCGCCCCTTGTCATGTTTTATTATAAGTATAAAAGCTATACAATTTTTGTTACTATTTTACAGTAGGCTTGTCAAATTATACCTTAAATATATAGGAGCCATCTATGACCGACTTTTCGTGTCCTATAGTTAATAGTGGTTTTTTTCATATATGTTTTGTTAAAAACACGAAGGTACGGGTACGTAGTACGAATTCTAACGAACTAAGGACAGTATTTTTAAAATCCTAGTTCATGGTAATTGATTTATATACATTATCATGCTCCACGACGCAAAAACTCAAGAGTTGATTATATAATTATGTATCTAATTGTACCTAATTTATTGTGCAATTGCATTGATGCGTACGTCAATCTATTAGGATTTTGAATTTTGTATAATCAACTCTGAGTTTTTCCATCGTAGAATTTTACTTCTACTTCTAACATCAAAACTGAGTAGTTTAGTTTGTACCTGTAACAATGAATGTACCTGTAGGTGAGCTAACTCAGCTGCTAACTTCCCATCATCAGAAGGAAGTTTCCCGAAGGGGTAGAACGGATATGGTAGCGGCGGGAAGAAAGCTCTGCTCAGATCCGGCTTGTCCTGCAGGAGGTGGTGGGAGACCGGTATCTGGGGTACTGGGTGGGGGAGTGATGGAGTCATCAGCCGCGGTACCGGCGCCATCAACCCACTGATACCGAAACCGAATTTGGGTTCCTTTTTGACCAGCGCTTTCGGCTTTCGACGCGGACGGTACTTGTAGTCTGGGTGCTCCTTCATGTGTAAGGCCCTGAAGACAAATGTTGTTCATTTAGGTTCAAAATTTAAAATTTAATCAGTATTGAGCGAGTGAAGCTGTGACTTCGTTATATATTTTGACTTCTAGAGGGTTTGATTTTAAGGTGCTTTATTTTTTTAAATTTAAATAGAATACGAAACTTTACGTTTAGATTTCGTTTTGCGGGAGATAATATTTAAATGCTATGTATAAAATATATATTTGCATTTGTGAAACTACGACTTAATTGCGTATGAATAAGTAAAAGTATGTTGGGGCAACCCTCGGTTAATTACTGTTTGTTTTGCAATAAACATAATCGCGAGCAGACAACGGAAGCGGGGTCGCATCGCGAAACTTTTCCAACATTATTCAGTTTTAACTTCATAATCCCATTGAATAATAACAAAATGCCACAATGAAATGGCGCTGGGCAGAATAACATTATTATTTATGCAATAAAGCGCACAATTGTCGCGAACGCCCGCCGCCCTTAAAACAACAATGTCGATTCAACAATGCGCGGATTATTGCATTGTCCTGTCACAATCGAATGTTATTCCACACCCTTCACTATGCGCCACGAACCACTCAAGCCAAACTATGCTGTAGTGTGCTGTGATTCGGACAACATAAAGCCTAGATTCCGATGCTTTGAGATGTACTTATGACGTTTAGTGCAGCGACAACAGTCGACACAGCGTCCGATTATGCCAGCTTTGTGATAGAATCGCGATTGTCAGCGAGTCGATTGTAATTATTCGAATGGTCGAGGGTGGATGATAGTTCACGTTCGGAATGCTGAGGTTTTTGAATATCTGTTTGTTGAATGTTAGAGCTCCATTTTCAGTTTGCTGACTGTCATACAGTTCGTCAAAACTTTTGAGTGGCAGTTCTTTGTGTTTGTTTATTTTTCATAACATGTCACATGTTTAGTAAAATTAGTACCTAAGTGGATAATTCTTAATTCGTGTCACATTTATTTCTACCTTTTAACAGACATTTAAAATTCATGTGATTATGTCCAGCCCTCAGAGACTAAGTACGACGTTCCATGTTTATTAATATCTGTTATATGAACATTTTTCTACAAATGTTCTGAAATTAATCTTTGATAATGACATTAATTATATTAGTTAGGATTCTCTTATGTAATAGGATAAGTATGGTTGATTAGTTCGCATCATGGATTAAACGGTAATTTACAATTTGAATTATAAAAATAATCAGAAAATAGATTTCTGAGTGATATACTTTTTTACAGATTATTCCGATAAAAAATTGACAAAAAAATGTATAAGAATGTGTAGGTCAAACTAGTTACACAAAACACTTTTTATCAACTAACTTAATACTAATTAGGACAGGAAAACAATTGAAACAAGGGCGTGATAAATATTAATATTCCATAATATATTTGAAGGTAGTATTCATTCCAAGTAAATGTCAGTAAATATGCATTTTTAAGTAAATATTTTTAATAAATTTACTGTTCGTTTAAACAACATATTTTTAGTTATACTGTAATTACTAACACATTATGGACTAAATACGTCTGAAATAAATGATTATTATTATTACTAAAATTAAATAAATAAACGCTCTATTTGTATGCAATACATTTCACAACACTACTTGAAAGCCAATACACGATTACTTACCCGTATTTCATTCATAACTTTATCAACAAATCGATCGAAGAAGTTCGGGCCGAAACAAGCCGGGGTCATCGAACCGTGCTATCAATTCGTTCATTACTGTTGACGACAAGCAAACACGATAAGCCAAAGAAAATAACAACGTACGAGTATCTCGCGGAGAAAAAAGCCTATCTACGTTTTATCGGACACTTTTTTGGCGTATTTTCCTTGGACTTAATCGAGTACGGTCAACAGAAACATCGATACGATTCTCGATATGAAAGCCGCTTTATTTCGTTCGTTATTGATATTGTTGTGTCAATAACTGATATGCGATGTCGATTTTTTTCCCTTATGCAATAAGCAGAGTGTTTTTGTTAGACATTATGTTTTTTTGGTTTTTATTGTTGTTTTTTGTCGAAAAATAAGCTTGAGTTTGTTATTGTTATATTATGACAATACTACTTAAAAAATTAGAGCGCGCAGTTTTTTTATGAACTTGAATTAGCAAATGAGCATGCAGTCCAACTGATGTTAAGTGATCACTGCCGCCCATTACATCTATCTTCTTCTTAAAGTGCCTCTCCGACTAGCGAAGGTTGGCTGTCAATTCTGCAAACTTTCTTCGATCTTTAGCGAGGCGAAATAATTGGGCAGCACTCGCTATCCCGGTCCACTCTCTAATATTACGTAACCAGGATTTCTTCCTCCGGCCCACTTTTCTTTTGCCAGCTACTTTTCCCATCATAATTAGTTGCAGCAACTCGTACCGGTCATGTCTCATGACATGTCCTAAGTAGGCAACTTTCCTTTGTTTGACGGTTTGCAAAAGTTCGCGTTTCTGGTTTACCCGTCGGAGATTACATCTATAAGCATCTTCAAATTAAACAGGAGTTCTATCTGATGTGTTGCTACTTCGAAGATTTAAGATTATCTACTCAAATGAACTGAGAGTAAGCTGAGTTTCCACCTAGTCGCCAGATTTGCTTTACGGTAGAAATAGGGGTGATGGCACCTCCCCTTGAATAATGGTACTATTAAATGTAAAAAAGCCTTAATGTGTAAGAATTTATCTAAACTATAGAAATTTAATGCAGGATATAAATTGTCACATATTATAAAAGACGCATTTCTAATACATAATATATTTCTATACCTACATAATATTTAATATATTTTTGAGAATTTAAGAATTCTTGAAATATGAATTTTTAATTACAATATTTAAAGTAAAAACATTATCTGTGATAACAGGTATTATTTTCCAACTCTTTCTTTAGCAAATAATGGTTTGATTGGAAAAAAGAAGCTGAATCGAATTAGGAGCTTTTGACCTATTGTTTTAATCAACAAAAGAGTTCAACGCGTTACTTTGTTCCCTAACATATTAAAATTATTACAAAAGCAGTATTCATTAAATTTAATGTTTAGTAAGGCCGGAAGTACATAAATGATAATCGATTAATTCTAAACTGGCTTAAAAATGTAAGTTGAAGTTATATCTAAAGGCGAGGCAGATGCTCCATCATGTTTCTTTAATGCTGAATAAATAATAATAGGTCTTTTGTTTTTTCTAATTTAAGACATTTATTGAATATCTGTAGAATAAAGAGAAAAACGTATCACTCTTTTTAGATAAAGCTGTTTAAAACTGTTAAATTTGGGAAATAAAATGATAATTTCAATAATGACAACTTTCAATTACGTGATGCGTAGTTGAAATTATGTGATGCGTAATTAAATTGTTTATGTAAACTATATTATATCCTAAAAATGAAACTATTTAAGAAATTGCGGATAATATTTTTTCTCATTGGACTAAGTAAAAATCATACTAAAAATACTACTAAGAAAATAAATATCAAATATTACCTACATCTAGGTATGAATATAAATCATGACATAGCTCGATACGGGTCCCTTCTTAAAAGGTCACCTTGCAGTCTTAATTTGATTTGGCAAATATGTGTGAAAGTTGTGTGTTTACTCAACTTTTACACTTATTTTTGTGTTCTTGTACTGTATTAGATTACTGTCAGTGGATACAATTCCTTATGTTTTCCTACACAATTTTGGCTATATTTATTAGCTATTTTTACATAAATTTGTAATTAGTTTTATTAGGCTTTCATCTTAATTATTTGTTTTATCAATTAGTATACCCACAATATGTATCTATATTTTTATGATTTATCTCTTAAAGTTTTCTTCTTCTTCTTTTCGGCCTCTTCTTGCCGGATCTTCTCAGTTGAGGTCGTATTCCGATCCGGTGGTAGTGTAAGAAAAAAAATGTAACTGACAATTTGTAAGTGCCCCCGTAGGCCTATACAAAATAAAGACATTTCATTTCATTTCATTTCAAAGAAAGGAAGTGCTCCCAGGTCAAAACATGAAGCGTTTGTGTTTGCCCTCTGTCCGCTATCGGTCAACAATTGTTGAAGGCGCGGTTGTTAGCACCCAAGCTTAAGTACACAGCACATAAAAATATTTTTATCATCCTGTTTGATCGCGCACAATCCAACGGACTAGCGCCATTCGATATAATAACTACAAGTATTTGAATTGGCCGAAAATATATGCCTAATAGATAGCCAACATATAGATGTTTGACTAAAGATATTATTGTTACGTTTCTTGGGGTGAAACAAATGAAAGGCACAAAACCTTGCAAATATTTGATACTTTGTGTGGTAGTGTGTCTTTGTCTTTGTACATAAACCCAGTCGAAGTCAGCGGGATTTTTTTTATGGAGATAGATAGAATAGTAAACATCTGCTTAAAAGAGGCCATTGCTGCCTAGAAGTCTCTATAATCGACTTCAGATAAGATCAAAATCTTACCTGAGTTTGGCTACAGATACATTGCTACCCCTGAGGACTAAGTTGAGCCTGTGAGGCCTGGGATAAGTATGTCTCCCTTGCCACACTTTTTAAGCCGAACAATTAACGGTTGACACATAATTGATATTTGACAGAAATAGTTGTGATGGTAATGTCTCGGTAGGGAAACCAGAAAGAGTTCCTCTATTGTCAATAAATAAAATTGCAGCTCGCCGAAATGAATCAATTGGTTACTTAAATTATAATATTTATGGATAAAAAAAGTTAACACGTTTGTTTCGTAACTATAATGTACTTCAAACAATATATAATAATGACATAGTAAGCAGCCATGGATGAGAGCTTATGGTGAATTATAACTAGAGTAACCGTCCTTAAAGCATACAATACCGACGAGGCAGCTAAAAAGCCGATCAAAAGATAGGTCAGTGGAGTCTAGGCTGTCTAAAACACATAATCAAAGCTCTTAGTAGTATAGTAGATACGAGATATTGTTTTCTTTTTTTATAAGATGGAAGTAGCAAACAACTAAGAAGTCCATCTGATGGTAAGTGGTCACTACTGGCCATGAATATATATAGAAACTATAGATATAGAATTGTGGTTCTATTTGAGATAAATTATAGATGTGCTAGTACCTACTCTGGATGATAGATGGTCGGTTAATATGACATTGAGCCGAAACCACAAACTTCCACCGAAACGCAAAAAGTGCTTCATACTAGAAACGTGTAGTATGATGTTGGTGCATCCTCAGTCAAATCAAACTCGCTCATAAATGACTTTTATTATTTTTTCTTACTTACATTTGATATAAACTTCAAAGTATTTTAAAAATAATTCCTTGTTTCCTTATAATACGTTCCCTGTTTCCTATATTTTTTATCATTTTAATCATTATTTATCATGTTTCCAAGTATAAAGGTCTGTTATCATTACTGCAATTCATACAACAGGAATGCAATCGATGGCATATACACAGCTCTTTGTATCATTGTATTAATAAAAATCAGATAATCGTATTGTAGTAAGTACAATGAGCATTATGAAATATGGATACGTAACTAATATATAGGTAATTCAATTTTAATTTGTATTTGTAACTGGTTTATATGTCTAGCTGTTGATTGTACTAGAAATTATAAAAAAATAATGATAATGTTTTTTTTCAACATAAATAAAAAGAAATATTAAATTCTAACGGCTCTATACGAATCTAATGTAATAACTATTATGTTCTTTATAATAAGGGTAGCTTGTTCTTAATACGAAATATACAATTATATATGCACACCTTGTAGATGATACACACATCGTTTTCAAAGAATATCCACATTTTTTAAATATACTCCAGTAATTTGTAATAATTAATTTATATTTGTAATATAATTGTACTGTATGAATATGAGAGTCGCTATTACTTTTGATAGATACATACAATTATGGTATCAAATGACATTGTGACAATGAATGACACCATTTATTCATTGTCTTACTTTATAAATTAAAATTCTGGAATCTTGCTCCACACGCAAAGAATAAATATATTTTCTATTGCACAAAAGTTCTTTAGAAGGGTTAAGAATATTTCGCACAAATGACAAAGCAAACAAATAACCCTCTCACGCTTACGATCGTTTTCAGGGAACAGTAAGCCACACAGGTCTTTTATGAAGTACACTTCATAAAAACAATAGACAAACCTTACGTTATTTAGATACCGTGCAGTTAAGTATACATACATTGAATATGCGACATGATGGTCTTAAAGATCCCTTTTCTATAATATGGATAATTATAATAGTAATAGTCGCAACAAACGGCGCTGTAAAAGCATCGAAGTTGGATGCCAACTTACCTTTCACAAGGACATTGCGACTTTTGTCGGACGTTGCTATAAAAAAGGAGATATAGGTACAGTTAGCAAACAGAAACCATCTTTTAAACGTGCTATTTACCAGCAAGACTGCGACTTTCGCCGTTCACTGTACTCACCCGCAACAAACAACGCGCCAGATAGTTTCAACCCTATCGCCACTGAATAAGCATGGTTTCAGTTCCCATACTTATACATACTCTTACAAAGCCAGACTGAAGGCATAATCTTGTTTTTATAGCCCTGGCGGTACCCGATAACGTTAGCGCCCTAACAATGCAAGATATTATAACTACGAATCACAGATAATTGTCTTTTGAATAGAGGGGTGGTGGGTGGAATTGATTTGTTACGTATGGTGATTTTATGGCGATAAACTGAGCGTTGGGGTCGTCTGCTGTTTATTCCATTGTGGGGTTTAATTGGCGTTTTGTTTCGACTAATTCACCTTAATTTATTTGCTTCATATAAATATGTGCCGTACATGTAATTGGCTCAAATTATGTTTGGGGTAAACCCGATCATACATGCAATAAATTAATATGTCTTGGAAATTAATATTTAGATTGAACTTTAATAATTGTCCGATTTATTTATTTATTTATTTATTTATTTATTTAAAAAGGGCAGCCAACAAGACAATACATTACACTTACAATTAAAAACTACATTAGGCTTAGATTAAATGCTGTCTTAATAACAGGCCACCACGGCATGCATCGTGGTCGAGTTTAAATACTTAAGATTATATTAGGACACTTAATTGTACGTATTACAATAATAATTACGTATAGTATATGTATATGTAAATGTGGTATGTATGTACAGAAAAAAAAAGTGATTCCGATTTGAAATTATGTTTATTATATGCGAACAATTGAGTTTTATATATACCTATTTCAAAATATGAAAATATAAAATAGATTTAATACTTCAATAAGCTAAATAGGTAAAAAAAACTTTCTTGATCGAATAAAAAATATATAGTTCTATTTTCCGTAGTTATCTACAATAAAATATGTTTCCCCCTCGAAAACAAAAAAAAAGGTATCTACAATAAAGTAGCATTATTGATTTGCTAAAACTTGTTAATTTCACCGATATGATTTTTCATCAACCCATTATTGGCCCACTGCTGGGCACGGGTGTTCTCTCAGAATGAGAGAGTTAGGCCATAGTCCACCGCGCTGGCCTAGTGCGAATTGGTGGACACCGATATGATTTAAAATAAGAAAATTGAATTAACTAACTTATTAAAACTATTTATAAAATACTTTAATTTCCCCATATACCTATTACTTCTAACATAAAACATACAAAAACAGCGTCTCCTGTCCCAACACTTCAATGTCACCCTCACAACTTCTGTTTGACAACAAACACAATAGACACACAGGGACATAATATTTTCCTTTCATTTAATTAAAAAGATATCTCCAAAGAAAGCTAGATAAGGAGCTGAACATCCGGCCCTGTATTTGCTTGTTTGTCCTTTTAATCAAACCACTGTTTAACGCCACGGAGACATCGAATAACAAATAATGTGATATACCTACCTAATTTCTTTTACATCAACGAACAAAAATAGCAGTTAATCTATACTTATAAATAAATTGAAGTGAAAATAAACTGATAACAAAACAACAATTAGTACAATGTTTGTCTGTCTGTCTGTCTGTTTATTCCGGCTAATCTCCGAAACCGCTGGACCGATTTTAACGGAATTTTCACTAATAGATAGCTAAATTTACAGGGCTTAAATTAAGCTACTTTTATTTTAGAAAAATAATTAGGGTACTGCGTAAAAACTTAAAAACCTGCTGAAGGTATAAAATTGAATTTGTTTATGTCATGTATTTTTTAAACGCGGGCGAAGCTACGGGTTCAGAGAGTTTTAAAATGACCTGATGGTTTGTGGTTATTGCCACATTTATACATTTCTAATTAAATTCACGCTAGACCTGAGACCGGTCTTAAGTAAATATGTTGCTGCACTAGATGACTTTTTCAAATTGTCTAGTTGCTGTTGACTCTATTGATCTTCACAGCTTCACCGAATTTATTTGACGACTAAACTAGGGATGCCTAATATAGGCTTTCCTTTACCACACAAAATAAGAGTATTTAATTTGCATAACAATCTATTTACTATAAAAGTATAGTAAATAGATTGTTATGCAAATTAAATACTATATAGTTTAGTATATGATATATAGTTAAAGAACTATAATATCATATACTAAAAAAATGTGATATAAAATAACAAAAAAGACAAACCAGCTTAGTTTCTTGCCAGATCTTCTTAGTTGAGGTCATGTTCCAATCCGGTGGTAGTGTAAGAAAAAAATGTAACTGACAATTTATAAGTGCCCCCGTAGGCCTATACAAAATAAAGACATTTTATATCATTTCGTTAATATTAATATTGTTTCATTTGTAAGGTGGTATAATGCATTACCTGCACCTATTTCAAGCATGAAACGTATCTTACGTTTCAGTGGAACTGTGCCTTAGACCTTAGAGTAACAACGCATCTGTGATTGATTTTAGGTAGAAATGGTTCAGTATGAAGTTGCTTACAAATATACATGGGCGGTAATGACCACTTACCATTAGCCAGAATTGCTTGTTCGCTACTTCAATATTATAAAATGAATGCCATGCGTTTTGGTTTGAAAGCCGTCCGTGCGATAGAGGTAAAGTAGAGTAGAACTGCTAATATGTTGAGATACTGAATTCATTGTAATTGTAACAAATTTCTAATCAACCTCATACACATAAGATCTATAATAAGTACTAGTTGTCTTTAATCGATAAAGTAAAGTTACCAGTTAATATTTGTATATGATTTTAGCTGTCTAAGAAAATAATTAAAAATAATTATTAACGGTCCCTTGTAAAAAACATTGTAATTCAAAATCAAGAAATCTTAGCACAACTGTAAAATGCCGTATAATAAGATCTATTAAACTACTGTACTTAAATATATAGGTAACAGGTACAATTTAATATACCTATGTATATAATTTCAGCTGTCTTAATACAAGTATAATTAAGTATTAACGCTCTTTATTGCATAAAAACAAAGTAATTCAAAGTCAAGAAAGAAATCTTAGCAAAACTATAAAATTACTTATATAATAATGCAGACATAAAAATAACTGTCGCAGTAAAAATTTACATTCTACCACCCTTACTTCAAATGTCAAATCTGACTTTTCTTTACGTTGGTAACATTGAAGCTCTTTGTTACAGATAACTAATCCTAACAGGTGTGTTTTGTTTTGTTAACGCCGTGTTTGCATTCTGATACGGAATTAAAAAGATAATAAAAGAATATATCTCAAATTAAATATGAAGTGAGGATTGGTTTGTTTTGGTTGGTGGCAAGTCTTCCAACGTTTGTCATTCTCTTGAGAACACTAATTTAGTTTTTTTGAGTGATTATATGGGTGGCCTATAACAGGTTATTTAAATATCTAACAAGAGTTTTGTTAGTTTTTATGTGCCAGGTTTTGTGTTTTTTTGCCAGGTGGTAGAACAATTGTAGTTCGACCGGGGAAGTACCTCCGCCACACCTATTTATAACGTTAAGCATTTTTTGCGTTTCGATGGAAGGGTGTGGTTTCCGGCACACTTTTATATGCGACCATCCTAGTCCTCGGAAGTAGCAACGCGTCTGTGATTGACTTCAGATAGAACCCATGTTCTATTTGAAGTTGCTTACAGGTGTCCATGGGCGGCAGTGACCACTTACCATCAGGTGGACTGCATGTTCGTTTGCTACTTCAATCAGATAAAAAAAATGCTATGTTTAAGGTTACGTAAATTCTAAAAGTTTTATAAATCTCTTATTTTGATCACTTTCCCTAATTTTAAAGGCAGTATACTTAACGGTCCGAAGCCGGAGTCATTATCGGTATCGCAACATCTTTTTTTTCTTCATAACAGCACATCTGCCTTAAAACAGCGTTAATGCTGCTGTAGTCTGGTTTGAAGAGTGGCAAGGAAGACTGATTTCCGAGAGGTTCCAACTTATTTCTCAGAGGTTACAACGCATCTGATACCTTAGAAGATCGGTATAACAGTAAAGCCCCCTATAAGTTGGAATATATATACATATAGAAGTAGGTGAAATTAGCACAAGACACATATAGCCGTGATAGCCTTATGGTTGAAACTTGCCCTCTCGATCGGGAGGTCCGAGGTTCAAACCCAGGCACGCACCAATGATTTATGTGCGTATTAGAAATTAATTATCACTGCTTTTCGGTGAAGGAAAACATCGTGAGGAAACCTACACACCCGAGAGTTCTTAAAAAAAAAAAAGTTCTCGGAGGTGTGTGAAGTCCACCAATTCGCACTTGGCCAGCGCGGTGGACTATGGCCTAAACTCTCTCATTCTGGGAGAAGACTCGTGCCCAGCAGTGGGCCAATAATGGGTTGATGTGGATGTGTGGTGGACATATAGCGGAATGAAAGTGAAGAATAAAAGAAAGAAATGGGATGAAGAATGAAAGTACGAGCAGTATAAAAGAGAGAACTGGAATGAAAGGTAGTCAGCAAACACAGTTTCTGATTATGTTAGAGGATAGAGAAAATATCTTCTAATATTTTTTGAGGTAGGTTAAAAATGCTCTGTACCTATGCTAATGCTCTGTAACCTAATATATGTGCACAAAAAGTATTTTTTCTACATTTTCATTGAATTTTATCTTTTATCGGATATATCGAAACTGTTTATTTAATATTTTTTGTATTTTCGTCCTCAGTATTATAGGCTATTGTTATTTTTACTTTAGTTAAAAATGCTCTGTGTGGGAATGGCTACTTACAATCAGGAGAAACTCATGTGATTGTTTTACCTATATAATTTTATTAAAAATAAAAATCGAAGGAATTTTTACTACGTAAGGTACTTGTTAAAAGCTTACTCTTTATGTTTTATGATAACAGAACGGATTGAATAAATTAATTATCTGATTTATTTTCTTGTAAAAGCCACTAATAAATATAATAAAAATGACATATATACACGTTCATATTATTTATACCAGTGGTTCCCAACCTTTTGATGACGAAGGACCATTTGGCCATTTAAGATAAAAATAAATCTGAAAATTAATATGGGATAATTATTTTTTTAATAATTCAAGCGTACATTATTGTTCAAAGCAAACAATATTTAATGCGCTTTCTGTATACGCTTTAATAATTCCTGATCCTTGGTTCAGGCACGGCTGTCCGCTACTTGACTGTCATTTAGATGACTTCTTATATTACATTTTTTTTTATGACTTCTCGGACCACTTCAGGTGCTGCCAGGGACCATCAGGTTCTTGGACCACCGGTTGGGAACCACTGATTTATACCTATAGTAAGCACTCTTATCCCAGGGAATGTTTGTAAGTAAACCGATTAATCGGCTGTTTGTTAGCACAAACACATCATAATATACAGGTAAATGGTTTGTACAAATACCGTGTGAATGTCGTATTGAAAGTCAAGTGGCTTCGAACAAGGAGTATTGTTCGGAGTGCTTTATTTGTTAATTCTGCCTCTGTTTCATAATGTCCGTGTAGTATACTTGGAGATTATGTTCAAAATATAGACTTCAATTAAGTTTTTAAATTCTACAACATGTTTAATAAAGTATTTAACTTAACTGTTGAACCACTGGTAGATCCTAGATTTATGTTTGGAGGGGGGGGGGGGTCCAGAAAAGGAATTTCTAAAAAACAAGAATAAAAAAATATCCATGTACATACATATTTTGAACTTTGAATATTGTTAACAATAAATTTCTGTTTTTGTCTGTCTATTTGTTTGTATGCGTTTGACGTCACATGAAACCAAAACTAATCCAAATCTTTAGTTAACATAATAATATTTCATGTGAAACTTTTTGAACGCAGATGAACCTCAGGATGCAACTACAACTTATAAAAAAACAAGAACAAGTTCCATCGGTCTAGACAATAGAATGGTATTTTACCTAACTATTAGTAAATCTAAGACTTTAAATTTAATCTGATCGTTTGTAACATTATCCAGAACGCTTATAAAATGGTATTTAACTTAGTTTGCTACTCCACGTTATCAATTAGTACCTAAATGTTAAAAAATGAATCAAAAATTAAGAAATTTATAATGTGTATTCATACAATTAGCAGTGATAGCCTAATAGTTAAAAATCAGCGCCTCAATCGTCGGTCCGAAGTTTAAATACAAGCTATGGACAGATTTTTATAAAGTTATGTGTTGTAGTTATAGCTTTTACTGTTTTAATGTTAAGGAAGCATCGCAAGGGAACTTAGTAGCTACGTTCCAACCACTAAAATCAGTAACTATTAGCAACAAGGCGTTATTATCGTCCATACACACGTTTGTGGTATTAAATAAATACATTGTTCTACAGTTCCAACATATGTACATAGTTGAAACATACGTAAAGGAAGACAGCTGTAAAAAGGATTTTGACGTGACAACGTCTTATAATTCGATGGAACCGGCTGCACGCGTCAAAAATATGACTCATGTGGCGTTACCTCCCTCTGAGGCGTTCCATTTAAGGCTTGAAGTGCAAGCGAGAGCGCGGAACAAGCGAGAAAGAGGCACAATCGGCCATTACGCATAAATGCAATTATGTCAAAAAATTGACATAATTGTAATAATGCGTACAAATAAATGACGTAACTTGCTCAAATCCATTGTGATTTCCATTTATTTACTTCTCTATTTTTATATCTATCTAACAAACAACATTTTAATTTGTATGAACAAAATATCTATCAAACAAATAAAATTAAAATTTTCTTTTGAAAAATGCAACCATTTTCATCACTATTTTCTTATGACGTTGTCACGTTCAACTATCGTCAGTAAACCGAATTTACAGACAACCGATTTTTTTCTTATTAGATTCAAGTTTGCTCATTTGCCACGAGGATGCAGTCCACCTCATGGCACTATTGGTCTCAAACCTCCAGTTATTATTGCAAATACATATTATGTTGTAAACGCGGAATATTAGCTTTTCCCTATAAATAGATTTATTTTTAGTCTACCTAGGCATCTACAAATCTTTTACCATATTAACACAATCTTCGTTACTCTATATTGACAATCTTAGTTACTCCTTAACTTAAATGAAAATCAAACCTAGTCCGGTCAAATTATTTTCTAGTATATAATAAGTATACGGTCCATACATCAATAAAGAATTTTATCAATTATCTCGCCACAAAATTAGCATATAGTACTCGCAATTGAATATACTTAACGAATACCCAACAACAATGTTAAAAAATCTAAATATACTTGTATTTTACATGTTAAAGTGAGTCTACTTTCTACTAGCGATATTTTCGATAAAATCATTATATCGCTTTGACAAATTACTTATTTCTGTCATTATTCCACGTGTTGGTTAGGATACATAACACCGCCGTTAGTTACTATTATTTAAACATCACAGATCTATTTTCAATTTCGTTTGTTGTTTGGAAGATAGTATTTACTATGTTTTGATGCAATTAACAAACTTTTTACAACAGATATTTATCTGATTCGTTGCCGTTTTAAAGTAACTTTTATAAATATTTCATTATTATAATTTTATATTTCTTTTATAACCTTAAACTATTAACTAACCTTAGTCTCTTGGCCTCATCAATGAAGGGTCGCTTCTCCATCTCCGTCAGCAGCTTCCACTCTGCTCCCAGCCGCTTGGAGATCTCTGAGTTGTGCATCTTCGGGTTGTCCTGCGCCATCTTCCGCCTCTGCCCTCGGGACCACACCATAAACGCGTTCATAGGCCTTTTAATGTGCTCTGATGGTTGTTTCCCGAGCGACATTTTGAAAATTAAGCTTTCTTCGGACAGTTTGAAAAATTATTCGAGCTGTTTAATCTGTTTGTGCGTTTAAGTCGCGGATTGCTATCATTGTTTTATTTTGTGCCTTAAATATTGACTGGTTTTATTTTTATTTATATTTTTTAACTAAGATTTTGTATTTATCCAAGTCTTTTTCTAGATTGCGTAGCTAAACTCTCACTCTGTTAACCTATCATAACAGTTATTCAAAATAACAGACTACTATCATTTACTAACGAACAAAAACTTCAAAACAGCAACTATACTGGAAGCGTAGAGCCGTGGACTCCGATCGTGTATCCGTTCGAAGCGCGCGCCAACCTCGGCAAAGCTCAAAGCTCTTCTGGCGTGCTCCCCCCTTGCCCCCCAGAGGTGGCCGAAGCCCACCAATGGGGAGAGAGTGTGGGCGGCCGCTGGGCGCCCATTGGCGGAGGAGCAGTCCGTCTCGCGACGTCGCAACAGGTGACTGTGTGTTCTTGTTAGGATCACCGCACACTTGGGTTGTGGCGATTTTTGAACAACTTCAAGATAAGAGGTTCTCAGTACGAATATTTTAGCGTAGTTTTTTCTACACTCTATGTAGAGTCATCTCTTATACATTATTTATACTTGATAGTAATCCAAACTGAATTATATTTACAGCTACTGTTACTTAATTCTAATTGATGATACTGTCGTCAATAATATCTTTGAAAAAATACTCGTACGTATAAATGAGGAGACTGATAAGAATTCAGTACCTATCATGCTGAACTCTTATTTTGCTCTTTGTTCTTGTAATATTGTTTTTATTTGTTGGTATTTTTTGCTATTGACGAATCTTTTTTTTTAAGATTTAGCCAATTTAAATAAATGAGGATGATGTTAATTTGAATGTATAATTTTTTTCGACTAAAATGCTTAAATTTTCTATATTTTTTTATATTTAAATTCCGATCACTACGCGAAAACAAGTATACCTTATTTTATACGAATAATAAAGTAACTGAAATAACTGAATCAGCATTTTTTAGATTTAAAATGTAGAGTTTTGAAACTTTGCATTTAAGGCTTTTATTAATCACTAGCTTTTGCCCGCGGCTTCGCTCGCGTGGAATTTAGTCTGCCACATAAAGTTTGCAAGTCGGTAGAGCAATGGTTCAACCAGGGAGGCATCACCGCCGCACCTATTTCTACCGTGAAGCAGTTATTGTGTTTCATTTGAAGGGTGTGCCTGTGCCTGCCGGCTCACTTTTATATGAGGCGATCATCATAGTCCTCGGGAGTGGCAACGCATCTGTAATTTACTTGAGATTGAACCCTTGCCCTACTTCCTAAGGCGATTAACATACGGTACCGCTCACTGCCACGGTAGGCGGTGAAGCGGATTGTATTGGGGTCTAATAAATCCGTTGATGCCTTACAAACGTACTCCGACTGGCCGCGCGGTCCAGCGGTGTTCTCATCACCACCGTGTCTCCGCGCGAACGACAGTGCGGGGGGTCGGCGCCTCACACACGGGCTGGAGCCTAACCGCGCGGATCATCGTTGAAGTAAAAATGCATTTCGATGTCGAAAAGTTTATTTTGATGATCGGTCCATCCGCGCGTACAGGTGCGCCTTACCGCGCGGGGCACCGCTATTCGCGGCGGTGCGCGGTGCCGTGTGTTAATCGCCTAAATCAGTATGTTCAAATTTCAAATCACAGGCACGTATATTAATTTGAATTAGTTTTGTCGGCAACAGATATTAATGCTTACTCTGAAATTAAAAGTTTTAAAAAAAGGGTCTCAAAACGCGTGACGGTTACCAACGCGCAGTTTGCTAGCGTGGTCAACTACGACCTAAACTACTGCTAATCTGACATATGTGCCGAGTTGTGTTACATTAAAAGGTCGATGACGATTGAATAACATATTTAACCTTTCCGCTCTTTTTTGTCGAGGGAGAAACCTTCAAAACGTACGCCGTGAGAGCGACGCAGGGTTATGTGGGATTCTTATAGCACCAGGACTCCGGGATCTTCAAAGGAACGCAACTGGAGTCCTCTGAGTGCATTGCCCCATCGGGCTCCTCCCAAGTGAGCGGCTGGGCCCACCACTCCATCTGGTGTTTACCACGATATGCGACCACACGTATGCCACCGTCCTTCCCGGGATCGCCTGGCTGGACGGTTCAAGCTCCGTCCATCCTGGCTCTCACGATAGCATGCGACCACACATGCTGACATCCCGAAGTCCGACTTCCCGAAGTTGCTGACTGGGTGTTTGGAGCTCTCCATCTAGCCACCCGCACTCCCGAAAGCTCCCTTTTAGTTGCCTCTTACCACAGACAGGGGATACCGTAGTCTTATTCCCGGAACTACAGAGACGTCATTGACCTTTTACATTTTGCTCCGTGTTTTATAACCATTCAAATATTTATATCATACAACTTCGTTGTATACGGCGGCGGCGCACGGCGCGTACTGCCGGTCAATCAATTGACTACGCAATATGTTATACTCGTAATATCTTCTAAACTACTTATCCAATTTACATGGTGTAAAAAGTAGATTCAATCTTTATTAGATGCTTGATTTTTTGAAATCATTTATTTTGATAAGGATTAATATTTAGTTTGTATAAAACCCATGGAAACATCAACTTGATAGTTTTAAAATTTTCAAAGTATAAAAAGAGTTATTGTGGGTTATACATAAAATATAGACATATGCTGTCGCGGACTTTTATTTAGATCTATGTGAGCCAAACAATCCCACGGTACATTATATTTCGATATCTCCAACGGTTTAGGCAGCGTACGCGAAGATAGCTCTCAGAGCACAACTTTTTTTCCGACTAACCTGATATTTCTCGTTATATTATAACCTTATAAAAAAAAAACATTACAAATTATAGCCCATGTGTTATTCTGATGTATAACCTATACTACTGTGAAGTTTCAACCTAATCCGTTGAGTAGATTTTGCGAGAAAGAATAACAAATACACATACATCCTCACAAACTTTCGCATTTATAATATTAGTAGGATAGTAGGATTAAAGAAGAAACACTTTATAGTTGCTGAAATAGATATTTTAATGTGTAATTTTCATACTGTGTTATCTTCAAAATAAATAACCAAATATAATCGTAAAATGGAATATATCCAAATATCTATAAATATCTTTACACGTGTTTATTAATTTCTGCATATAAATATTTTTATTTTTGAGTATGCCTTGCGTTTCCAAATAACAATCTTAGTACGCGTTCATCTTAAAGATGTTTATTAGCGGGATTAAATTCTTTTTGAACCGCGGTCTCGCCGCTGCGTGGAGAGGCTGCGTGGAGAGCCGGCTGATTGAATCCTAACCAATTTGTGGTGCCACCTTCTATCGCGATTGACAATCATTTTGACAATTGCGATTGATACGAGCCGGATGGGTATTGCTGTTCACATGTTACATCAGAGGGTCCAGGTTCGATCATTGGCCTGACATCTCAATTATGAAGGTGAATTAATTCAAAGGCTTGTTTCAATTCAATTGTAAAGAAACAACAAACAAGGAATACATTGGTTTACTAAAGTAAAATTAAAAGTTAAATTTAAAAAATCACTGACAATAATTATAGCACTATCTTCATTACAGGCAAAATTATCATTTTACTCAAAAAATAAATTTCATCATTGTCTGATCGGGGATCGAACACAAAATCACTGGTATTCGCATTACATGTATTTTTGGCATGCGGGTAACTGTATTAAAATATACATTATAATTGAATAATTTGGTTTAAATTATAAATTTCATCGTAACTTACCTCGCCTTCAACTACTGCTGCGTACGAGTCTCATCTCAGTATGCAAGAGGTTTAGGCCATAGCCAAGATGAACAACTATTGGTATACTTCACAAAACTTCTAAGTTTTTAGATAGATACAGATTACTCATATACTGTGTAGGTTTTCTCACTATGTTTTCTACAATTAAAGGTAGTAAAGATTTCTTATACACACATTATACTAGAAAAATCAGAAAAAAATCGTTACTTGAAAAGATATTATATTAGGTAAGTAAAAATATTTTAAGAGAAATTTATAGGTGAGATATTCAGAGGGCACAGGACCGATTGGAGTGGCACCATTTAGGGGAGGCCTATGTTCAGCAGTGGACATCAAAAGGATGATGGATGGATGGAATATGTGCGTGAAAATAGATCCTAATATCATTATTATTAACATGACGCCAGTTTGTATAATATATTGCCATATTGCTAACGTGGAATGCTAACACTAACGTTGTACACGAGGTTGTGGAGAATTAGAACATAGCATGCTTAACACTCCTGTTATATTGTAGCGACCTCATTTTATATAATACTTTTTACTTTTAAATAAAACGAATTTAGTATTCTATTATTTTGACATGTAAAAAGAAAATATTGATTTTAAAATTATGGACTGGTTAGAATGTTTTGAGTTTACTAATTATTTCTTGTAAATACATTAATTATTGTCAAATTTCCTTTCACCCTATAATATGGCAAATAACTTTTTCCACCTTCCGAGTCGAATTAGAGAGGATTATACTACCATAAAATATATGTTGGGTATAACATTCCAAATTCTATTTTTAATAAAGTTATACCATTTTGAACGTTTTACAAAAACTAAACAAATAGTAAAGTAAGGTACACAATAAGTGGGCGGCCATTAGTGCGCATTCACGCGAGCTGTGTGCCGCTCTCTCATGCAAATGTTTGCTGCGTAGTTTGTGCGGACTAATAAATATTAAATTAGACTGCTACATGACGTAACCAGTCACAGTACTGTGTTATGAAGTACATCATAGATATGGCTTTATGTTCTAAGTAAACACCTCTGAACCTGATAATTTTTTTTAATTATATTAATATATTAAGGCAGATGGTTTACAAAGTGCTACTCTGATGATTAACTTGAAACATCTTGTGCATGAGGTGAGAGAGACAGACTAAGAGAAAGGAAGTTGGAAGTTTTTTATTCAGAACATAGCAGCGCTTAACACTGTTGTTATATGACAAAAATAGGTATGATACTAGATTATTCGGAGTCAAATTAGGAATGATAACACTTACCATAAAATATATTTACAATATTTATAAAATATATTTTATACCTCCTATATTCTATTCTATATTATAAAAGTATTTCAAAACTTTGGACATTCTATAAAACTAATCAAATAGTAAAGTAAGGTACACAATAAGTGGGCGGCCATTAGTGCGCATTCACGCGAGCTGTGTGCCGCTCTCTCATGTAAATGTTTGCTGCGTAGTTTGTGCGGACTAATAAATATTAAATTAGACTGCTGCATGACGTAACCAGTTATAGTACTGTGTTATGAAGTACATCATAGATATGGCTTTATGTTCTAAATAAACACATCTGAGCCTGATATATTTTATTAATTATATTAATATTAAGGCAGATGGCTTACAAAGTGCTACTCTGAGGATTAACTTGCAACATCTTGTGCATGAGGTGAGGGAGACAGAATAAGAGAAAGAAAGTTGGAAGTTTTTTATTCAGAACATAGCAGCGCTTAACACTGTTGTTATATGACAAAAATAGGTGTGATACTAGATTATTCGGAGTCAAATTAGAAATGATAACACTTACTATAAAATATATTTTTATAATTTTATAAAATATATTTTATACCTCCTATATTCTATTCTATGAAAAGTTATACTAGCAAGTACACATTTACAAAATTATTATTATATGTTTTTTTATAAAAGTATTTCAAAACTTTGGACATTCTATAAAACTAATCAAATAGTAAGGTACACAATAAGTGGGCGGCCATTAGCGCGCATTCATGCGAGCTGTGCGCCGCTCTCTCATGCAAATGTTTGCTGCGTAGTTTGGGCGTACTAATAAATATTAAATTAGACTGCTACATGACGTAACCAGTTATAGTACTGTATTATGAAGTAATCTACATCATAGATATGACTTTATGTCCTAAATATAGTTACACCTCTGAGCCTGATAAGTTTTTTTATCTGTCTAAAGTAGCAAACGAGCATGCAGCTGATGGTAAGTGGTGACTGCCGCCCATCTGTAATCAACTTCATACAGAACATGGGTTCCATCTGAAGTCAATTACAGATGCGTTGCTACTCCCGAGGACTATGATGGTCGTCTCATGTGAAAGTGTGCCGGTAACCACACCCTCCTATCGAAACGCAACTGATTCTACCATCTTGAGAATATTTTTTAAATTATATTAATATTACGTATACGTATATTACGTATATAAAGTGCTACTCTGAGGGGTAACTTGGAACACCCTGGACATAATGTGAGGGAGACGGACTAAGGGAAAGAAAGTTGGAAGTTTTTTATTCAAAACATAGCAGCGCTTAACACTGCTGTTATTTGACAAAAATAGGTGTGATACTGGATTATTCGGAGTCAAATTAGGAATGATAATACTATACTAACATACATAACAACAGTACAAGAAACAAACGTAGTTCAATCAGCAATACACCACCGTAACATTTATTTCCATTTTAAAGCAGTTCTTACATTTCAATGTAAGAGTGTGGTAGCCAGCACTTTCTCATAAGATATAGAATTTTTCATTTTTTACACCTTCCCCTCTTTCTAATGTGATATTTTTCCTTCAGCGATTTTAAAGTTGTCTGGAAGAGATCGGTATTTTAGTGATAAGGCTGCCTCCTTGCTTTATGTCTTTTATTTTTGTAATGTATCTGTCGTTGGTGTACAATAAAGAATTTTTGTATTGTATTGTATAGCCAATATATCCTTTGGGGGTAGCAACGCTACTGGGATTGTCTTCAGATAGAACCCTTGTTTCATATGATGTTGCTTACAGATATCCGTGGGCTGCAGTGATTGCTCACCATCAAATGGGATACTTGCTCACATAAAACTTGTTTTTTAAATTGAAGCTGGTAGAACCAGTGTAGTTCGACCGGGGAGGTACCACCGCCACATCTATTTCTAACTTGAAGCATTCATTGCGTTTCAATGGAAGGGTGTGGTTGCCGGCATACATTTATATGAGGCGACCATCATAGTCCTCGGGAGTATCAACATATCTTTGATTGACTTTAGATAGAACCTATGTTATTGTTTGTACAGATGTCCATGGGCAGCGGTGACCACTTACCATCAGGTGGACTGCATGCTCGTTTGCTTACTTCATTACTATAAAAAAAAATACTTTTATTTAACTTATAATGTTTGTGGGTAAGTATGTAAATATGTAAGTATGTGTGTAACCTGAATTTAACGCACTCCTCAGTGCCCGATTAAGTGCCCGTTAACAATTCCGCATTTAGGTATAAGAAAATAATAAGCATTGAGTAAATCAAAAGTAATTCAATACGTAAAACTTGTTATAATTAATATAAAACTTGAAGTAAGTAATAATGAACCCTTATTGAGGATTCCTGCTCTTTATTTGTCGTCGTCAACCCATTACTGTCCCAGTGCTGGGCACGGGTCTTCTCTCGGAATGAGATAGTTTAGGCCATAGTCCACCGCGCTGGCCAAGTGCGAATTGGTGGACACTCTTTATTTACCTGTATATAAAAGTGAACTTTAATCTTTTATTGTTATTACCTTATACTACATAAAAAGGGTCATTTCCCGCTCTTACATCAGAAACTAAACTAAAGCTCACTAATTAAACGTTATTAGTCCGCACAAAGCCGAGTTGTGTGGTGTATTTGCATGAGAGACGCCGCGGCCGCAAACAGTCCGCGTGAATGAGGCCTAATGGCCACCCTGTCCAGTATTGTGTGGCTTCACCTTATTTCGCTATTCGATTAGTACATATCAATTATACGTAGTATGCATAAATACGTAGGCATATGTAAATAATTTTTAAGATACATAGTAAGAAATATAAGCTAAATACATTTTTATTTATTTAGTCCACCAATTCGCACTTGGCCAGCGCGGTGGACTATGGCCTAAACTCTCTCATTCTGGGAGAAGACTCGTGCCCAGCAGTGGGCCAATAATGGGTTGATGCGACTGCGACATTTTTATTAGAAGTTATCTGGTACTAGAACCAGTGAAGTTTGCGGTATCACCGCCTTACTTATTTCTAGCGGAAAGTAGAAAGGTACGTTTACCGACTCTCTTTTATATGAAGTGAGCATCTTAGCCCTCGAGAGTTGTGGACAGGTGGACTATGTTAATCGGATAAAAAAAAACAACATTTTTTTAGCAGACTGAAACGAGCATGCAGTCCACCTGATGGTAAGTGGCCTCTGCCGCCCATGGACATCTGTAAGCAGCTTCATATAGAACATGGGTTCCATCTGAAGTCAATCACACATGCGTTGCTACTCCCAAGGACTATGATGGTCGCCTCATGTGAATGTGTGCCGGCAACCACACCCTTCTATCGAAAGGCAAGAAATGCTTCTCGCTAGAAATAGGTGTGGCGAAGGTACTTTCCCGGTCGAACTACACTGGTTCTACCACCTTAAAAACTAACATTATACTTATATACCAATTATCTAAACGTGGAATATTAAATTTGCATCCTTACTTACTCTTAAGGCTTTTTATCAGAAATTGCCTTTAAACTTTGTGTCTTATCGATTATAGATAAGTCCCGGGGTATATTTTCCTTGTGACATTTTCCGTGTAATTGTCGTGATTACGTAGACGTAAAAGATAATGTTTTATAAGTTTTTAAAATGAGTTCACAGGTCGGAGTGGAGCAAATTAAGTCCAAGTCCGGCAGTAGACAAACAAAGGCTGATTAATGGACAAATAATTTGATAATATATATTGATGAATATAAACAATACGAAAAAAGTTTATGAGAATAGGTGAACTTTTTTTTCTTTTCCATCCGTCAGCATTTGAGAGTCAGCTGCTGGACTTGTCCAATCTGCGTCACTTAGGCCAGTCCTTACCTATCTGAATCCAGCGATTACTCACCGTCTTCTTCAGGTCATCAGAACACCTTATCAGAAGGCGCCCCCTTGCTCCGTTTGTCCTGACTTGGTTTCCAGTTTAGGACTCTGCTGCCTCATCGGTTATCTATTTTATAAACGATGGAGCTTACCCGTTGCGTCTTTAGTTCACTAAATCTGAGAGCTATGTCGGTATTTTTTATTCATCTTCGGATATCATCGTAGCAAAATTCCAAACATAATCGAATGAGGCCTACAGTGAAAGGTCAAGTTTCGGGGCCATAGGTCACCACCGGCAACACAGATTGCTCGAATAATTTCGACTTCAGGTACTGTGGTCAATAATTTTCGTACTCTTACGTATTTCATCATTACGAGTTCAGTAGCGTAGAAAAATATCAAGCAAGATTTCTCAACGAAGAAAAACCAGGCTGTTTATTTAACGAAACAACGATATTACCAAGGGCTATTCTTCGGTTCTTTTAACTGATTAATATATGTTATATGCATTATTTGTTTTTTTCTGCTTCTGGACTCTCATTCATTTTTATGCTATTTACATAGTTCTTAAAGGGCTTTCAATACTAGACCTTATAGAAGCAAGCAAAGCCATAGCGAGTAGCTAGATACGGGTAAAACAATTCTATGCAGCACGGTACAATATCGCGTTATGCACCGTTTTGCCGGTCCGACGCCCAGCCTCGGGCGTGAACCCCGTCTCTAGCAAGTTGTGATGATACTATTATATAAAAATAAGCTTCCTCTCATATGGAGCGACCATCTTGAAGGTGGTAGAACCGGTGTAGTTCGACGGGTGAAGTCACACCTATTTCTAGCGTGAAGCATTTCTTGCGTTTCGATGGAAGCGTGTGGTTGCCGGCACACTTTTATATAAGTTGAACATCATACTCCTCGGGAGTAGAAACGCATCTGTGATTGACTTCAGATAAAACCCATGTTCTGTATGAAGTTGATGACAGATGTCCGTGGGGGGCAGTGACCACTTGACCAGTCCACCTGATGGTAAGTGTTTACATAATGTTATTGTAACTTCGTATAAATCAGAGGTTATATTCAGATACATCATCTGTTCTATACGAAGTTGCATCAGAGTCAATCACAGGTGCGTTGCTACATCCGAGGACTAAGTCCATATAAACGTGAGTCGGCAACCACACTCTTCCACTGACACTCGAGAACTGCTTTACTCCCCGGTTGACTACACTGGCACTACACTACCTACAATATTGTTGATATTATAGTGGCAGATGCTGCAGCCCATCTCATAGATTTTTTCCATTACACTGCCACCATTTGACAAAAATATCCAAAGAGTTGCCTTTTTATCGAACTACGAAGAGTTATACCTCATCTCTCGTCAACCCATTATTGACCCACTGCTGGGCACGGGTCTTCTTTCAGAAGTGCGAAATAGTGGACTTCAAACACCACCGAGAACTTTTTTTTAAAGAACTTTCGGGTGTGTTGGTTTCCTCACGATGTTTTCCTTCGCCGAAAAGCAATGATAATTAATTTCTAATACGCACATAATTTTAGAAAAATCAGTGGTGCTGGGTTTGAACCTCAGACTTTCGATCAAGAGGGCAAGTTTCAATCATTAGGCTATCACTGCTCTACTTATACCTCAAATAACTTCGATATAGCTCAATTTACGAAGAAAAATAAAAGGTATCCGCGAAACTTCTTGGGGCCGGTGTACTAGCCGTGTCGGTGTGCTCAATACAGCTGTTATTTACAAAATAGGTGATGTGTTGTAATGTAATGAGTCTGATCGAAATATGATTTCGTTAGCCTCAAATGGATTTTGCTTTATTATATTTTGTTATCGCTTAAAATAGAATATTTTATGACGATAACGTGATAATACATACAGAATAAACATAAACGAAACACAAAAATAATGTTTACTTGTTTCTGATGATATAGCTAAAGGATTGTTTTTAATATGTTTAAAGGTTTAAGGATGCATTCGTCCCTGTAGTTCCGGGATCAGACTAGAGCTACATCATCCCCTGCCTGTCGTAATAGGCGACTAGAAGGGGCTTCCAGGGTTGCAGGCGGCTAAAATGGGAGCTCGAACCGTTCGGTCAGGCGATCCCGGGAAGGACGGCGGTATCGCATACCGTCTTAAAGACTAGACGGAGCGGTGGGCCCAGCCGCCCATCTGGGAGGAGCCCGTTGGGGCAATGCGTTTAAAGGATTCCGGGTGCGGTCGTTTCGAGATCCCGGAGTCCTCTTTATAGCGCCGAGGACGGCCACCTTTTAGTCGCCTCTTACAACAAGCAGGGGATGCCGTAGACATATTCTGGTTCCAGAACTACAAGGCGATGGTAATATTTTTTATAATTTTGTTATTTATTGTTATGTTGGTATTTGTTTAAATGCTTTCAATGTGATTCGTTACGAAATAAAATCTTTTTTAAAATTATTATCAATAATTAACTACTTTTAGAATACGTATGTTTTAAAGTTTTTGCTATATGGCGATTCATATATTTTTTTAAAATTAAAACCATCCATTGGACTGTATTTATTTTTACAATTTCAAGTCAGTGCGTGTATCAAAACCTATCAACGATGTATGCGGAACCCTGTCTCAAAATTGGAGTTTTCAGTGCCCGGCTGAACACAAACGTCGTTACGTCCCGAACGCTGTTCCTCTCATATTTCAATATCCTACCAGACACAATGATATTTTCATATCAACGCGACGTGTATAGATCGTTTGGGTATTGAAATAATATGAAAGTGTATCTGATTAAATAAATAATTCTAGTAATAAAGAAATACGATTACTCAAACTGAAAAGGACAAAAAGTGCTACAGTTATGAAAAATATTAAAACAAAAATACTGTAATGACTACTATAATACTATAATGACGACCCGCGTGGCGGAGCGGTTAACGTACCGGTCTGACGCGCAATGGGTCCCGGGTTCGATTCCCGGCCAGACAGGTATCTGAATGATGAGTTTAGATTCGTGTTCTGGGTCTGGGTGTTTGTGTATTCGTCTTGTGTGTGTTCATGATACCCACGACACAGGAGAAAATCCTAGTGTGGGGCTATGAGTGTAGAAAGCGTGTTTTTTTTTTTTAAATAATAATATTATAAAGGCGAAAGTTTGTGAGTGTATATGTTTGTTACTTCTTCACGTCTGGAGCGATTTTCATAAGATTTGGTAGGAAGTTAGCTGACACGCTGGATTAACTTATAGGCTACTTTTTACTGTGGAAAAATATCTTATTCCCATGGGACAATCGATGTCGATTTTTTTAACGCGCGCGAAATTGCGGGGTTCGGCTAGTTTTTTTTTTTAAATTTGACTAAAGTAGCAAACGAGCATGCAGTCCACCTGGTGGTAAGTGGTCACTGCCGCTCATGGACATCTGTAATCAACTTCATACAGAACGTGGGTTCCATCTGAAGTCAATCACAGATGCGTTACCACTCCCGAGGACTATGAGGCGACCCTCATGTAAAAGTATGCCGGCAACCACACCCTTCCATCGAAACGCAAGAAATGCTTCACGATAGAAATGGGCTTGGCGGTGGTACTTCCCTGGTCGAACTACACTGGTTCTACCACCTTCAAGTTATACATATGACAAGGTGAGCCGTTAGAGACCGTACGAATCTAATTGATTTGGGTACATTGGAGGAAGTGTTCTGCAGACACAAGGTAAAATAATTCCTTGGGATGCTCGCCACTGTAAAACCAATTAAGTTACGCCCAGCTACGTGGTAGCTACGAGCGTCGCGTAGCCATGGGTTTAAATATACGCTGAAATTATAAAAAAAACTATGATGGTTCCCCGAATTATTTGAGCTAATCAGCGTGTTAAATCCTACAAATACATACTCTCATCCTACATGTACTTTCTATCTTTGCGTAAAAAATCGGCTTAAATAAGTTTAACTTTGTTATCTATGTAACAAAAGTAACATGATTAAACTTTGACTTGATCTTATGTATTTTATGATGAGATCTGTAATGTCATGTCAAATAGTATTTATTCTTCAATATTAAAAACTGCAATTTAAATTAATTTTAGTGTAGCTTCCAAAAAGAAATGTTAAATACTTTATTTAACTAGAATTTAACTCACTTCTTAATACTGAATATTATTGTATCCTTTGTGGTGGATCGAACATCATTAAGTTCAAGACTGACACAAGCAAACAGTGAAGGAAGATCGCTCGAGGGCAGAAAACAGTTTTCTAATACAGAAGACGTAATTGCTTCGGATTCGATCTGTGTTCAGGCACGTACGGCCTTGTATAAAGTCCGAGCGTTTTATTTGTCAATAATAGTGACAATAATAAATGATAATGATTTTCACTTTAATTCGTAGTAATATTTTTTACACTAGGACTTTCCATTGTCGTACATGTAATAGGCACACAATGAAGAATATATACACCTACGCCAAGTTCTGCCCAGGAATCGAATCCATAACCCATTGCGAACCCATTGTCATGCGATGTAAAATAATGTACTATTAACTTTTATGTTAGACTTACATAATTGTATTTAGATTTTTATCATGCTTACCTACTGTGTTTTTATACGTTGACATATGTTAAGTGAAATTTATGTACCATTATTAATATTTTTATCATCAAGCTAAAGTATTACAAATTGCTATTGATGTTAAATGCTAAGTAATACCCGAAGACATGGGTATATAGAGGAAACTTCGTGAGTTTCCCATATAAAATGTTTTGTCGGATGAGCCTGATTACCTGATATACCTATTAGATAGTCATGGATATCAATAGATACGAGATTGTCTATCCGAGGCTGGCCACGGGTGTATTTCTACCTCGGAATGCTTACGTCTCTGGAGTATGTCTCGGTCTTACTGCAAATTTAAAATCAGACTGCTAAACCGTTTAAAGACTTTATAATAGCAGTTTATAACGTGTGTAACTTGTCAACTCTATCGTGTCCAGTTTGTAGTTCAACTACCTAGTCGAACTATAAAGTAGATACAATTTTGTATCTAACAGCGGTCCTGCGATTTATGAGAAATTTTATATATTTATCTATTTAATAAAATATTTCGAAAATAATACCTGCAAATGCTTACTAGGGCAGTAATCAGAATTCTCAGTCAGTAACCGCCATCATTTAATCGCCATAGAGATATTTAAAACTAGTTTTCAGTACAATGTTATGATAGTTTATGTAAGTAAAATACATATGTTATATTTTGCTTATTTAATAAAATCTTTAATATTGCAATGGTTAAAACTTTAATTCGAATATCCGACGTTTGATTCCCAATTACACGACAAATATTTTTTTAAAGTAGTCATCCGTAACATCGTAATTTAAATTAAAAAACTAAACTTCATATTGTCCAAAGTAGTATGAATATTTCTCAAATTCAAATAAAATGTAATAATTTTCAAGTAATTTTGAACGAACCAGTTAAATGTAAAAAGAGGTTTAATTAGCTAAACCGCGTTTAAAAGCAATTTCTGACGTTATGTGTTTTCATAGTAAGACGTTGATGTTCTATTTCGTTTATTATTTATGTGTTTGTGACAAATACACGGTAGTGTGCGTAATGTGTTTTTAGTTAATTTATACAGTTTATAGTATGTTTTAAGCATTATTTAAAAAATATATTAACATTCTGCACTTCTTCTCTACATCCACTACATCCGCGGCATATTACTTAAAAATGCTTCTTCACAAGTTTTTGCTTCACGTATTAATATACCTATAGATGATTTGTGTCTTACAAATTCATTATCATATATGCTATGCTATGCTATACGATGAAGATAAACATCATAAAAATATTACACACTTGAGAGTTTTTTAAAAAGTTCTCAAAAAGGTGTGGAGTCTACGAATTTGCCCTTGTCTAGCGCAATGGACCTTAACACTCTTCTGAGATGATACCAACCAGTAGTAGCACCATAATGGGTTGGCAAAACAAAATCTAAAAGTAAGTTAAGATTACTTCGATTCCGGCGTTTGCTACCCTTTTTTCTATGTAATGTAATACCACATCGCACAAAGCGGGCGCTGTATGGAGGAGGAAATAAAAACATCGTATCAATAGCGACATAAAGACGAGCTTCGGATTCTGGTGCAAACGGTATACGTTACTGAAGATATTGTGTAAAACCCGATATGTTTTTTGTATGGCTTTTTTCGGTAAACTAGCAATATAATTGTGTAATACAGATGTATAATAAGGTACAATACTAAGTACAATCGTATAAAAAATATATAGATACCTACTTATACAGATTTCGTGGACAAAAAATTACAAAAATTTTGGTGTGTTATATATTATCTATGTTATCATTAATTTGAAACTAGAAAGCCTGGTGCCAACCCATTTTTGTACCACTGCTGGGCATGGGTCTTGTCTCAGAATAAGATAGTTTTAGGCCATAGTATACCGCGCTAGCCAAGTGCGAATTGGTGGACTTCACACATTTCCGAGATCTTTTTTTTTAAAGAACTCTCGTATGTGTAGATTTCATCACGATGTTATCCTTTTACAGGAAATCTAGATAGTGCTATATCTCTGCGCCTTTTTTTGTTCTCGAGGGGGAAACCTTCAAAAGGTACCCGACGCCGTGGGAGCGACGCAGGTTTATGAGGGATTTTTACCGCACTAAACCCCCCCCCGTTGGACGTCCTCGGTGCTATAAAGAGGACTCCGGGATCTCCAAAGGAACGCAACCGGAATCCTCTAAGTGCGTTGCCCCATTGGTCTCCTACCAGATGGGTGGCTGGGCCCACCGCCCCGTCTAGTCTTTACGACGGTATGCGACCACACGTACCACCGTCCTTCCCGGGATCGCCCGACCTAACGGTTCGAGCTCCCACTCTAGCCACCCGCAACCCTGGAAGCCCCTTTTAGTCGCCTCTTACGACAGGCGGGGGATGCCGTAGTCTATTCTGATCCCGGAACTACGGGGACGATATTTCTAAGCCTAAGGGCTCTGGGGTCAAATGTTAGGCAATCACCACCTTACACTACGTTGTTTTGTGTTCTCAGCTGTTCCACAAGTGGATCGATCAATAGGCAATATAAGGACTTTGTTTTCATTCCATGTCCCGAGACATGGAAGATTGCAAGTAAAATTACATTTATTCGTTTAAAGATTTGAGTCGTAACGTCGCGCTACGAATCTAATTGTGGTGCTACGAAGCTGTAATCAATCTCAAAATCGGCAACGGCCTCATAAAAATAACCAACAAAAATAATACTTAAGAACCAAAAAATCATAGTCGATTTTTTGAAAATTAATATTTAAGGAAGAAGAATCGAACACATTTTTTTTATTAAAAAAAGTTATGTCCTCCGACATATCCCGCAACATATGATCCTTGTAGAGTGGTCCCAGCACACAAGAGCCTTTTATTATATGGCGCGGGGCGACACTCGCCATTCTATTCGGCCGCATTTGCGATATTTTGTTTGCCACTCAATCTTATAGTTTTCAAAGTATTATATTTGTGCTGAGAATATTTTCTTTTATGCCAGTATTGTGTATGCAAAATAGGATATTATACAGGGATTACTGGAGATTTTATTCAAGAAGAATAATACAGATTTTTTTGTGTTTTATTGTATTTGTATATGACAAAGACTTGTTTATAAAGATAAGTATTTTAAGAAATTTACTTAGTATTTATACAAACGTTTCAGACGTAGTATATGAAAGGGTTGTAAGGTTCCATGCGGTTGGCGGATATGGACGCACGGGTCTTCTGTAAGATTCGTTTCTTCCGTCAGGGGATTGATTCCTTCGACGTAGGGACGGTCGAAGCGCTTCGGAGGAGAGCCAAATGGCACGCTCTGAGGTGCTGGAGTGAGCGACTCGAGGCTCGGAGCCATACAGCATACACGCCAATTGGTGGTCGACGCTATCCTGCCGAACTTCCGCGCATGGATGCGAAGCAAAGGTCGAGTGACCTATCGCCTGACTCAGATACTTACCGGACATGGTTGTTTCGGTCAGTATCTGAACAGGATAAGGAGACAGGTAACGGCCCCCTGTTACCATTATGGGCACGACGAGGATTCCGCACAGTACACGCTCGAGTAATGCCCAGCTTGGGAGTCTCAGCAGCTCGTCTAAAAGGTTGGAGCGGACCTTTTTCCGGCGGCTGTCGTCGTAACGATGGTTCAGCGGCGAGAGGCCTGGAACGGCATGATCACCTTATGAAAGGACGTGATGTCAGCGAAGGAAGACGCCGAAAGGGCCAGAGAGCGCGCCAACCCCTCGGAGAAGGAGTTACCGCGGCCGCCGCTAACGCCGCCGCGTCCCTGTAGTTCCGGGATCAGAATAGGGCTACGGCATCCCCTGCCTGTCGTAAGAGGCAACTAAAAGGGGCTTCCGGGGTTGCAGGTGGCTAGAGTGGGAGCTCGAACAGTTTGGTCAGGCGATCCCGGGAAGGACGACGGTATGTGTGGTAAAGACTAGACGGAGCGGTGGGCGAGCTGCCTTTCCCACGGCGTCGGGTACCTTTTGGAGGTTTTCCCCTCGACAACAAAAAAAAAGGTTCGATGCGGTACTCTGGTGTATTTTGGACAATTACTGGGCACATTTTGAATGTGCTTACTTAGGGTAAATAGGATATTTGCACTACGTATAACCAAACGCTTGATACTTTTGTGGCCCGGAAACGTTTGCAGGTTTATTCATAACTTTTATGCAAAAATGTTTCAGCTTTTTGCTTAGAGCGGTCTTTGTCTTACATATTATATACTAGATCTTGCCTTTGGTTCTATCAATAACTAAAAAGAAACATTACTTCAAATCTTAATACCTTTTAATAAAATAGATGGACTTTTATTTGGTAATGACTACACGCAAAATATTCACTATAGATATGTTTATGGTGGTTTAAAATTACATCAGTAGTTTTGGTTTGATGCGATTTCAAAAACACAAAAAAAAAAATCAAAAATAATGTAGTTTTTATCTAGCGCGATGCAGTTCTTGCGTTTAAATGGAGCGGTGTGGTAGCTGGGTTATCTTCACCTGGGTCGACCTTCTTAGTGTAGAGTCGCATATTCGACGACTTCAGACAGAACCCCTGTTCTACATAAAATTGTTTACAGACTTCCATGTGCGGCAGTGACCACTTACTAACAGGTGTAGATACTCCATGCTCGTTGGGTATTTCAACTGCATTCAAAATGGATAGACATAAGTCACATTTATTTTTATTGTAATAGTTCCTACACAATAGCCAAATAGGTACATAGCATAGAGTTTTATTAGCATCTATAGGTTTTTCAAACCATAGAACACTTCATCAGTCTTACCTTAGTATGTATGGAAACACAATTTATATAGATAAACATAAACACAATAAATACCTACACACAGACAGACCAGTCACACGGCCACGATTTGGAACATAAACTAAGGCTTGGGACGCGCAATAACAATAAGTTAGGACTTACGGGAGTTTTTATACCGCACTACTTTCACAACGACTCAATAAGCTTAGATAATAGTGTTTGATATGTACCTCATCTTTTCAAGCTATTGCATAGCTTTTATCGCGGACTTTGAGCGCGGTGAAAAAAAAATTCCGTAACGAAATAAACCTAACAACATGTAGCGCGGCCGCCTACCATGTAGCGCGGCCGAACGCGTATGTATATGGTACGACAGTACGAAGCTCGCACGGATCGAGACGAGCTGCTCGGAAAATTAAATTATAATTACATAACTTTATAAAACAATGCTATGCAATAGCTTTACCGCGGCAGAGTGCCGCACGTTTTTTTTATAGTAGGTAATCCTCATGGATACCCAGCCGCCCGGGGTAGCAGCTGGGTTATGCCGGACACTTACCGACTAAACTCCCTGTGTTTTCTCCTCGCACCGTACGGCGGGAACACGGACACGCTTTCGCACTCATCTGCGAACCCGCCGGTGCCTGAGCATGGAGCTCCCCTTCATCAGCAAGGCGAGCCAGAAAACACAAAGGCGCCCGTTACTTCCAAAGCCCCCATTCGCAGGGCGACGTACCAACCCCGAGACCGCCACCCAGAGGCCGTGGGCATGGCAAGCCGACACCCGCAAGGCATCCTTACAGGCATCGACCTCCCATACCCAGCGGCGGATCCGTTCTTTGGTTCCGCCGCGAACAACCAAACCACCGCAGAGGAAAGGGAGGATGGCAACGACACACCGCATCTCCTCTTGAGAATGTCGACTTGTATAAACTTGATCTCGCGTGACATTTTTTCAATTTCATACGAGTATCGTACAAATCAGTTTGAAACGTTTTCAGTGGGAGATTTGTTACTTGAGTTTAGTGATATTTTTCATAAAAATGATTTTTTTTTAATTTGCAACTGTCGACAATATTAAGTTCATTGAACTGTAAAGAAGTTGTGTGTTTGTTGACCACGGAGAGTGAAAATTGTAAAAACCGTGTTGCGAGAAATACCGCCCTCATGCACTGCACTCATGATAGCACTTGTCATGAATTTCGAAATACGATTATTGCTTTGAAATTCTGTTTACACGGACACAATAATATTTCAATCGGAAGGCAAATGTTGCCCAAGGCAGCGCGCTATAGGAGCGAATGTTTAAATGAAAAAAATGTTTGATATTCCTTCGATAATCGTATTTTCGAGACGAGAAACTGTCTCCATCTAAATGGGCCCTTAGGTTGATAATTAATAATTGCGAGTTGATAAGTACCTATGCAATAAATGCGTGTTAACTCAAGTCGTGTCGTGAGATGTAAGCAAATTTGACACCTCCCTCGCGACTTCGTTCACTGCGGGCTCTTTTTGTGTTCCCCATTATAGCTTATTTTCATAAATATGACGGCTTAAATGCCCCCTTTATGTCCGCCGTGATTTACAAGTGCAAGTATAGGCTTTGGGAGTTTTCAGACGCGTAAAATTTGCTTTATCATTCGCTCTCAGTCTCGTTGTATAACTCACTGAATGCTCTGCGGTGGACCGTTAAACGATTTCGTCTTTTGTTTGTGATTTATGATTTTTGCTTGTTTTTAAGGAAACTTTTCCTTAAAAACAATGTAAAGACATTTAGGTAACCCACTCTTTTGTTCTATTTAAATTCCTTGTATAGGTACGTACATAAAACGACATATACGTATACATGTTATGTATACGTAGGTATATACGTATACATGCTAGCTATACGTATATGACGTTTTATTATATTTATTCTAATAAGTGGTAAAATAAAGACACGGTGTAATAGAAACATTTGTTCAAGCATAATGTGTCCTATTTGAAGAGAAATTCGTAAAGAATTAAATTTATATCTACCTTACTACTTACTAGGTACCTACTCATTGTTAGCCTTTATGTTTTATGGTTGGTCATTGGTTTACCGGATGGTCTGAAGGTTCACGTATCACACCGATGGGCCTTAAGTCGTCTGGATCCAATGGTTTCTTGTTGTCATCCTCAGGCCATCATTTCATTTAGTCAGGTTTAGGGGGAAAAAACATGTTGCTCATGTTTTTTCCCCCTAAACGTTCGGGTTTTGTTAGAAATTTGCTGTAACGTGCTTTCATTTCTCGTTCTCTAATAATATGTATCTAAGAATATTTTTTTTTGATAAAAGAAAATATTTTTATTATTGAGCCAGCTTAATCTAGAAGTACAATGGCGTAGCTTACGCCATCTAGTATACTTTATATAAAGCAATAAGAGAGCGCCATCTAGTACAATACAGTGAAGTAGTTTGTATCGCTTGTACCGATAGATGTCGCTAGCAAAAGAAAATGTTACTGTGGCCTACTAGTAAACTACCTCGCTAAATAGTTTAACAAATGCCTAATAGATGGCGCTATAACACCAAATGCACGATTCCAATTCGAACAAAAATTTGTAGCTTCGTAACTGTTATCTACTTCTAGTTGGAAGCCTCTTCTATATGCAGTTGGTTAAATAACATAGGAAGCATTGGCCGCTTGCCGAACATGAACCGTGAATTTGAGGGAATATCTATTTTAATTGTTTCTACCTTCAATAATGTATATTTTAAAGTCGACGGCTAATATGATTTTATTAAGATCTCAATTGTTTTGAATTATAACAAATCATCATTTGCTTTACATTATTGAACGATACAATCACAGCAATGCTCATAGAAGTAAAATATACTTACAAATTAATCCGACTGTAGCATTTATTTGCAAAACAATTTATCAAACACACCTAGCCCGTTTAGCTACCAAGCCTAGATCGGCCATCACTATTCAATTCAGCAAATCGACCCATTGAGCCATTGAAGTCAATGGCATTGTGCAGAAAGATTAAGCCACACCTCAGTCGATGGTAAGCCTCGCACCATCAGGGCTGACATGGCAAAAACAGAAAGGGTTAAAATTTCATATTTTATATTATTTTTAAGTACCTACACAGAATAAATATCAATATAGAAAGACAATTATATTAGCTGTTGGTTCGTGAACATTTAATTAAGCAGTTACGATTTTTTTAATAATTAAATATGTTACTGAATTGCCTTTGTTTTTGTAACACATCCATATTTTCTACTGACAGAAACATATTTTTATGGAAAAAGTGAGTGAGTTTTTGTAATTCGATTTAAGTATGTACATACTTCTAATTAAATATTTTATATAATATTTAATTATTTGGTACTAGCGAATGCCAACGTCCATACCACGTTGAACACACCGGTTCTCGTCCGATCACCGAAGTTAAGCAACGTCGGGCGCGGTCAGTACTTGGATGGGTGACCGCCTGGGAACACCGCGTGCCGTTGGCTTTTTGCTGTCTTTTTATTAGTATATTATGAAAAGAAGACGTTTTCTCATATTTTGCAATAGCTATAATAAAAATATCAATAAACCTAAAATTATACAGTACTCCAGTAGTTAGGTAGGTAGGTAGTTAGGAGGAGGTAGGTACTCCAGTAGGTAAAGTTATGTTATTATTAGAACACCCATGTTCTTTGATTCCCATCCCATCCCATCAACCCATTATTGTCCCACTGCTGGGCACGGGTCTTCTCTCAGGATGAGAGAGTTTAGGCCATAGTCCACCGCGCTGGCCAAGTGCGAATTGGTGGACGTTCTTTGATTGCCAACAAGAAAATGAGTTGGTAATCATTCCACTGAAACCCAAGTAACCATTTCACCCTAAAAATAGGTGTAGCGACGTATCTCCCCGGTCGAACAGTTTAAGTTAAGTTAAACAGTTAAGATGTGTTGCAATAATTATGTTTAAATTCTCACAGCCCTACCAAGAATGGACAATACTTGCCCTAATCTACATTTCAATTGTGAAATGCACGATACGACGGATAATAGTGGTTTTAAAATGACGGAGTTACGCGAAACCAATGATTTTATCCGCCCATAACTTTACTGTTTAAATATTTATTATTTCACGGAGAGCATTATAAACGACGTAGGACTTAATCAAATCAGATACCTATGTTGAGAGACTTTACGAAGGCTTGTGTATTTCACTGGAGCTAACTTTAATTACCATGTAAAAACATGATTGTAATTATATGAAAAAAAAAACAAACCCGCTGAGTTTCTTGCCGGTTCTTCTCAGTTGAGGTCGTATTCCGACCCGGTGGTAGTGTAAGAAAAAAAATGTAACTGACAATTTGTAAGTGCCCCCGTAGGCCTATACAAAATAAACACATTTCATTACATTGTTAACAAGTGATTTAGCAGGAACATGACCACTTCTTCACTTGTCTGTCCCCTGATATCTTTGACAGAATTTAGTATCGTATCAAATAGCTCTCATATGACGCTTTAATCTTCCTGATGTTAAATCTCTCTAAAATAAAAAAAGGTTTCCTACTTAAGCATTCTGTATAGTTTTCTCAGAAACACCGATGTAATTTCGTAGACACATTTAAGTGTTAAGTATTTTAGTTTGTCAGTTTAAATGATAGGTAGATACTCTCTAAACCCAAATGTACGTGAAGTTGCATTCAGTCAGCTTTGCATAGGAGTGTATGAATATTTCCGTCTTATCAGAGAGCCATTGACATTAATACTCAACTTCACATGGACCAAAGGTTCCCTCCTAACACTTCAATAGGTGTGACGGTGGTATCGCTCATGTTGCACCACAATTGTTCTTCCGGCTTTCAAACTTAATTATTTCACAATAATGTCTTATTATTATTTATTTATTTGTTTTACTATAATTAAAACGGTTACACCAATTACATTAATTATAGACACTACTAGCTATGCCTCTCGCTCACAGTACCTCATGCATACGGACAATATTTTCTGCCATTCATCTGCTAGCAAGTCGCACTCAGGGTATAAATCCAGAATAACGTTAAGTTTGTTAAGCACGCGGGGAATATTCTTATGGTATCTTAAAAAAAATGATATCTATGGTGATAGCCCCACAGTAGGATTTTCTTCTGTGTTTTGGGTGCCATGGAAACACACAAAGACGAATACACATCAATTCATCAATTCATCATTCAGATGCCTGTCTAGCCGGTTATCGAACCCAGAACCTACTGCGTGTCAGACCGTTGTGGTGACCGCTCCGCCACGCTGGCGCTGGTATCTGTCCTTAGTGGCCGCTACTAACTTCAGCCTCTAAATAAAAGCTTTATTACTTACACTTAGCGCCCCTGATACATGTAACATGACGTGTATTACGTATATTAAAACAATATTAGTATAAGTATAATTATTTCTTTACTTTAATCATATGCAATTATAAACATTGGACAAACGCAATTGTTAATTAGCTGAATATACGTCTTAATTCCACATTTAACAGATATTCCATAAACTTCAATATTCTCGAACGCCAAAACTAACAGATTTAAAGAATTTAATCTAAGCCCTTTAAAAGACCTTACCTTTTCAGAGCGTACAGAATCTTGTTAATAGTTCATTGCGCAGGCGCGCCTCGGACAAAACATACAGCAGTATCATTTGACAATTTGAGAGCAATCAATGCATTGTCGCCGCTCTTTATTCAACTCCAGATAATACATGGAAAATTGTCATTCCTATTGTGACTGGACCATTGTTGGTCTAATGACAGCGTTCAGATTTAGTCGACTTCGAAACCGGTCATCAGTGTTTGCCTGGTCGTGGGCCTGGTCGTTTCAAACTTGAACTCGATCCGTTTAACTGATAAATCAGTACTGACTATACTTTTGTTAATTCTCTCATTAACTCTCCATTCCTAAGTTCATAACAAGATAATTATAAAATAACCAAAGTAAGATGATAGTGAAAATGCTGGAGTGCGTGTGGAGGAATATCAAAACGTAGTGAGTTAATATATCTATACCAAATCACTGACACGACGATGAATCAATGACACGATCGTAGAAAAAGGACTTTAAGAATCTAGAGCACATTCAAAGAATTGCATCTATGGCTTATCCAATAGAGTCACCAACAAAATCGGTCCCTAGATTGCCAAGAAACACAAACCCTTACCATATCAAGAGACCAATGAACGCTTTTATGGTATGGTCTCGACTTCAGCGGAAGAAGATCTCCATGATGAATCCAAAGCTACACAACTCTGAGATATCGAAACGTCTGGGCATTGAATGGAAGAGTTTGGACGAAGCGGAAAAACGCCCCTTCATTGACGAAGCTAAACGGTTGAGACTCAAACATATGAACGACTATCCAGATTACAAATATCGGCCACGTCGGAAGAATAGACTCGATTCGACTGCATTCTCCAACCCTGCGTTGTATACCACTAGAGATACGTTTGTGGAGATAGAGCCCAGACCGGAGTCCGCTTACCAGATCCCTGTGAATTACTCTGAACATCAGTTTATGTACAACAACATGATAAGCTATACAGTGCCAACAATTTCACAAAGTTCCTTCGTTCCAGCAATGAGGCCTAAGGATGAGCAGCTTCCGAGTCTTGACTTAAGGCCTCTGCCTTCTATAGAGAGCATTTCGCCGAGGCCTTTCGCAGTGGTAAACCAGCAAATGATGGTGAAGGCCTATCAAGATCTGCATTACGTTCCCAGTGACGTTGCAAGGATATCCTACCATTATCCATTTGGTGTTCAATAGACCGCTTCGTAGAAAAGCAATTGAAACAGATGTGTTTTGCAATATATAGTCAAATAAATAGAATGGTTGAAATTAACACAAGCTTTTATTTGATCTGCCATTATTCAAATAAACATGATGCATAATGTGATTTATATAGAATTGTAAGTAGGATCTTAAATAAATTAGGTTGTAACTAGGCTAAAAACATGTGGAATTGATATTTTATTTGATCTTTAAGCATAAGGGAGATGATCTTAAAAATGAAATAGATCCTAAGTATCTGTAAATTCTAAGAAGTGTGTATGATACTATTGCACTTTTAACGGAATAATTAAATAAGGATACATAGATTTCGAGACATTATCATCGTAGTGCTAAGTCGTCTCGTTTCATCAGGTAGCACGGAAGCCTTTCTACTGTAACAAAATACAATGAGAAACGTTATAAAGAATTATATCATTTAAGAATAATGTAAATAACAAAGAAATAAAAATACTTTATTTTTGTGTCTTTGAAGGTATAAGCAATCATGCATTTACTGAAAGTAAGTAATAATTTGGGATGCGCCGAATATTCGGTTGTTATTCGGTATTCGGCGTATTTGGCATCTTTTTCACTATTTGTATTCGGCCGAATTATTGGGTTTTGGTGCCGAATATATTCGATTCGATTTTGTTTCCTTTTTTTTTTGGTTACACGTCACGGTATAGAACAAAAAGAAAAACCTTTTATCGTAAGATTTATGTTATAAGTCAAGGAAATCTAATCCTATGAATCCTATGAAGAGAGTGTTGAATAAAGCCAATAAAGTAAATCAATTGAATTTCAAACCAATGTTAGAAATCTCACTTAAATTCTTATTTTGTCTCAATTCTCACATCAATATTATTTACTTTTGAAGCTCAAATCAACTTTTTTTATGAACATATTTCCGCAGTCGTTTATTAATAAGAAATAGTTAACCGAATAATTAAAAAGTTAAAGTGAATAATATTAGGCATTCGGTTATTCGGCAAAACCACTATTCGGCGCATCTCTAGTATAATCATCCCCAAAGTGGACTGAGGCCTGGCGATAGAACTCAGTTGGATGAGACACTTTGGTGTCTTATTTCTTGTTTCTCTCGGTTCTCAACTCAAAGTTTGTAACGCGGACATAGCAAATGTTGCACGTACTTATACGCGTCTCAAAGCTTTTGTAAGCTTTGGGGCCAAGACGGCAGTAAGAAAAAACGATTGAGCACAATTTAGAAGATATAATCCGAAATAATAATAAAACATAAACAACAAGGCGAGCGGCGGGCCCGAGACTAGCGATATTCAAACAATGTCAAACCGAATGTTTTTCTTTTCATTTTTCAATTTTGTTTCTCGCGACCGTCGCACGCTTACATATTATTATGTACAAAGGTTCCTATCGTTTACAGGTTTATTGATTAGGAAAATTTCGCACATATAAAGTAAACTATCCACTCACCATAAAGACATCCTCGCTATCAGTTGCAACTCGTTAACCATTTAGACAGTTTAAGATTGCGATCCATTATCTGATATCCCTTCAGGCATTGTGTTTAAATAATGCAATCTGCGCTCAAATCGGGCTCTTCCGGAGGGAACAAAATATTTTCCATGCGAACTCTGTCATTTCCGAAGACGAGCGCTGCATGAGTTGGTGGAATTCGTGCTTACTTACATAAAATGATGATAGAGCTTCTGTCTGTGCTCAAACAAAATTTGAAGCATTTTTAGCAATGATCTAATAAACCTGTGCTTTTCTTTGTCGTTTGTAGGTGATATGAGTGTTTTTAAGCAACTCAAAGGTAAAATCTTAGGCACTTAGACACGAATTGATTGTTAGTACCATATATATAAGATTTTGAAGTAAGATCTAGCTGTGATTTATTTAAATCATAAATTAATTTATGGTGCATTTATTTAAAATGCCAACGCAATCCAATTCATTGTTATTATCTTTATTTATAACTTATTATATTATTTAGTGATCGAAAACTTCTACTACAGGTAGAGTCCTGGGCCTATTTTAGGTGGGTATATTCATCCACAAACATCAAAATAATGCAATAGATGAAGTGTTCATTTTATTTGGTCAAAATACGAATAAATCCGGGGAAACTGAGCTAGTGACGAACACGTCGGAAGTTTGAGCAGAAATAATGTACACGTGATGACGAGGCCGTTTCCACAGATTGATGGTGGCATCTTGTAATTGATTGAATGATGCTGAAAGGGTGTCTGTTTGTACAAGGGACAATATTTTTCTGTTTGTGCTTCGTAGCGGAAAATTATTGAAATTTTATTTGATCCGCACTATGGGCCTCATGTGATATGTTCTTCATTGCTTTGAGCGAGTTTTGGGTTCGATTACCAGACTGCGTAACTGTTAATCTATAACTAATCCTTTATACGTAAGTATGTTCTTAACGTGGCTGTCTTTTTTGGGGAGATCTAGACAAAAATCCGCCTTGTTGCTTCAAATCGCATTAGTGTATCGTATTTGTTCTGTAAATGGTATATTATATAAATCTTCTGTATAAATCTTAATGCTAATATACTGTTTGTATTTGTATCTAAATCTATCTTTATGCTAATACCATGTAGCTTTAACCACAACTAAGTTATAGGGGAGTCGAAAATGGCCTTGAGAAAAGGACAGTACGGCTGTGCTTTATTCTAAACTAGTTGACCCGGCGAACTTCGTTCCACCTCACAGTTAAAAATCTAAAATTGTCCGTGTTTCTCCACTATATTATGCATGTGTTATACATTAAAACCTACCTCTGGAATTATTCTATCAATTAAAAACATGTATTGAAATCCGTAGCGTAGTTTAAAGATGTAAGATATCTATACATAGCGACAGACAACGCTAAGCGACTTAGTTTTATGCTATGTACTGATTTGCTGGACTTGGCGGCGGCACTGCCATATCTTTTGTAGGACAACACATTACTTATGTCAGTGTGTCTAAGGTCTACAAGCAAGACATTTTGAACCAAAGTTTTTGAGTTAGGAAAATAACTAAATTTGGGATAAAAGTAATGTTTAAACGAATAATTACGTAACTACTTTATGTGGGTGTACAAACGTTTAATTACACTGATTTTAAGTCGTTTATTTGCTAATAAACCGAAATTAGTAATTAACAAAATTACATTAATCCGTGCACGTAACTACAAATGATTCAGTAAACCAAAGGTTAGAGTTACCCTCTAATCTTAATTAACGAGTTTGTTAATTGAAGAAACCATAAGATTGGTTCATGGCAGAAAGTTCTAGTAAGCTTTATAATAGTTTGTTATTGGAATATCCGTAACATATTCCTTCAATTTAAAGGGGTGTAATTTAGTTGGAACGTTGGTTTAATTAAAATGTTTCTTACTCAATTTAGTTGTTTTTGCATCAAATGTAAACGACACGTAGACAAAGTAATCAAATAGACTCCGAATCTATACTAATGTGAAAGTGTGTTTGTTTGTTCCTCTTTTACGTCGCCACATAGCTATCAGACGATATGGTTTATATGATGGGAGATAGGCTACTTTTTACCGCGCTCTCTCATTTCCATGAGAATATTAATGTTTTATTATTTGATACATATTTAGTAGTTCCAGACGTTGTTAATAGATGGCGTTAGTAAAATTCATTTGCAAGTTCTGAATCACGCTATCAAATGGTAATGTTAATTCCCTATCACTATGCGGGCGAAGCCGCGGGTAAGAGCTAGTATTGTAATAAATGTAATGTGAATGTGAGTGAGATAGTGCCCTTTTTTAATAAACTAAACGAGAAGACCGAACGTTATCTAAACACTAAATAGTCACCGTCACCAATGTAACGTCGGTTTCTAAGGAGAACTTTTCTCATCTGAAGTCAATCACAGATGCGTTGCTATTCCCGAGGACTAAGATGGTCGCCTCATATAAAAGTGTGTGTGTGAACTGTAGGTTCCATTTAGAACAGGGGTTCTACCTGAAATTAATCAGATTTGTTTCTATTTCCGAGAATTTAATTTTTCTTTGAATTTTATATTTGTGAGCTGATCACTACACTCTTTCACGGAAACGCAAAAACGGCTTCATGGAAATAAGTGTGACGATAGTACCTAATCTATCGATCTATACTCGTGCTACCAACTCGCAAATGCTTTTAAACTTACAATTTAATTAAAGTTTACATTACTTTTAACTATTTTACACTGTTGGTCGCTTATTTATCTTTTTACATTACGTGCTTTTTGTAGCTAGCGGATAAGTTGGTAAAATAAACTTAAAGCTCGCATGTCGTGTTTTTTTAAAGGGCGTTGGTTAAGGAAGGGGTGAAAAGTTAGTTCATTAGTTAGTTCCGCAATTTATTACGACGGTAAGATTGCGGTAACGTTAGTACTAGGTACAAATTTTTTATGAAAATGTAAGTAATTATTATTGTATTAGTAAGGTCGGAAGAAAATCCTTTTGATGTAAATTATTCGTACGTTTTATGATGTAATATACTTAGTTGTTGCATATCAATTCGCACTTGGCCAGCGCGGTTTACTATGGCCTAAAACCCTCTCATTCTGAGAGAAAACCCGTGCCCAGCAATCGGATAACAATGGTTGAAGATATATATAGTTGTTGATCCGTGATCAACATATCCGAAATACTAATCAAACTATTCATTTTAAGCACTTTTTTATCTGATTGAAGTAGCAAACGAGCATGCATTCCACCTGATGGTAAGTGGTCACTGCCACCCATGGACATCTATAAGCAACTTTAAATAGAACATGAGTTCTATCTGAAGTCAATCACAGACGCGTTGCTACTTCCGAGGACTAGGATGGTCGCCTCAAATAAAAGTCAACCACACCCTTCCATCGAAACGCAAAATAATGCCTCACGTTAGAAATAGGTGTGGCGGTGGTACTTTCCCGGTCGAACTACACTGGTTCTACCACCTGGAAAACTTATGGAAAACTGGAACTACTCATGCATGTATATGCAGTGACAACTTCAGATTTAAATTTTTAATTAAAAATTGATGATTGTAGACCACAGCAAACTATATTAAAAGCTTTTGTTATAGTTATAATTGTAAACACAAATTTTAACTGACGTAAGCTTTAGCAAAACCATAGATTTTCCGCACCACCGTAATTAGAACACTTATGAACACAACCACGCATTCAGCTGTCAAACCACGCATTCAACCTCACTAGGATAAACCTCTTCCAAACAAAACAGCACTTGTTCTACAAGCTGACATGATACGCGCCATCTATCCCATCACATTCATCTAAACATCAACATGACTCGAACAATACCTAGACAATCCTCGGCTGAGCTTCTGTGCTTCTCAAACGACTTTAAATCTTTTCATGACAGTAGTAGAATTGAGAATGCACGCGACATCCAGATGCAATTCTGTCGAATAACTGGCGAGTATTATCTCTGCTTAGTTACATTCTCTTCTACACATCCAAACGACATAACGACAAAGAAGATAAATTGGATTTGGAACCTAAATCAGATGTACTAAGACTGAATTCCCCTCTCTGCTTCCAAGGGATACAACATTCTATTTCCTCCATCCTCGACAAAAGTGTTTAAAGTTCTGCAAGGCAAGTGTTATGTGCTGGCAAAGAAATGAAGCGTCTATCACAATGGCCCAAGAGCGACATTCGCAGCAAACGTGCCCGTTGTCACACTGAAGCGAACGTCATAATCGTCACAGGCGTCTTTCACACCGCACACGAAGAATGAATGATAGATGAATCGCTCCGAGAATCCAGCTTTTTCCATGTATGGCTTTACCAAAATATAATTTCTGTTGCCGAAACGCTTTTGGTTGAAATCTAAGCTTTATTACTTTGATTTAAAGACTGTGTTAAATTCGAGGGTGTGCCAAGGCAACGTTGTGGGGACGATATCTCTGTATATTCAAACGAGTCGCAAATGGGCCAAAAGTTGTATGCGGAAAATAGGACGTGCGAAGATATAAAGGAAAGCGACTAGAAGTCTATGATATTTTGTGTTCATTGTGTTGAATCTTTCGTATTCTGAATAAATCTATTGTTCACTCGTTCTTTAGGTCTTGGGTGCGATTCAAAAACATATGAAACAAGTCTAAACCTAAGGAAAGTCAAATTGGAATTAAATGGATTCGTTAGCTTTGTGTAGTTAATATTGTAGTTTTAATGATGTAGAAAAACTACATGAGTGAAATTCTGCTTACGTAATATTTCATCAATGTTTCTGGGTTGCGCTCATTATGAATAACGACCCTACACTTACAAAATAGATTGTAGATTGACGTACAAACCTTAATAATTGTCGCTAAGTTTCTAACCTTAATTTGTTCTGGTAACTTGCTTGGTACTAATATTGACTAACTTAAATTATTAGTAAACAGTTTAGTTACCAGGTAACTGGCCAGGACTGAATATAATCAATGGATTGATTACTAAGTACCTACTCCAAATGCACAGTTTTTAACGCCGTTCATAGATATATTTGAGTCGAAATTGCAAATAGCATGTATTTATACGATTCAAGTAAGGAATTATTTATTCCGCACTCGATATTTCTTTCATTTGTTCTCATGTTTTGTTCAGAAGTATCACTATTACAAAAAATGCATGATTAAAAAGTATCAGCGCCAAAAAATACGACGAAAAGCAAAGATTTCACCCATTTACCAGTTCACATTCAGTATCTGTTTGTCGTTTACAAATTCTCTCCGCCATTTCACACGTGCCAAATGTATGCGATTTTATTTGCAAAGCCTTTTCATTACAATGTTTTCAGCGCGAACCTACATTTATGTTGTAGTACGTTACATATGAGAAAGTCGGCCTCGCAGATACGTTCAAAAGCCGTTCGGTACCAGAATTACATTTTTGCGATGTAAAATGTTTTTGGGTCGTTTAAGTTTTGGCAAGGGAATAAAGCCGTAGCAATCTAACGTAATCATTTTTGCTTGAGGACCATATTTAAACAAAGAACTAGAAGTCAGCTGAATAATTTGCAGGCTGTATGAACACGTCCCTGTAGTTCCGAGATCAGGATAGGGGCTACGGCATCCCCTGCCTGTCATAAGAGGCGACTAAAAGGCGCCTCCGGGGTTGCGTGCGGCTAGAGTGGGAGCTCGAAGAGTTCTTTCAGGCGATCCCGGGAAGGACGGCGGTATGTGTGGTCGCATATCGTCGTAAAGCCTAGTCGGGACGGTGGGCCCAGCCACCTATCTGGGTGGAGCCTGATGGGGCGACGCGCTCAGAGGATTCCGGTTGCGTATCTTTGGAGATCCCGGAGTGCTCTTTATAGCGCCGAGGACGGCCATCGGGGGGGGGGGGGGAGGTTTAGTGCGGTAAAAACCTCACATAACCCTGCGTCGCTCCCACAGCGTCGGGTACCTTTTGAAAGTTTCCCCCTCGAGAACAAAAAAAGGCTGTATGATCAGTACCTAGTGCCGAGGGATCCGTTTAACTATATACTCGATTTTTATTTCATATTACAAAAACGAAAAGTGAGTGCTGATGAATTTAATTATATAATGACGCAGGGCAAGAACAGGCATTTAACACAAGCCAGCCACAGGCATTTATTCCAGCCGGGCCCGGCCAGCGAAATTCGCTATACTTTTGAAATTTTATACCTTTTTATATAAAGACCATATAAAAGTTAATTAATAAACAACGCATTATAAATTATTAAAACGTCTTAATTAAATAGTATGATAGTCCAGGGAAGGCAGAGGAATACATTTCATGATTTTAAATAATCGTACATTTTAGATTTACAAGATTTACAATAGTTAGATATACAAGGAAATTTTGCGATAATCTTACGGCATATAATACCTACTTATCTGAAGTACCACAACAAATTGCATACGTTTATACAAAAATATTCCATTAAATTTTTAACGTTTTAACGAATTCTATAAGTAGAGGTATTAGGGTGTGAGTAATAATGATTTTTAATATCGCTTTATACAATAAAACTAACGATGGCTCGATAACCCCACAGGCTAATTGAAAACATTTGTTGATAGAAATATAATCGGTGAATTAGTCGATTCAAACATGTTTGATTGTTTGAACATCTGTCAGTTTGTTCAGTTTAATTGTGTTTATCTGTTTGTTTGAAGCAAGAGGGCGTTATTCGGAAGCCGTATCAGATTTTGTTTGTTGTAAGGCGTGAATGTTTTCTTATTAAATTGTTTGAAATGATTGTATGTTATAGGGGGAGCAAAGATGTTGTTGGGCACATGAAAATTTTACTAGACACATCAATTATCAGAAGTCATTAGATAAGTTTTTGCAATTATTGTTGTTTATAAGCACTCGTATCTACCTTGGTTAATATCACCATGTAATAAGATTGAATACTTCAATTCTTCCCTTAGTAATAATAAATATGTACATACTGTTTGTATAGATGATTGGATATGTTATTAAAACTCACATCTTTCAGATGAACGTATGTAATTTTGTTACTTTGTTTTCTTTGCTTGGCCTAAATTGTTATAGTAACTCAGATTTTCTTAACAGTACCAAAATATTAGATGTTATAACGAATTTGATGATAAAAACAGGAGGTTCAAAGTATTTCATATAAATATTTTTAAAGAAATTATATAGGTAATTCCCATTTAAGTTTAGTGACCTAATACAATGTTAACCATTGCTGATAAAGTGTTTTGTTAGTTTAACATTTATTTCAGATCATACTTATGTTATGGGTAACAGTTTTTTCGCCAAAACTCCTTAATACTAAGTTTCTTTAGCTTTATTTCCTTATTTTTATTGATAAAGAAGTTCCTTTATAGTTTTAGATACTTAATATCTTCCATAAATACATTTGCGATCACTTCCTTTCCAGATAAATCACAGTTCATTGACGTTTCCTACGATATTCGACCCCTTCCAGTTATTAAATCACCCCATTGTTGATCCCCTAAACTGCGCAAACCGTAAACATATAAACAAAACTAAATGATGTGCGCCACTTCGCGCGTTCCGACTCATTTGACGCGTTGGTAATACTTCCCTACACACAATACATTTTGACTATATATAAGGATGACCAAGAAATTAGAGATATTTGGGACATTGTCTGACTTTTTCGTAAACAATCGAAGTTGTTACTTCGTTGCTCTATTGTTTTTGTAAAAACAGTAAATAAGTGGACGAATCTGAGTCTTTTCTGATGTTGATCATTGATTCGGTGTTTTCTCTTACAATTAAATTGGCCCGCTTAAGGTCTGAGCACACTTTACAGATTTAAGTCATAGAAACGATTGATACCATTACGAAACAATAGATGTAGGGATATTCTCCTAAAATCCAAATCAGTGAAATAAAACTATTGTTTATATTTTTTTTTGACAATCCTTCCTGACAGTTCCCGACGCTTGGCCACCATCTTGCAATAGTATCTTCGGCCATTGTGCCCGCCATTTAGGGCGGCCATTATCTGAGAAATATATTTATTTTCGCAATTTACCCGCTAACTTTATTTCGGAAGCATTAGACAAATTGTCCCTGATGGTTGTTTTATGTAAATCAATGTGATTTCATTCCGGTCGCTGCTTATGGGGCCTGAGTGGCCATTGCTGTTGTATATTTAAGAGGTTTTTCTCATATTTAATGTGGAAACATTAATATGATGTGTAATGTATAAGTTGAGGCCATTTGTTCTCAAATATTTTACTAATATAGAATTTTAAAAGTTAAGCTAACACTATGGATGTAAATCTGAGTAAAATATATTATATTCTATTCTATTTGAAAAATCTTGGTAGCTCTGATCTTTATACCCGTCCACTAGACGTATATGATTTTATCAATGCTGGACAGGTCATAGTGGACTGTGCTGCCAATTGCAAATTGTTAGACTAAACAGTATTGAGAGCTTTTTTTAAAAATTTACACCAGAAGAGAATTACACTTCGCGAACCAGAATTACACTTCGCGAGCTCATGAATTACAACTTAGCTAAAGATCATCACATGATCAAATGGATAGTTTACGATTCTATAGAGGACATACAGGCAAACAATCATTTTTATAAAGAAGAAGATTAGCTTATTCCGCGGCTACGCCTACCTTTATTACTTTTACGACGGTATCCTCCTATTCCTATGTCAATCTAGGTGTGTGTTTCAGCGAAATCTGACCAGTAGGTTTAGGGTGAAAGAGTTACAAACAGACATACTTCCCAAACTCGCCTTTACTATAGGTACATATGTATTAAAGATTTTTATAAAAACGCAGCGTAATAATTTTCGCATGCAGTACCTACATGGTCCGCCGACACTTAAAATACTATACCGTGATCAATTTTTCGAATGTAAGATGCAAATAGCTCTTTAAACCTCGTTTCGAGTCACTTTATAGCCTTTTCAAAATACGATTGAAAGGTTGATAGTCTTGAAAGGATTGGCCTCGTGCTTAGTATTTCTTTGATAAGTACTTTAAATAACTGAGTGGATATTTATACTGATTGTATCAGATACATTTATTTCTTATTTGTATTTTTAGGCAAATTGAGTTCATTTCTAGTATAACTCGAGCAGTGATAGCCTAATGGTTGAAACTTGCCGTTTCGATCGGGAGGTCCGAGGTTCAAACCCAACCATTGATTTAAGTGCATATAAGAAATTAATTATCACTGCTTTTCGGTGAAGGAAAACATCGTGAGGAAACCTACGCATCCTAAAGTTTAAAAAAAAAAGTGGAGCTGTGTGAAGACCAATTCGCACTTGGCTAGCGCGGTGGACTATCGCCTAAAACCCTCTCATTTTGAGAGAAGATCCGTGCCCAGCAGTGGGACAAAAATGGGTTGACGACAAGACATAACTCAAGGTATCATCAAAAATATCCAAATATTGCTTTTTATGATACGTTCTTAGTAATTAACCATATTATAGTAAAAACAACCTTTGTCTAAAAAGAAAAACTACAAGGTCACCGTTGTCATTTTGCAATGTTTTTAGTTGATGACAGATATAAAAAACTTAAGATGTTCTGATGGTGGAAAAATCTCTTGTAGAATGACTTCGGATTTACAGTTACACTTTTTGTGTCTAATAATAGCATAGTTCTGGTTTGAGTGTAGTAATAAAAGAGACTAACTATTTTTTATCGAAATTGTTTGCTACAAACATGCAGTTCATCTGATGGTAAGTGGCGTCCATAGACATCTGTAAGCGATTTCAAATAGAACATCGATTCTGTGTGAAGTCAATCACAGATGCGTTGCTACTCCCGAGGACTATGATGGTCACCTCAAATAAAAGTGTGCCAGCAACCACACCCTTTCATTGAAACGCAAGAACTGCTTTACGCCGGAATTAGGTGTGGCGGTAGTACTTCCTCGGTCGAACTACACTGGTTCTACCACCTGTAAATACTTACCCGAAGCATTCCACCTAAGTCCTTATGGGTAGTAAATGTGGCAATGCACGTAGGGCCACTCTCGGGTAAGACTATAAGCTTATCTAGAGTGGATTAAAACTGTCCAAGGGCAATAGTGCCTACAAGTTATAAGTAGGTAGATAATACTTAAACATTACCCCTGTACTTCGTTAACTTTCTTGTACATTCTTGTAAGTTATGTTAAATCAGACAAATCAATTTATTTGTGAATAAGGTTAACATAGGTACAGTTGGTATTCAAACATTTTTGTTTAATCGCTTATTCTGCCACTGAGTGGCTTACAAATATACATTAAAATAATTAAAGTTATTTTAATGGATTGTAAATAATATGTAGTAATAAATGTCACTTGATATTGTGTCTACAGATTATTAAAACAACACTTAAACTTATACACGAGTTCACAAGTCTGAGCGATCACTGTTATCACTTAAAAAAGAGTTTAAGCTATAGTAACATTTATCTAATAAAAATGTTTTTTATTTATTTTTGAATATAGTGATATTCTTGTAGCATCGTATGGACTCTGGTATTTTGTTATATATAATTGGCGCTCTTCCGTTAAAGCTTTGGTTTAATTGGTGTGTCCGAGTGGGAATCAGTGCTAGTTTTTTTTTTGTATTTTTGGTTTATAAATAAAAATGACAATAAGCCAATCTAAAACATTACCATAACGTTAGAATTCTAATAAGAAACTGTGATTGAGTAAGCAACTTTGTGTCTCATTCACTCTATTGAGTGAGCGGGCGATTGAATGAATTGGCGTTAAAAGGGTTTTAGAATAATGAAGATTTTATCACATTTTTGTGACCCATGAATGGCTCGTTTGTACGCAATAGTCTGGAGACTTGGAATAAACCTTTTATGGAATTAACTTGAAGAAGTAGCTTTAGGAGAATTCTATACATACCTACATCAAGAATCTATACCCTCTTTACTTTGGATAATTGATGCGATGTACATTTTGTCCACCAATTCGCACTTGGCCAGCGCGGTGGACTATGGCCTAAAACTCTCTCATTCTGAGAGAAGACCCGTGCCCAGCAGTGGGCACTAATGGATTGACAAGATAATTTTACCCTAGGTAGTTTAGTAAGTGGAGGTTTCTGAGTTTTGTAGAGAACTATAGTTTCTTCATGACTAATCCCACCTAATTCATCTGCTAAGCCAGACAAAATGTTACGAATATACAAACAAGAACAATACATCATAATTAATCAACAATACATATTTAAATAATTATGGTAGGAAAAATAGAGAATTCATATATAGATTTGAATCCCAGACTCCCAAGTCAAAATTCGCATCACTACAGCTCTAATTTGTCAAATACTTCACCGAATCACTTTAATCAAGATATTACCTCAATTTCGTAACATATTGTTAAAGACGAAGAATTGCGAAATGAAAATAATCCGGCATTATATTAATGTCGCGAACGCATTAGGGACCGGAAGCGGCGGTACATACGGCCTTTGTTGAGGAAATGACGTTATATCATAACATCCTATGACCATTACTGGGCCGCCCGCCCAGCGCACAGAGTAGGAAAGTGTAGAGTATATCGGTTTAAGTGAATAAGTTGATAAGTCGAACTACATATTTTTAGGCCCATTTTTAGCGGTCAAGAAAAAACACGTTGACGAAAATAATTATTTTAGTTAGAGTAAATATCGAAAATTGTTTGTTTATTAAATTAGCAATATTTAGTGATTTATAAAGATGTTAATTTAGTTTACCCTCCATAAATTTGTTATTGTCACCTCACCCAACTTATTATAAAAAGGCGAGTACCTGTCGGTAGAAAGAGATTCTTGTTTAACCGTCGAAGCGATCGAACCTCCTCAACTGTGAATAAATCGAAGAAGAATATCGCCTGCGTTTTACTATAAATCTTCAAGAATTGACAGTAATGAAGACCCTGACCTTCCTGACGTCACCCGACCACTTCGGTACATACAATATAGAAATATAACACAAAAATATATGTAGATCGACTTATCAACTTATTCACGCCTGGTACGGATATTACCATGAAATATTTTAGTCTGTCCCATAAAACTGTGAGGTTTGAAGAAGCTCTGATCCATATGCACCAATACCGTAAGTTGATGTAAATGAAACATTTTTTAAAAAAATAATTGTCTTTCTTTCGCCGAGTCTGGTTTTGATTTTTTTTTTATCTGACTGAAGTAGCAAACGAGCTTGCAGTCCACCTGATGGTAAGTGGTCACTGCCGCCCATGGACATTGTCATCAACTACATACAGAACATGGGTTCCATCTGAAGTCAATCACAGATGCGTTGCCACCCCTGAGGACCATGATGGTCGCCTCATATAAAAGTGTGCCGGCAACCACATCCTTCTTTCGAAACGCAAGAAATGCTTCACGCTAGAAATAGGCGTGGCGGTGGTACTTCCCCGGTCGAACTACACTGGTTCTGCCACCTTTAAAATTTTAACAGTCTAAAGTTTCGGTGTATGTTACCGGCAAACCAGAAAAAAAAATTGAAGCATCTACTTTCGACATAAATGAGCTTTAAAGGTCTTATCTCTACCAGTTCATTCCTAAAAACCTTTTAGTAACGTACTTGAGCATTACACTTTGGTAAATCCGCCCTACACGAGACAAATCGTAGCTGGTCATTTGTCAAAAAACCTACGTCCGCCCACCGAAAGCGCTTATTGTCAACACCACCACCACATCTTACCATCACAAAATCCTTATTACAACCACACAAAGTTCAAAATGGAATATCGGTTAGCAAAATTAAGTTTGTATAAAAATAATGCGTGAATGAACACAATGTGTCTTTTAAAGTTTTGTGTCTAAAAAATGAGTCCGGGTGTGTCTTGGTGCTCCTTTGTGTACGTTTGTGGCTTCATGGTTATTTATGGTGCGGCCACGAAACGGAAATTACTATCACTTAGTCACAGCTTTGAGATGATGAATTTTCCCTGGAAAGTTAGGGTTACGGAGCGCATGTACCTACAATAATGTGTTTGTTTGTGTTGTTCCGTATTTGTTGTTTGTTTCTAGATTCTGTTACATAAAATCTTTATATAATTGTGTATTTTCTCCCTTTTTTACAAGGTTTGATATTGTTCGTATGTCTTATCTCTATATTTGTGTGTTATATGATACCTGTTATATGTAAGCTTAACGGCGTTTTTGCTAATATTATCAGTTATAAACTGATCCGTTTTTCAGTTCAGTTCTATTTTGTCATATACTTCTATAATCTACAAAAAATAATTATTTAAGTTTGTTATAATTAAGTTTGTTAATTGTAAATCGTAAATGTATACATGTAGCGTATTGTACTCACACTAGCATTATGTATACAACGCCTGTTAAAACTAGGCGTGCAACACTTCTTTATGATTCTTATTGTGAGATTGTAATATAAAGGCAGGAGTTTGATTATTAAGAATTTGTAATAGGTACAAATTGTTTACTTTAATGTAAAACGAAACTATCTTTAACGATTGGCATAACCGGTATGATAGAAACACACATAGAAATTGAAAACAAAACTAACTTCGGATAGAAAAACCAGAGTTACTTTAAAAACGTGAGTGAGGTATTTTGCATGATAACCGGCATATAGGGCTCTGAACTATCATCAACCTCTATTGTAATACATTTAGTATGACATAGTTAATGAAGAAAATTGTACAAAAAATCAGTCATAAAGCTGCTCTCTCTTTCTCTTTTTTTTATCTGACTGAAGTAGCAAACAAACATGCAGTCCTCTTGATGGTAAGTAGTCACGGCCGCCCGTGGACATCTGTAATCAACTTCATACAGAACATGGGTTCCATGTGAAGTCAATCACAGATGCGTTGCTACTCCCGAGGACTATGATGGTTGCCTCATGTGAAAGTGTGACAGCAACCACACCCTTCTATCGAAACGCAAGAAATGCTTCACGCTAGAAATAGGTGTGTTGTTTGGTTTCTCTCTCTCAAATGTCTTATATAATTTATGGCTATATAAAAATCAGTCTTACATGAAAAAAATCTTTGCGTCTTAACCAATTTCTTCAAAGTAAGATATCCGGTCAACTGCACCGGGGGATACCAAGCAGGGTGCAAATCGAATTATCTCGCCAAATTGAGCGCTAATTCGCCACCGTGGGAGCCGCTCGCCGCAGGATGGCGATGACGAGTAGTGTGACAATTCGTTACACAAATAACAGGATATAGTGTTAGAAATCACTTGGCTATTGTAATGAGTGATTTTGTATATTGTATGATGTTGTTTTTGATGTTTTAGTTAAACTTGATAATTATATTGGTAAAATTGATGTTAGAATTAGTTCAAATAAACTGAATGATTATTTTTTCGTATGTTACTATAACATTACCAGTTGAAACAATTAAGTTAATTAACGCAATTGTGTTTATTATTTGTTATAAAATTTATAATATAATATTAACTTTTAGTAAGATTTTGTAGTTATGTTTAAAAATTAAGTTTTAAAGTGTGTTTATTTTTCAAGTAAAATTAATATTAATTATGAAAATCAAAAATTAAACATAAACTAAATTTCATAGAAAAATAATAATTTTCGACACCTATGAATTTAATGTGGTTACATTTTCAGAAGACAAGTTTTAAATAGAAACATTGCATATAAAACGATGTATGCGGATTTGACTGTATACTTTTTAATGCCATACGCAAAACCATGGCCACCTGAGTGCAAGCGGCTCCCTCTAGCGTTCGTACCAAAACATCGCCCCATGAGAAACCGCGGCCACTACTAAACACTCGAAGATGTAATCGCGCCTTTTTTGTTTCCGCTTTTGAATTTCGAACGCCGATTGTTTCCTCTGTATTGCACGGCCAGTAATATTTTATGCTTTTCATAAACTCCTGAAGTGTTTTTCGAGTGGCAGCGATATTGAGAACCTCTTTACAAATAATATTATTTGCGGGAACGTTACGTTAAATTAGTGATTGTAGATCTGAGAACTTTCTGACTTCGTGAATGTATTGTGATGGAAGTTAAGCGGGGTAATGTTTTTATAATGAGTTCGAATTTTTATACAGGCGTATAATGGACAAAATATGTTTACTAAAAATTTTAAACGTTTAATATGTAATGGTGATACTTGTGTTGTAAAAACATCATTTAGCTTAAGTTCAAAGACAGAAATGGCAACGTGGGACTACTAGGTCTATGTGGATAAGAAAACTAGTGTGATTGATAATAATTGGATTTAGATAAATGCACGAGAAGAGAACAGAAATATAAAACGTAAATGTAGAAAACGAAACCCATAATAAATTCTTAACATATTTAGTAATGCATTCGATTCTAGGTTAATTAAATGTCCAATATAAGACCGATATATATGACGTATTTTCAATCAGGAGTAATTACATAGGGATATGTAAAACTAGGCTATCACTGCTATATTGACCAGTAAAAATGGTTGAAACTTACCCTCTCGAGTGGGAAGCCCAAGACTCTAACCCAGGCCAATACAGATTTTTCTAAAATGATGGGCGTATTCGAAATTAATTGTCACTGCTTTTCGGTGAAGGAAAACATTGTGAGGAAAGCTACACACCGAAGAGTTCCTTAAAAAAAAGGCCTCGGAAATGTGTGAAGTCCAGTTCCCAGTTGTCCAGCGGACTATGAGCTAAAAACTCTCTCAATCTGTGGGAAGAACCGTGCCAGCATTGGGACAATAATGGGTTGACAAGAGATGTAAAATTTGTCACATAATAATATATTGGATAATTAAAGTGAAATTGTTATAAACGTGTAACAAATATGTAATTACCCAAAATAGTTTAACAGTTGCAGGTGACAGCTTTAACTTTAACAGCTTAACAGGTGAAACATTCTGAAGTTTGCTATATCAGCCACCCAAGGCAGGAACAACGACGAAGAAGAGGAATTCAAAGGTAAAAACTGGGATCAATGGTGCAACGGTCTTCAAAACAAGGAAGTACGCAAACTAAGCCATCCATCAGCTGTCCTCGTAATGGGGGTTTAGGCTTTTTTATTTTTCTTCTCGAGGGGGAAACCTTCAAAAGTTACCCGACGCCGTGGGAGCGACGCAGGGTTATGTGGGATTTTTACCGCACTAAAACCCCCCTGGTGACAGTCCTCGGTGCTAGAAAGAGGACTCCGGGATCTCCAAAGGAAGACAAACGGAGTCCTCTGAGAGCGTTGCCCCATCGGGATCCTCACAGATGGGTGGATGGGCTCACCGCACCGTCTGATCTTTACGACGGCATGTGACCACATATACCGCCGAACTTCGCGGGGTCGCCTGACCGATCGGTTCGAGCTCTTACTTTAGCCACTCGCAACTCCGGAAGCCCTTTTTACTCGCCTCTAGTCGACAGGCAGGAGATACCGTAGCCCTATTCTAATCCCAGAACTACAAGAACGAATAGGGGTTTAGCCTATAATCCGTTAACGCGCCTTTACCCATCTGCTGGACTTTTATCTCAGTTGCCTGAGATTGACATTTATGGGAAGAGAAAGAATATTATACAACACTGACATCATACGACACGGCACCAGTCATATAATTTCCGCGACCGACGTTGATTAACTTTATAGATCAGTCACAGATACATAAGCCACGGGGCTATGGATTCATCAGACCATAAAAAAACATTGTATCAGCACAACGTCACGTCATTGATTCATTAAAAAAGTTTAAAAAGACAGGCACCGGAAATGCGGGATGAATGTGAAATGGGAATGGACGGCGAAATAGTAGCAGCGTGACATTGCACCGATAAGCAACTCCGTCCGCGAAATGTGGGGGATACTATAATTTGTGAAAAGGATGGATAAGATTTTATACATTGAATTGTTCCAACGTATCAACGTATCAGGAGTAGCAGCGAATTTATAGCCAAGCCAGGATTCGGATCTTAAGTGAAGGTGGTTACAGAAATACTTGGGCACGATGGCTATTTACCATCGTGACTGCATGATCGAATGCTACTTTAATATTTTGAAGATATAAAAGTTATTTTTTTGATTTATAAAAGCTAATGAGCATGTTTTCTTCTTTACGTAATGCCGTCCTAGGTAACGTAGATTTAAAAGGATTGAAGATCTGTTACTATTACCTGAAGTCTAAGTTGGGATGCCTCGTCAAGTACCTGCTTAAAAATACAGAATGGTTCGATACCTACTACCGGTAGTACTTTATTACGTATTTCTGTCTTACCTATGTGCTGCTGTCTCCTGGTAGTAGAATTTGATAAAACATACAAAGGCATTTAAATTTTATCTCCCTGACTATTGTGCGTCTGGACACCCTATTTATATATCGGTAGCTCGGGGATGAACAAATGGATAAAAGTATGGACATTATAATGAAAACAGATATTATCCTTTGTATTCATATTTTTCCTTTAGCTTTTAGTTCTATAAATTTCATTATAATACACAATTATAGTAGTTTTATTCTATGTCATGTCTGTAAACTCATCTCGTGATTACTATAATTTTATGAATAATTTCTTGACTTATACATGAGGCGATTATCTTAGTCTTTAGGAGAGGCAATGCATCTATGATATGCTTCAGGTAAAATCTCTGTTTATGTAATTAATGGCAGTGACCATTTACCATCAAGTTGACGGCATGCATTTGCTTCTAAGTATATTAGCAAAAACTATTATTATTTTACATGTGGCATGTTTACAGTACCTGTCAGAAAAAGGGATCCGGATTCCTTCCTCAGCCAAATAAATATTTTAATAAATAATTTACGTGTTTTATTGATCTTGTCGTATATTTATAACGTTTATGATAGTTATAAAACGTGGCTAGGAGCAACGATTTCCATCGTAGCGTTAAGCTACGTCGTAGGCCGTAGCGCTCTACGCTGTTTCAAATTATACTAACCCGAGTACCATAAAACAATCGCTTTTTTGTAAGCGCCAGATTTGAGCGAACTGTAATAGTTTTCTAAAAATTTCAAAACAGTAGTTGTTTACGTTATCATTTATCAATTTTAATATACATACATTGCCTATTTAAGTTTTCGATTTCGGCCACATCTTGCAATGATATGCGGATACGTAAATTTTGATATTTTGAGGAAACGTGGTGCCAACCCATTATTGTTCACTGTTGGGCACGGTCTCAGAATGAGAGAGCATTAGCCCATAGTCCACCGCGCTGGCCAAGTGCGAATTGGTGGACTTCACACACATCCGAGAACTTTTTTTTTTATAGAACTCTTGGTGTGTAGGTTTCCTCACTATGCTTTCCTTCACCGAAAAGCAGTGATAATTAATTTCTAATACGCACATGATTTAGAAAAATCTGTGGTGCGTGCATGGGTTTGAACCTCGGACCTCCCGATCGAGAGGGCAAGTTCATAATCATAATAATTCGTTATTGCATCATGCGTCATATTACATTTGATGTTCCTAAAACTAATAGCCCAGCATATCTTAATACTAATAGATCCTGTAAGGGCGTAGCGATGTCATACAGTATTATAATTATTATATTAACACTAGTGTTAAACATTTCAACAATAAAATAATTTAAAACAATGTGTCAATTATTGACAAATTTCGTCCCATACAATAAATAATATGAAATGTTAATAATTACAATAATAATAATAAAATTGTTATAAATCAAGTTTGAACCATTAGGCTATTATTGCTAAACTGAGGAATCGTAATAAACCCAGACTAAGAGCACTAAATATACGATTGTAACTCCTTCAAGCTGAACCGAGAACTTATGTCAAACGTCTTATAACAGCAGCAGAATAATAGCTACAGTTGCTGCGACTTCAACAGCTAACAACCGAACTGGTTGTAAGAAACTAAACAAAGTTGCAATCGCGACCAAGATCTCAAGTAAATACAAAGTTTACAAAAACGTACGTAAGTGGTAGCTACCAATGGTATCTGATTGCTCTAGTGTGTGACAAAAGGTAGGAAACAAAGCGAGTCGAGTGCGCAGTTCTCATACCAGCTAGGGGAATGCCACTCCACTCAAGTGCAGGCATTCGTAATCGATATTTATTATTATTGACTAGCGTTCCTCCGCGGTTGTGGTTGCCTGGTGTCTTAATAAGGGAGATTTATTAAGAGGCACTGTTTAATAAAGGAGTTTTATTAAAAATAAGTTTCTAGCGTGAAGCATTTTTTTGCGTTTCGATGGAAGGGTGTGGTTGCCGGTACACTTTTATTTCAGGCGACCATCATAGTCCTCGGGAGTAGTAGCACATGTGATTGATTTCAGATAGAACCCATGTTCTATTTGAAGTTGCTTACAGATGTCCATGGGTGGCACTGACCACTTACTATCAGGTGGACTGCATGCTCGTTTGCTACTTCCATCAGATAAAAAAAGGATTTTTTTAGCAAAATCATGCATTCAATTTTATTGAGGCGATTATTTTAGTCACCTAGAACGGCAACGCATCTTTGATGACTTTATATAGAACTTTTGTCCTGTATGAAGTTGACTTCAGATGTCCATGACCGGCAGTGGCCACTTACCATCAGGAGGACTGCATGATCGTTTGCTACTTCAATCTTATAAAAAAACGTTAAGTCACATTAAACATTACAATTATAATTACAATTACATACTACACGCGTCCACGGATATGTGTAATTGTGAATTAAGTATCACTGTAAACTATTATTATTGATTTGTTTATGAGAATGATTCATAGATTTTCAAGTAATATTGTTTTTCTATGAAGGTATATTAGTATCAGCATGAGTATACCATTTTGCACCGCGATTTGAGATTGTACTGCGAATCATTTTTTTCCGATGAATCTATGTAATTTTGCTTGCGATCTTGTATGTCACGGGATATCCAATAGCAAAGTTCTGGTTTTCCTGTTAAACCACTTGAACACAAACGAAGCACAATGAATTCTATTTGAGTTATTGCTCTTGGTGTTATAAACGTCCATAGGTGACGGTGACTGCTTTCTCTGTCTGGTGTCTTGTCTGCGTTTATTACGTCAAAAGACGTTACGTATTACGTTATGTTATAACGCCTGTCTTGCAGCGCCCATGAAACTGATAGAAGCTTTTTTGCCATATAACTGTCAATGGGTTGGGATGTAGTGGGATTCGGATTCGATGCCTAGCGAGACAATTTCTGCATGTTAGTATTTCTGTAGATAATTATTATGTCTGTATACCACCCACTTAACTTCCATGATTGTGTGCAGTTTAAAATCATGCAAAGCGCGTCTTTTTATAACGAAAGTTTATTCCAAATATAATTGCGGTCAGTTCACATATTCACAATACGATTTTGGTACCAATAATTGCATAGCACAACAATGTAGAACAATCTCATGTGCTCTCCTTTCACTACGCCTACACCCTCCCGATAATCACAATCCCAATTCACAGCAAATAGCTGTTTTACGTCATTTAATAGCTAATAGCTACTTTGCTCCTCATTTAACCAAATAGCTCCAACACCCAATAAACGTGGAGAACAAAGCGCGGGTGCAAAATTGCCTGTTTTCACACGCGCAATGATTACGTGTTACAAAATGCGCGGCTGTGCGCGGTCGCATTGTTCCTCGGTACGTCATGTTGCCAATTAGTGCGTCATCGGCCGATTAGGCAGAGGGTTTATTCCCCGGTCAAGATATTAAAGATTTTTTGTTTATTTTAAATCTACGTGTTTTATAGGTACTTGTTTGTAGACCACCATCATGATAGTTCACTAAATTCTTCGCCAAACAGCATTACAATTATCCTAAAAGTAAAAAAGTGATAAATGAAAACATTTTAAATATATTTCTTTAAACGTCGTTAATACTTTTAATGGTAACAGACAGTATGTTATAATCTTTTATTAACTATATATAAATAAGCTAAACAGTTTTTAGTTTATTAGACTTTTTATCTCATTAGACTGCTTTGAACCACTATTATAATACGATGTTAGTGTATAAATTTAAAAATAATTCAAATACGTCGGAATTCAAATTCAAACGGATTTCAAATAATTAATTCTTTTTCAAATGTCGTATCTCAACAACGTTCAGTGAAATCGCCTATGAACACGCGTATGTGACAATGAACACCCGTCCAACTGTCAAGCGTGAGGCATGAAACAAATTGCTAGTTGCGGATCAGACGTGTGCCGCGGTGTTGCCGGCTCTAATTAGCCGATTTGCTTATCTCTTTGTAGCTAAGCAATGGTTTGTGTTAGCTTAGTAATAGTTACCATAAGATTGAACTACTCATTTGCTCATTTGCTGACGACTATGCCGTCAATCCATTATAGTCCCACACACATAATAGTCCACACATTACGGGCACGGGTCTTCTCTCAGAATGAGAGAGTAAGTATTAGGCCATAGTCCACCGCGCTGCCTAAGTGCCAATTGGTGGGCGAAGTGGTGACGACTATGCCGTTTACCGGATAGTGTGTCATTGTCTTCGCCTTTGAAACTTCGTGTTGAATAAGATGGTCGCCTCATTTGTCGGTGATCCGGTATGTTCACTCTTCCATCACAACGCCAAATTTTACGCCAGACAAAGAAATAGCGTTGTAATTACCTACTCACCTTTACGGTTGAAATTTACTGGATCTCTTAATATTCATTAACCTTTTAATAGTTGTTATTGGTACTAATGTATCTAGGTTATGTAAGAAACAAGTAAGTATCTGTAATGATAGTAGTATTAAGTCCCAATCAACTAATTATAGTATTAACTGAGCAGAACCCTTTATAGTTTGACTCTAGTATCATTCCTTAAAGAAAAAAAATTAAAACGCTTTCTACACTCATAGCCCCACAGTAGGATTTTTCCTGTGTCATGGACACACACAAAGACGAATACACAAACACCCAGACCTAGAACAAGAAGCTGGTCGGGAATCGAGGACCCACTGCGTGTCAGACCGGTATGGTAACCGCTGCGTCACGCGGGTTGTTAAATTACTGCCACTCTATTTTTACTAGCCCTGGAACATTCACTTCAGGTATTCTAAGCATAGTGCTGCAAATGTTGGCGTAGAGTATATGTATAACAGTGACCACTTACGAACAGAAAGACAATCTTATAAATCAAACAAGGCCGCGAAATTCCGCTGCAACTTGTATAAAAAATTAAAAATATTTGCACACTGTTGAGGCTTGCAACCCTAGCGCAGCATAGTGTTTAATCGCGGCACGTCAGATATAATTTATTGCTATCTGCTGAATATGTCCATGGATAAGCACTGACCACTAACCATCAGGTCGTCTGCAGTCTTGTTTGCAACTCATAAAGACCTGCCATGCTCGAAGGGTGATTTAAATTAATATTCTCCATATAAACTGTCACATATTATTACGGGACATCTCAAGAATACTGAGACTTCCTGTTTTTTGAAAAGGGTTAAACAAGGACAAGTGTCTGTGTGAATCATATTTATAAGGGAGGGTAATTCAAAGGTATTCAATTTGTTTATTTAAACAGAGTTTATTTAAACTTGAATGGAGTGACAATTTGAAAGAAATTGTGTCATCATTACCGACAATGTAACGTTTGGTTAATGTAAAATGATTTTGAATGACATGTGAATCTTATGTGATTCTTATTGTACAAGACTCGTTGATTATAAAAGGGTTGTAAAAAAAGTATAAATAGTATATATAATATACTAAGGACAACTTTCTTGATTTAAAACTAAATGGTGATTGTGGAAAGTAAGTGGACAAAATAAATTTGAAATATTATCTTTTTTTTATTGCAATGCACAACTTTGCTTTTAACGAGTAATTACAATGATTAAATGCGTATCATATTATATATGCGGCACTAATCAAAGGTGTTGGACCTATATGCACTAAATTTTGTATTTTTTTTTATTGAAGATGCGCCAAATAATGGATTCACGGAATAACCGAATACCGAATATTATTCGGTAGAACTTTTACCGAACCGGATATTCGGCCGAATTATTCGGCTTACCACTTCTTATTAAGAAATAGCTGCGAAAGTGTGTTCATTAAAAATTAAAATGTTTATTTGAGGTTTAAAAATAAATATTCATTTAAGAATGTAATATGTTTAGAAAATGCGAATTTGAGTGACGTTTCAAATGTGCTGATTTGAAGTTTGATTGCCTTATATTATTGGCTTTATTTATTACACTCTTCATGGGATTTCTTTGTTGTTCTATATTGTATTGTATAGTAGAGAAAATAGAAAAACGAGTTTTTCTAGTTTTTATCATTTGAGCAGCATTTTCATCATAAGCAGTCAAACGGCTAAACGAATTTTAACATATGACATGTCTTTGAATATATTATGTATTTTTAATAATTATGGCAAATGAGGAAACAAGGGGAAAGAACGAATATTTTAGTCAATAATTGATAGTTTTAAGCAGTCAGGTTTTTTATTTGTACAACCATATGCTTTAATATAGTTATTGGTAGTTTTAATACTGAGATGCGGTAAGAAGACGTTCTTTCTGTTTGTCAACAGGTAACATTTTTCGAGTAGGTTTTTATGTATGTACCTACGAGTATGTCCATTTCTTTAACACGCGCCACAGCCCAAACGACGCATGCAATCAGAGTAGAGGGGGAGGAGAGAAATGAATATTTTAATACCAATGACAATATGCGTATCAAATAAAAAATTCCTAGTGGTATATACAATATGAAACTAGAAAAATACGTATATTGTAACGCTTTTGTTTTTAACTAAAATCCGACAACCTAAAAACAAAAAAAATAGTCACTGAAGTCTATCATTCGTTTTTAAGCAGTAGGGTTTATGTGATGTAATTTAAAAATGTTTATTGTTTCTTTATAATTAATTACTGTGTATACTAAATTTAATTGTACCAACCATCTCGTTTTTATTTCACAGAAAATAATGATATAATAAATTGTTGCTGCTGTAAATATATAGTTTCATGTTCATGTACCATTTTACTTGATGCGTTGTAGGAATTAATCCAGCACTGAGAGCGCTATGTACTGTTTAGAACTATCCCTAAACACATGCATCTCTACTCGCCACTATTTCACACCTCACCGGCATTTTGGCGCTATGTCTGCTCACACTATCTGTTTAAGCTGCACTGTTTAAGCGGATAAAATGAAACAATTGCAAAACAGACTTTATACAGAGTTATGCTGTGAAGTTCATTTCAAGATATAGAAACATGGTAGCCGTAGCAAAGTGACACGAATCTGCGTTTCATTTGAACATCTGGCTACAAACTTAATCTCATCAATATGCACCTTGCAAATAAGAATTATTAGGAAGTGATGCTGGTCAATAAACTTGAAACAGAAAAGTGCCACCAAAAATTTTTTTTATCTGACTGAAGTAGCAAACGAGTATGCTGTCCACCTGATGGTAAGTGGTCAGTGCCGCTCATGAACATTTGTAATCAACTACACACAGAACATAGGTTCCATCCGAAGTCAATTACAGATTTCTACTCCTAAGGACTATGATGGTCGCCTCATGTGAAAGTGTGCCGGCAACCACACCCTTCTATTGAAATGCGAGAAATGCTTCACGCTAGAAATAGATGTGGCAGTGGTACTCCCTCGGTCGAACTACACTGGTTCTACCACCTTTCAATTGGAAACACCTTAGATAAACGGTTTATACTCATAGGCTATCGTTCAGTTTCTTGTCAGTGCTGAAGACTGTTAGTCTTTAGAGACAAGAAAACAAACGAAGACAGAGTCTGCCAAATTCGTTTAGACACCCGGAAACTCATTCAAAAGATTCAAAACACCCTAGTGGGTACCGACCACGCTCCACTAGTCCACGTACTAAATCGAATAACGAACCACAAACGTCTCTGCACGGCAAACGCTCACCAGACGAGTCCGGTTGCAACCGGATTTGGGCGGTTGTGCGGATCTCGCTTCGGTAGATACCGGCACGGATGCACTGGCCGTGCATTTCGATCGACAGTTAGTTTGGGGTTAGAATTGTTTTCGCAATAGACATACCGAAATCTGAAATAGAATTTAGATGTTAGAATTAGATATTAGAATTTACGTAGCGTTTTAGTTTGCTGGCGAGTGTTGAGAAAATGGTGTTGTATTTACAATTCCATACTTTATTTTTCATTTTCAAATTAGATTTGGAGGTGTCGTTATGAGTTAAATATTAAATTTTGTAAATGAAAGAAATACCAATCGGGGTAGGAACATCATGTTATTTTGTCTTTAATTTCATTACTTTATTGAAAAATAATAAACCATGTATTCGGAGTTTACTAAGAGGCATTTAATACTGATCCGTTACGTTATTATAATAACAATAGTTTATGTTATTAACGATATTTTTCCTTCCGTATTTTAACGATGTATCTATCTCGTCAACCCATTATTGTCCCACTGCTGGGCACGGGTCTTCTCTCGGAATGAGAGAGTTTTAGGCCATAGTCCACCGCGCTGGCCAAGTGTAAATTGGTAACGATGTATATTTTTACATTTGTTCAAGTTACAGGCACAAAACGTGTTATTCAAATGAATTCTTTAGAATAAGATTCGAATAACATGACATAATTTCAATATAGAGTAAACTAAAGCGAATTTGTTGAAACATTTCTCTGAAAGTGAGCCGACTAAATAGAAATCTTTTTTAAAATCCGCGAAGTGTCTTTCAGGGTTCTTGGTTTGAGGCTCTAATGAGCATAATCAAATGGGTAGTGGGGACCGGAAGGCGCGACAGCGGAAGGGCCCAGGGCTGACAATGACTGCGCCGGCCGCGGGCGTACACTAATTGTCTAAGTGCATAATGAACTTGTTTGTGACAACCCTACCTAACTTTGAAATCAGTTCTTGGTAGAAACGCGACTCTACGCCTTCTCCATAAAGTAGGCTTCAGATTGGTAAGGGTCCGTCTGCGAATACCCTTGTCGGGAGGAAGGTGTATTGCAATTTCGACCGTTCATCCTGGTTGCAGAGTATATTTTTGTGTAGCAGGAATATGTTATATATTATTAAAGGAAGTAATAGTAACGCTTCTTGTCACCCGGTCTTGTTTGTATGTGGCGCACTTGTCTTTGTTGGCGGGGTTAATTAGAAAGTTCGGTCGCGTAAAAATCGCAAAGTTCGTCTGAAGAGGCGTAACTTTGGGTAATTATGTGCGCGACGATGTACTTCGTTGCTTGAGCGAGCTACGTGAGTTTGTGTGGAGATGTATAACTTGGCGTTTTTAACTTTCTTTATCCAACAAACATTTCTTTCTATGATAACAAAGAAAAAAACACGTCAAACAGATCGTTGATATAACTGTTTCGTAATAATTATAATACCTACTGCTTGTAGACATCGGCAGATAACTTACTCCATAACACAGAACTTTACAAGAAGTAAAACATTTAGCGTTGCGATGCCCAAAGTATTCAGTTGGAATTTCTCGTATCAGTAGCTTTGGCTTGCTCTCTTGAATTTAGGGCAAAGCAGCTTTTCATCTCTGCTATATCTTCTGCAATGGGTTTGCATTGCTGCCGATGCAGGCGAATAGTATAAAGTACAGTAATACCCCGAACTTACGCAATAGGTGGGACTGATTGATGACCGTGTAAATCCAATTCGCGTAATTCGGGGTACAAGAAATACGTAACACAAAATAAAATGTAGCTGTCATACAAGTACATAGTCTTACTATTTCACACTCTTGTTTAATAGTGTAGGATAGTAAGGCTATGTAATCCATAATATAGAGATTGTGTGACGCAGCTGGCACTCAACAAAAGACAATTGGGGAAATTTGAAAACTCCGAGTTCGCGTAAGTCGAGGTAGCGTAAGTCGAAGTATTACTGTATAGCTGTGGTATTATAGTCTGAAGGTTGTGGTTAAGGGTGATACTTATCCGAGGTGTTCCAACTTAGTGCTCAAAGGTAGCAACTCATTTATCGTTAACCTAGATAAGACTCTGAGCTTACCTGGGGCTAATTACAGATGTCAGTGATATCGTAAAGAAATAAAGTTTTTTTTTTCGACTTATCCGGAGATATATCAATATATATAATTAATATTTAATAAGAGAAAAGTTAAAAGAAAGAAACTTTATTTTGATAATTACAACAGTCTGTATCTGCATGATTAGAAAGATATATAAAACAACTATCTGACCCGGCAAACGTGGTTTTGCCATATAAAAATTAAAAAAAAAATAAGGGTGGACTTCTCTTATCACTAAGTGGTATGGAAAAATAGATGTTGGCCCATTCTCAGACGTACTCAATATGCTCACAAAATTTCATGAAAATCGGTCAAGCCGTTTCGGAGCACGAACGAACATTGTGACACGAGAATTTTAAATATTAAATAGACAAACAAAGCTTAAATAAAACAATTTACCATTCCTACGCAACGCTAATATTTACGGTTATAAACTAAACTTTATAACTAAACGGTTTGTGGTTCATAACGTCACGCCATCGTGCAACAGCGTCTAAATTTGTTACCAGAATTTAGGACCTAAAATTTGACGGTAATGCATTTCCTTCGCAGAATCAAACGGAACACCGCTTTGCCGGCGCCGACGTCAACAGATGACAAAATCGACAACCTGTTTAAAATGACATTATATTAGTAAATTTATAACTCACTTCTTATATAACAGAGTATAACTACAGTCATATTTTTTGCAATTTTTTGTCACCAAAACCGTTACAGTAAAACAAAAATGTTTACTGCGGTTATGAAGATCCATTGTTTTTGATTTTTGTTTCGTTTGTCGGCGGATTGACAACAAAGATAATATTTATCTATTGTTTTTGCTTTTGACTCATTTAGGACTATATTTGTTCGTTAAATACCCTGACAATTAAAAGATGGAACAGATTATGGGACGTTTTTTTCATTAAGTCCTTCTTTGAAGTATAAAATTTTATAAGTTTTGGGAATGCTTGAGTAATTATATGAATCGTCTATGACGTTATACGTTATGTTATTATATGATTATGTTATGTATGTAAGTAAAGCATTTTCCTGTTACAAGTATTTGATTTTCGGTTCGAAAATGTACAACAAAATCAATTTCGGTGTGTCATGTGTATGTAACTGTCGTTAAGAAAATGTTTCGCTTATTCAATATTTATTTTATATTTGATATTTGATCCCATCTCCTTATACCAATAGATAAGAAATTTCTGCTATGCATGCCAGACATTTAAAAAGATGCGCAAAAAATTATATGTTTAACAGACATCTAAATTCATCATCTAACGTTAGTTCGAGATATAGACATAGAAGGCATAATAGTCGTCCTGTCAAGCGTATGGTGTCGAACAATATGAACATAAGGACAAGATTTTTAAGAATCTGCCAAGTAGTAGAACCAGTGTAGTTTGACCGGAGAAACACCACTGCTATACCTACTTTAACGTGAAGTATTCCTTGCATTTCCATGGAAGGGTGTGGTTGCTGCCATACTTAAGGCGACCATCTTAGTGCTCGGGAGTAGCAACGCATCTGTGATTGATTACAGATGTCCTTGGGCGGCAGTGACCAACCATCAGGGAGACTGTATGCTTGTCTGCTATTTCTATCAGATAAAAAAATAACATACAATGCGCGTTAACCCTTTAGGATCCAAATGCACTGCCATGCGTGCTTTGCCAAAACATTCTTTCACAACACTAGTATGTACTCGTATATCTATTTAACTTAGGTTAAAGTTTACTGAGTATTAGTATTATAAGGAGTATTAGAATAAATAGAGCATTTTAAAGTTGCCTATGCCTTTAGGTCGCTTTAATGTTTTAAACCTGAAATAAAATACTCACATTTCACTGGTATTTGATCATTTATGTCTATTTACATAGACAGCGTTCAGGAAGTTTTTGAGTAAGTATAACTTCTAACGATTTGAGTCGGCATGATCCTCACAGGACCATTAAAAGTTGCGAGGTGAGTGTAGGTGCGCAGCTACTTCACACACGGAATTTGATCTGCAAAAATGTTTGGAAGATGCAGAGTGTATAACTTATATTCTACTAGCTGTCCCGACAAACGTTGTTTTGCCATATAAAAAATTTAAAAAAATGTTAAGGGTGGACCACCCTTAAGGGGTATGAAAAATAGATGTTGGCCGATTCTCAGACCTACTGAATAAGCATATAAAATTTGGTAAAAATCGGTCAAGCAGTTTCGGAGGAGTATGGCAACAAAAACTGTGACACGAGAATTTTATATATTAGATTTAAGGGTGCCAGAAGTGTTCATTATATTTACTCCTAACTGATACATTCAGTGTTAGCTTGCTGTGTCCTTTAAAGGTTGTTGTAAGAAGAAATTCCAATAAAGCCTTTTTAATTATTTTTTCCACTGTAATTCCGGGGTCAGAATAGAGCTACGGTATCCCCTGCCTGTCATAAGAGGTGACTAATTGGGGCGGCTAAAGTGGGAGCTTGAACCATTCGGTCAGGCGACACCGGGAAGGATGGCGGCTTGTGTTCACATACCGTCGTAAAGACCAGATGGAGTGGTGAACCTAAACTAAATAAGGGAACCAATCATCAAATTTAAGTTTTCGTTGCTAGTTCTCTTTTAACTTGAGTTGTTTCTAAATTCATTAGGTTGTTATACTATATTGTTATCTGAATACGTGTTGCTATTTAACAGAATACCAACAATTCGTAAACAAACTTTATAGCTACCGACACACGCAAAGTGCACACATACGCACAACAACGTACACACTACCTAACGCCGAGCACGCAGTAGGTGTCACATTACGATAATTGGATAATATTAAAAAGTAATAAATTGAAATTTTCGTTGAAACAATGGATACATTATGCAGATTGCCCTACGCGAGACGGCCGCCCCACAATAGGTATTATCATTGGGGCCCATTAACTGAGTGCATTCTTGCTGAAAAATAATAGCTCCTCCCCCCGTGTAGGAGGGGGCAAGTGCCACCAGTGAGATAAACGGCGTTTGATCTGCGACTGAGGTAAACACGATTTGATAGGAATTAAGTTCTAATTTTTTACAACGAGGAAGCTCCAAACGAACGTGTATTTGACAGTAAATAGTCACTGCCACATTAGTAATTAGTCTTACCTGAGATAAGCCATAGATGCGTTTCTACACCCTAGGAGCAAGTTGACATGCCATAAGTTCTCCTTATCATATAGAGAAAGGTCAGACGATGGTCAACCGAATCATTAAAGGTACCACTTCTTGAATTAATCGTGAATGGACAGGTATAGTTTGAGACAATACTGCATTGTAAAATTCGCTGTGCCGTACGGCGTCGTGTGGTGTGTGTTTTAAGTAGCACCTTTTTGTCTCTTCCCATGGTCGTGTAGACTTAGCGACTATGAGGCAAATCCCAGGATATGGCAGTAGGTTATTCCTGAGTAACATCAACATCAATTGCGGTATTATTGACCACAATTGGTGTTGACTTTTTGACTTTGTAAGTCGTCCTATGCCGCGGCGTGGCGTCGCCGCTTGGCGTAAGGTCTGCGGGCCTCGAGGATCCCCTCCTTACCCGGGCAATTCCCTCAGTGGAAACACTATCCACCGGTGATGTGAGCTGCCGTCAGGCAGTATTGCAGCCTTCGGCCTTCTGTGACCGCGCTATGCTGCTACTTATAATTGTAATAGTAATACTTATAATTGTAAAAGTAATATAATAATTGTTATTGATGTTACTTAGGAATGCCAAACGACTATTGACGACGTTCCCCTTAAAAAATGCCAATGTCGTGGACGAAGGGCTCATGTAACGACAGATGGATTTATTAACATTATTTTGTCGCTGTTATAGTTATAATAAATACTAAGAACAAATTTGCTCAGTAGAGAATAATGCATGTGAATCGGCTTTAGACAGATGGGTACCCTCGGTTGTCCATCATTACATAAAATGTTCAAGATGTTTAAAAAGTAAAGTACAACGTTAAAAATCGTCGTCGTCAACCCATTATCGTCCCATTGCTGGGCACGGGTCTTCTCTCAGAATGAGAGAGTTAAAAGTACATTAAACAAAGTAAAGTACAACCTACTATTATGTTTACGGTGTGTTATAAAGTCTAATTGTAACGGTAATTAAAAAATACCTGATATTAAACTTTGACAAAGTGGATCGTATATTCTTATTACTTCACAAATCACTGGCCGCTCTTGTTCGCTTGCGTCATTTAGTAGAGTCACGCATGTTGGTGACTGCAGTAGGTATTGATGTTACATAGAAAAACGTTTCTGCCCTACTCGTGAATTTTGTCTGTTAGTCGCTGTTAGTTTTACGACATTGACGGCAAAAAAGGGAGTGAAGATGACAAAATTTGTATGCATCGTACCAATATTGACTTGCATACAGATATGTATGTACCTATGTACAAATACATCTTAACGTTTTTTAACCGAATTAATTTCCAGCTTAGCAATTTTTAAATAAACTGACTTGCATATAAGCAAGTTTGTTTCTGAATTGAAGTCGAAATTAATAATTTTAATAGTTTAAAAAACTAAGGTTTGAAAATGGAACATAATTTCACTTAATTGCGTCCGCACATACATTTTCCAGTTTGTGGTTACGTAATTTATATTTTTCATAAAAATATTTTAGTAGGACACGTTTTGTCTGCAATACCTACTTCCGTGGACTTTAGATGGCGCGTAAAAATAAAAAAAATGGCAGCTCATGCATTACATATTTTTTAGAAACCGCCATTCGTCACACGAACAAAGAGCGCGAGCATCATTACGACGTGTGAAATTCCTTAACGCAAAAAAATTGTTTTCGCAAAAAATATGAAAACGCGATTATACAAGCTGGAAAATCTTGCAACCGGGCGCAGAAAAAAACTTTAATAGTATGTCGGGTGAGGTGTCAAGGGAAATTTGAGTAAATTAAAATAGGAAGATAGGGCGAATAAGGCTGCGACCTCCATTGTGCTCAATGCGAACGGAGCGAAAACTAACTAGCTTTCATATTTCGTCTCTGTCTTCACCATAGTTTTAGAAAGAGGTAGAGGCCTTCAGTGGCAGATCATTGTGACGTGAGACGTCATTGTGATGGTGGCAAGGAGTAAGTAATTAGGTACGCGGTTTATTTATATGCGTTATAATATTATTCAACGTTCGGTATGTACTACCTAATTACTTTGCTCATTTTACATTTATGCAGACGTCCTAAAGGGCTCGCTGTTAGATCTATCGCTCTTGAATACCAAGAGATGGAATGAAATGCGAAGATTGTTTTTAATTTTCAGCTACGTATCCCGGGATCAGGGTTTATGTAAAGGAAACCTGTATTTTTAAGCGATTCGCGTTTTTTGTTAATGCTCATCGCTCCGATTACGAAGACCATTTGTTTGTATTTTTATCGTAGTGATGATTTTGAAACAATCACCTCGTATGTACCTACGAGTACCTAGTGTGTAATTATTTCACCAAAATAGTATTTGAAAGATTTTTGTTATAATTATCGATCATTTTCGTATTTGGGATAAGTGCCCAGCCCACGTTAGAAAGTACAACATTTAGTTTCTTAAATGATGTGCAATGTGCATATTAGAAATTAATTATCACGTCATTACGTTAAAGGAAAACATTTTAGGGAAACCCCTAAGAAAGCGGAGAGTTCTCTAGAAAAAACTTCTCAAAGGTCTGTGAAGTCTACCAATTTGCACTAGACCAGCGCTAATGACTATAACCTTACACTTCGTAGATACAACCCGTGCCCAGCAGTGGGATAACAAACGGGTTCACGACGACAAGAAACTGATCGTCTTTGGGCAGGCATCAAAAATTTTATAGCACTTTGCTTTACTTACTACTTTTTTATTATAAACTTATTGTTAGTTTATTTTTATTACGGGTACCTACTTAGGTACATCCATAAAACTAACTAGTACCTACCATTTACAAAACAAAAGAGCGCGTGTTAAATATACTTTGAAAAGCATTAAGAGTTAGATTTCATATTTTATGGATGGTATAAAACTATAAAGGATATTATTTTACAACAATAATTTACTGTTAAACTAACTTCAGTGAGCCATTGTAACTAAAGGGATTGACAGGCGGCGGCGCGCGTCAAAGTTATAGCACGTAATAATATGTTTATTAGTTGTATTGTTTCTTTGTTATGTTATTATTAATACAAATAGAATTAAGTAAGGCATTTGAAGATATTGTTCCTTTAATGGTAGTTATTTTTTGTATTGTTCAAGCAGGTACGCTGTTATTAAGTTATTTTGAAATTGCAGGATTATTTTATAGTTTCATAATAAAAAATAGGTACCTTGCTTTAATAAAATGTTATTATTATTTTTTGATTTTAGACTAATATTATCGCGGAATTGACACATTTTAATACTTAACGGGTACTCACGATATGCGGTTTTTGAATCCTTTTCGAATTCTTTTTGCGAAACTACGAACGTGGTTTCGCCGTGACCACGATCCATGCAACTGGGTCGAAATATCGGCAAAAAGAATTCGAAAAGGATTCAAAAACCGCATATCGTGAGTACCCGTTAAGTATTAAAATATTATTTTTTTGGTTCATATTAGGTACGATTTTGCTAGGTAGTAGAACCAGTATGATTCGACTGAGGAAGTACCTACTTCTGTATCACCTTATTTTTTTTTACGACGGGGAAACCTAAAGGTACTCGACGCCGTGGGAGCGACGCGGGTTGTGTGGGATTCTTATCGCACTAAAACCCCCTCGGTGGCCGTCCTTAGCGCTGCGTGGTGGACTCCGGGATCTCCAACGGAAAACAACCGGAGTCTTCCGAGCGCGATGCCTATTTCAGGCTCGTCCTTGATGAACGAATACGCTCACCGCACCTTTTGTGATTTACGGTGACGTGCGAGCACAATGCCACCGTCCTCCCCGGGGTCGCTTGGCTGGACGGTTCGAGCTCCCGCTGCAACCCCGAAAGCCCCTTTTAGTCGCCTCTTACGACAGGCAGGGAACACCGTAGCCCTATTCTGGTCCCGGGACTACAGGGCCACTTCTGTATCACCTACATATTTCTAGCATAAAGCATTTCTTCCATATCGGTGGAAGGATGTGATTGAAGGCTCATTTTCGTACTATTACTATTTCAATATTATAAAAAAGTAGTTTTATAGCATTAAAACATATCATAATGGCTAATTTCGAAAACGGATTTGTTTTTGCTCAAATCGTGCAATCATTATATTTTGTAAATTGCAATGTTTCACAATAGATGGCGCTACTAGTATAGTTAATATCGTTGGGATGGTTTAGCGAAACATTTTGTTTATAAAAGTATATAATAACAATAATAGCTGAGCGGATACAAAAAATACATGGCAAATGAATAACCTTTTTATGTGAGAAGTCAATGAAAATTAGTTATTTATTAGCATTTATTACTGAAAATAGTCCACCAATTCGCACTTGGCCAACGCGGTGGACTATGGCCTAAACACTCTCATTCCGAGAGAAGACCCGTGCCTGGCAGTGGGACAATAATGGGTTGACGATATACGACTAAAAATAGTTATTAATTACCAACATAGGTATCGACTCAGTAGAAACTGTGTTGTATTGACCCTTAGTTAGCAAATTATTAAAACGACCTTTTACGAATTATTATAAATCTTTAAGGGTTAAACTTCGGTATTGGTAGCTATTGGTAGCAATTATACAGATTGTCAATACAGTTTCGGCTTCTAGGAGATCGTAGACGGAGATTAATCGTGAATAAGAGGGAGATAAGGGTTTGTTGTTTGTTTATATTTATGTTCTTTGGGTATCTATTAAAGTACCTACTTATTATGTGAATTAGGGTGTGTTGAGAACATTGTAATTGCGTACAGCGTAGCTTTAGTGTTATAATATCTAATATGATAATCCGATATTTATTTCATTTGTATTAGAATTGTAAAATATAACCTATTTATACTCTTACGGTATCTAATAAGATTAAATTGCAAGTAAAACACGTATAGGTACATGAAGTGGTAATGTGTTTAAGTTATGCGGAGAAAATGAAAAATACCAATGTTAAGTTATTAAATAAACTTAAAATAAAGTTTTTCGAAAGATAAAGATATCTTTATTTATCACATTACATCGGAACAGGGCAATTGTAGTCCAAAACGTTTCATTTAAAATACCTATTGTTATTAAAATACATATAATTTTTCATATTAACTAAATTTAATGCGCTTTAAAATAAATTTACAACTATCATTTAGAATATTCTATCCCATTAAAATCACAATACTTACTTGAAAAAAAAACCAAGTGTCGCAACTCAATTCTTTTACTTAAAAAAAATGTTGGTTACTAATTTATTCAGCCTCTACTGAAGGATCCGTTTGTCTTGAGTTTTTACGTAATTATCTAACCTAACAACATCTTATAGTGACCATATATTGTTTATTTATAATATTGGAATATTTTATATTCCTATTTTGTATAGTATCATTGCTTTATTATTATTTTTGATATATTAATTTGTTAAATTGTTTACTAGTATTTGTGTATTACTTTCTATGGGCCTTTGTAGCCTGAAATAAATAAAATAAATAAATATCAATATTAAAAATCTTAACGTTTTAAATAAATACATTGCCTCGGCAATCGCATGAAACCACAATGTATCTAACAATTAATACATAATATATAAATAACATTGTTTATTTCGGCCGTGCCACTTTTTTGTTTGACTTGGCGGGGGCACTGTCGTGCCACCAGATTGACGTTCCGTACTTTTACAAACAATATTTTACAAAATTATTGATTTACCTTCGACCGAGAAAACATAGGTAAAGCACCACCTCTCAGAAGTACAGAAATCAGTAGACGGCATATTACAATTTACTATTAGGTACATTATATTCCATGCTCCTATTGCCTTATTCCAAGATTAGTAAGAAAAAAATATAGAATCCATTTTCCGTTTCATTTGAATTTGGTTAATATATTTAAAAGTGTGCTGCTGTGTGGTGTCGGCCTTTTAGAATAGCACCTCTCCCTCTCTTCCCGTGGATGTCGTACGAGGCGACTAAGGGATAAAACATCCAGGAGATGGGCAGCAGCATCTCCTGTGAAATTCCAACATTTACTGCGGTCACCAACACGCTTGCCAGGCGCGGTGACTACTGGCAAAACCCCCTTATGACAGGTGCAGAAAAGCCACGGCCCCCAGTCCCCGGCGGCCCCGCTATTCCGGGCTATGGTAGCGGCCAAGGTAACGGCGGGGCAGGGGGTGCTAAGAATCTCCGGAAGAGATCCGGCTACCACAACCGACGACTTCTGCACCTGGCAACATACAACACCAGGACACTGAGGACCGACGAGAAGACACAGGAGCTGGAAGAAGAAATAGACAAGTTAAACTGGAGTGTTTTGGGATTGTCTGAAGTCCGAAGACAGGGGGAGGACACGATAATCCTCAAATCTGGAAACTTGCTCTATCACCGGGAGGGCGATCACCTGTCCCAGGGTGGTGTCGGGTTCCTCGTCCACAAATCCCTCGTGAACAACGTTGTAACAGTCGACAGTGTGTCGTCAAGGGTAGCGTACCTTATACTCAGAATATCTAAACGGTATTCGCTGAAGGTCATACAGGTATATGCGCCGACTTCGACACACCCAGACGATGAGGTTGAGGTTATGTATGAGGACATAAGTAGAGCCATACATACCTCAAAAACCCATTTTACCGTTGTCATGGGGGATTTTAATGCAAGACTAGGCGTGCGAAATGGTGACGAACGGAGGGTGGGGCCCTTTGGAATTGGACAACGGAACCACCGAGGTCACTTGCTTGCCAACTTCTTGGAGAGGGAAGACTTCTTTATGATGAACTCTTTCTTCAAGAAGAAGGCACAGCGAAAGTGGACTTGGATAAGTCCTGATGGTTCCACTAAGAACGAGATAGACTTCATTTTGGTAGACAAACGGCACATATTTAATGATGTCTCTGTGATCAACAGGGTGAAAACCGGAAGTGATCACCGGATGGTAAGAGGCACATTAAATATCAATGTAAAGCTGGAACGGTCACGCCTGATGAAGTCTACGCTCCGACCAACACCTGTCCAAATCCAGGGCTCCGAAGAGTTCCAGCTACAGCTCCGAAACCGTTTCGCGTGTCTCGATTCTTGCGTTTCTGTGGACGAAATTAACACCAAGGTAGTAACAACTGTCCACGACGTGGGGTCTAAGTATTTTAAGACCCACTCCAGTGGTGGCTCTCAGGTTCTCTCAGAGCATACTCTCGGTCTTATGAGGGAGAGGCGAGAGCTATGTGTGCAGTCTCCAACCTCAATGTCGAGATACAGACTGCTCAATAAACAGATCTCTCAGAGTAGGCGACGCGATTGGCGTGCTCACAACACCCGACGCGTAAAAGACGCTATTGAGCGAAACCGGGGCTCAAGAGTGTTCGCCAGGGATCTGTGCATTGGGCAGAGCCTGCTGACGAGGTTGAAGACCGAATTGGGCACCGTAGTTTCGTCTCGGCCCGATGTTCTGAGAGAAATTGAGAAATACTACGGACAGTTGTATGCTTCCGCACGAGCTCCCGCCCGCAACAAGGCGGACGACAAACGTGCCAAACTGACCCGACACTATACTGAGGACCTCCCGGACGTCAGCCTGTACGAGATTAGAGAGGCTCTCAAACAGCTGAAAAACCACAAGGCACCGGGGGATGACGGAATCACAACAGAGCTGCTAAAAGCTGGCGGTAAACCCGTACTAGTGGCGCTCCAAAAGTTGTTCGATTCCGTCATTACTAGCGGGACAACCCCGGAAGCGTGGAGCAGAAGCGTAGTGGTGCTGTTCTTCAAAAAGGGCGATAAAACCCTCCTGAAGAACTACAGGCCCATTGCGCTTCTGAGCCACGTGTATAAGTTGTTTTCGAGAGTCCTCACTAACCGTATTGCACGCAGGCTTGACGACTTCCAGCCTCCCGAACAAGCCGGATTCCGAAAAGGCTACAGCACCATGGACCACATACACACGCTTCGGCAGATTATACAGAAGACCGAGGAGTATAATCTGCCGTTATGTGTTGCTTATGTGGACTATGAGAAAGCCTTTGATTCTATCGAGCACTGGGCGGTGCTGGAGTCCCTTCAGCGATGCCAGATCGACTATAGGTACATCGAGGTGTTGAAGTGTGTATACACAGCCGCCACCATGTCAGTCCGAGTACATGACCAAAGCACGAACCCCATCCAATTGCAGCGGGGAGTCAGGCAAGGCGATGTCATATCGCCGAAACTGTTCACCGCTGCGTTGGAAGATGTGTTCAAGCTGATGGAGTGGAAAGGTCTTGGCATCAACATCAATGGCGAACACGTCACACACCTTCGATTTGCCGACGATATAGTCATCTTGGCAGGTTCGCTGACGGACCTCAGCACAATGCTAGGCGACCTCAACAGTGCCTCACAACGGGTGGGTCTTAAGATGAACATGGACAAGACGAAAATCATGTCTAATGTCCATGTCACACCCGTACCGGTAGTTGTTGACGGCACTCCTCTCGAAGTTGTCGACGAGTACATTTACCTGGGACAAACGATCCGGATGGGTAAGTCCAACTTTGAGAGGGAGGTCACTCGAAGAATCCAACTCGGCTGGGCTGCGTTCGGGAAATTTCGTAGTATCTTTTCGTCCACAATTCCTCAGTGCCTGAAGTCGAAATTGTTCGAGCAATGTGTGTTGCCAGTGATGACCTATGGCGCCGAAACGTGGTCCTTCACTAAAGGCCTCATTCGAAGGCTCAGAGTCGCTCAGCGTGCTATGGAGAGGGCTATGCTCGGAATTTCGCTACGAGACATGATTCGTAACGATGAAATCCGTAGACGAACGAAGGTTACCGACATAGCTCTCAAAATCAGCAAGCTGAAGTGGCAGTGGGCCGGCCATATCGCTCGAAGGACGGATAACCGATGGGGACGAAAGGTCCTCGAGTGGCGACCACGTTTAGGCAAAAGGAGTACAGGTCGCCCCCCTACCAGGTGGACCGATGACCTGAAGAAGACAGCGGGAAACCGTTGGATTCAGAGGGCACAGGACCGGTTGGAGTGGCGCCATTTAGGGGAGGCCTATGTCCAGCAGTGGACATCAAAGGGCTGATGGATGGATGGATGGATGGATTTAAAAGTAATTAAGTATAGAGACAGCAGAGCAGTGATAGCCTAATGGTTAAAACTTGCCCTCTCAATTCGGAGGTCCGAGGTTCAAACCTAGGCAGGCACCACTGATTTATGTGCGTATTAAAAATTCAAGTATCACTGCTTTTCGGTGAAGGAAAACATTGTGAGGAAACCTACACATCCGAGAGTTCTTTAAAAAAAAAACAAGTTCCTTGAGGTGTGTCAAGTCCACCATTTCGCACTTAGTCAGCGCGGTGGACTATGGCCTAAAACTCTCTCATTTCGAGAGAAGACCCGTGCCCAGCTGTGGGACAATAAAAGGTTGACGACGAAGTATAGAACCACATTTATTTTACACAACATTTTAGCTGCATATGAAACGAGATGCCTATTTTCCAATCTGATAATTTTTCTATCCTGGCAATTAAAAGGTAGGTAGGTATTTACGCATTCAATTTAGTATTTAAGCGAATAATTATTTTTTCTCTAAGTTTCTTCTTGGGTCGTTTCAGTTGAGGTAGTGTTTGGATCCAATGGTAGTGTAAGAAGAAATATTGTAACTGACAATTTATAATTGCCTTGAGCTATCATTCCCGCAGTCTGTCTCTATGTATACTTAGATTTTTAAAAATACGCTACAGATTTAAATGCAGATTTTAATAGATATAGTGATACAAGAGGAAGGTTTTTATGCACAACACAAGCATACTATAGTAGAGTAAGCATAATATAATTTTAGATTTTTGACTCATAGGTGTTACGAAGTACGCCGGGTCAGCTAGTACAAAATAAAGATATTTAATTTGATATCCTTCTAAAGTTCCTGGTCGTCTTATCAAATACCTACCCGTAAATTACGGTAAAATTGAACAATCGAAGCGTAGTTTAATAACATAAACAAAAAGTCATAACAGCTGCAATAAAATATTAACGACAAATGTGTCGCTTAAGGCATAATTATTTTATTGCCAGCCCGTGCTCAATTCCTAAGAAACGATGCTTAAGAGAACAATAGTACAAAACCATATAGTCTTCGTGCTGGATGAAATCGAACTTTGTGACCACTTTTCAAGGGTACCTTTGCGTTGTAGGGAGAAGAATATAAGCCCTTTTTGCATTGGCTGTGAATAGAGCCTGGAATGATGGTTTTGTCTAATATTTTTATGGTGGTCATTCCGTTAGAGGTCCCTTTGTTTAATACCCGCAAAGTACTGGCGTGCGACGCATATAATAGCACAAAGACAATGTGATACAAACTGTTAATACGTTTGAATTAGGGATCGTATCCATACATATAGTAGAAATGAAAGATTGTATGTGTGTACAAAATTATAGTTTGTAGGACTCTCTCGCTCCTTCTCATCAACCCATTATTGGCCCACTGGCACGGGTCTTCTCTCAGAATGAAAGAGTTTTGGCCATAGTCCACCACGCTGGCCAAGTGCGAATTAGTGGACGTTTGGAGGATTGATGCCTATTAATTCAATAATAATAGCGATCCATTTTTCTACGTGTCAATGTAACTATTTGAAAACTCATCAACCTAAAACTAAGAATTTAATTTAAGGATTGACCAAGTATTTGAAGACTGTATCTAAAAGTAATATTTGATTTCCATATAATTAAACGCTATGTTACTCTACAAGCTATTAAAGGTTATGTTACTTTTTTAAACGCGCTTTAACATATTTTATTGTTAACCAAGATTTAAAATTGCATAGTATTTTGTCATGTTTTATTGTACTGATTAATGCATTATGAATAATGTATCTAGTATTATTTATTTACACAAACTTCATAAAATATTTACTTATAATCTATCACACGACTCTACCAGACTTGTACAGCACAAAAAAATCTATCTATGTTATAGTATCCATTAAAATTTCCTTGAGAAATTTTCAGTATTTTAACTTATCCTACTAACTACACGAAAACTTATCCTACTAATTACATACAAAACAAAACGATAAAAGTTTTAATACTTTCAAATATCAAAAACTACCACAAATCATAGAGGGTTTGGTCACAAAACTCGGCCCCTGTTTAAACGGGAACATACCTTTTATGTTTGTCCTGACCCTTGTGTAGCAAACTGCTGGCGATTTGAGGATAACTGGGTTCATATCAGTTACCGTGACAAGAAAGTACCGTGACATTTTTTTATGTACACCTAGATTGTACGTACGGTTCAAAAGTAACTACACTTTGAAGTAATGTAAGAGGTAGGTACACTGAATTGTTAATTTAACATCAGTTTCTATCAATAATTATTATTGTGTATAATTATCGTCCTATATTTTCTATAATCATATGCAGTAATGATTAGACCACGCAAGTCCAATCCGAGTTATTTATAAAGCGGGAAATAAATTTCTTATAAAAACATATTTACAAAAATACTTCAATACTTCAAAAGAAGTTGATTAACCCTAATTTGATAATATTAGAAGTAAGATATTACTTTTGCCTCAATAAAATTTAAAAAACAACTACTAATTTGTTTTCATATGAGACATGTAATATAAAAAGCCTGCAATGATATAAAGATAAAAGTAAATATGAATATTGTGTACGAGCTACGAATACAATTATTCGTTTACGCTTTTAAAATTAAATCGTTACTTAATTATCTAAACTTACTTATCGGTGATAAGATTATTTTAATTCCATTAAATACACCGAGTTATAAAAATATGTATGAGTACCTCGTCGGGTTCACCTCTATGCGATATAAAACTCTAAGAATAACCAAATGGCTACATACACATGGTCGTAAAGAATACAGCCATTAAAAAAATATGTCAAGTGGTTCCAATTGATAAGCCCACCTGCGTACTGAATGTAGAGACAGCGATAAATGTTAGACAAGTAGAGAGCAGTCGGGGCTGCTTTGTGTATCGTACTAAAAAGCTCATTCTTAGCCAACTATACAAATATTAAAATAAGAAAATTATACGCAAACGTTTCTCATTCATAACAGAGGAAACTATGAAATAGAAGTAAAAAGTAAAGCAACGTTCTATTACACCAGTTATATCATGCATAAAGTCGCGTACAGCCCGCGACATGCCTCTAAACAGCTGTACGACTGTTCCGCACAACGGCACGGGGTATTGTCGCGAGCGAGACGAGCGTACAAAAACTATGGGACGCGAAAGAGAAGGGACGAGGTTCGTTAAGGTGGGGCGCAGGCTTTACACGCGCGGCCACCATTGGTACGAGCCTCGCCGCCCCATGCCGCGCCTCCCGCTCGCCGAGACCCACGCGAACACCACACGGACTCGTCAGTCTACCGCCCGACTTCGACGCGATACAATCGCCTCTTCGTCTGTGCTCATTCACCATTGTGCCATACCATAGAGCCCATGCTCTAACTGAACTTTGGTTTATTTGCATTCTTAAGTTCAATCAACATGTCGACTTTGAGTCATCACCCGTACGCGTTCTCCATGCACCCCGGGATGCTGCCGGAGTATCCGAGTGCGCCACAACCGTTGCCCGCATCGTCTCCGCAGTCCGAAGGGCACATCAAGCGACCGATGAACGCCTTCATGGTCTGGTCGCGACTCCAGCGCAGACAAATCGCAAAGGACAATCCGAAGATGCACAACTCAGAAATTTCCAAACGCCTCGGCGCAGAGTGGAAGCTGTTATCTGAAATGCAAAAGAGACCGTTCATCGATGAAGCAAAAAGGCTGAGAGCGCTGCACATGAAGGAGCATCCGGATTACAAGTACAGGCCGCGCAGGAAGCCCAAGCCGCCTACGCCAGGTGGTGCCCCCGGTGCCGGAGCGTTCCCGAGTTTCCCACTGCCTTATTTCGCTGGACCGGCGCCTGGAGTTGGACATCTCGATGCTTTGTCTTATCCTGCCGTGCCACCTTACTTCCCGCATCAGTTGGATCATCTACAGTTCTCAAAATTGATGGCCCCGGCCGAAAAGATGCCGACGGCGTCGTCAGCGGCCGCCGTAGTGTCATCGTTTTATTCTTCGCTGTACACCACACCGACGGCGCCGCCGAAGCCGTTTTCGTCTGCACTCTTCCCACAATACGGAGCCGCTCCATCCTCACCGGTTTCTCCGGCGACACCAACCCAGCACAGCCCCCATGACGACCAGCTGAGACGACCGGTGTCCGTCATATATTGAAGACCAACCTGCCTTCCTTGAAATACTAACTTCGAGGTTTGGCAACAGTGAAGATGGTCTTAGTGTTATGAACAGTGACAACAGAAGACATATTAACATTATTTATTGTTTTTAGAGTTACGCTTAGTCGAGAATTGTAAATCGAGTGCGTCTCATATCAAGTGGCTTGTAAATACGTTGGAAAGTATTCGTAGGACCGTTAGTAGGTGACGGTGTAAGTTTATTAACTGTGATTTTTGTTTTCGACGCGTCTTCAAATATACTTATAAGTTAGTATCCGAATCGTCAGTTATGTGAAGTGAGATTGGTACCAAAAAGAGATTATTTCCCGTAGGTGTCTCTATATTTAGCTGCGTAGTTAAGATATTGATTGTGAGTCCTGATTTTATTTCTCTTGTCATAATATGTTCATTTTGTTAAGTTTGATGTTTGACTTGAATTCCGCGGTTCCCTCGCTTTACTTCGAACATGATGTGTAATTTATTTATTGATTCCAAGTGTAGATGTTTAAGTATTTTGTAAATTAGTTGCCTATATTGTAAGCCATAGTGCATCCCATTGTAAATATTAGTGGATAATTCAAAATCGATGTCATTACCAACGATGTATTATAGAATGAGCAAAGGAAGTTTGTTAACGCCATACAAATAAACACTAAATTGTTTTTATTTTAATATTTCGTTTTCTTTGGTAACCTTTTAAATATTATATTTTCTATAAAATACTTTACATTGCTGTTAGATCTAAGAACTTATTTCAATCTAGCAATCTACATTGTCTTTATTGGTGACTATATTAATAACTTAGTTACAATTTTTTCTGCAATTTTTTAAGACCTATTTATTTTACCTTTACCGTTTTTAAACAGTCCTTTAACAGTTTGTAAGAACACTTTACAAAGAGAACCTCTACTTAATTAAGCACAGTTATTAAAAACACTAAAATTTTATGAACATTATCCGTATTAATACTACTCATAACTATAAAACACAGTTTTACTTCAAATAATAACCGTTTAAGATTTATAATTACACTACAATTTATATCTTTAATTACATTTTTATATAAGACGTTATGTTTGGTTTTAAATTGCGCCGACAATTTTCTTAAAAAACTCTAGGTAAGATCGGAGTCTTATAGTTGAGTAATATATCATTTCTAAATACTTACCGCCTATACGGAGATGAGATTAATGACCGGTAGGTATTTAAATACCAAAGCACTTATCGAGTGTATTGAACCTCACTCAATTGATCAATAATGTCATGAATAACCAGAGTTTATTTTTGCTGACATTCTGATGACGGCGTCATAGAAAATTTTGTGATTTTGAAGTTAAAATGACTATGAAATAAAGTGACAAATTATGAACGTTATTTCATAAATACCTACAAGATTTTTTTTGTAGCTTCTGGAATGATCACCAGTCACACTTAATGAAGATTGAAGATGAATTAATATTTTTGTCAGTTTATTTTGCGTATAGTTTAAAATTATACTTGTACATGAACTGAAGTGTCAATTTATCAACATAATGTCTTAAATACATATATGACATTTTATTTTATTAACATGTCGAAACCTTTTTGTTGCATTTTAACGTACATGAAGAATTTAGAGAATTTATGATAGCTTATTATAATTACTTACATAAACTATATAGGACATATTTTATAATATAATATTTTATTTTATTTAAACTTTTAAAAGCGTGTTGAAAATTTTTATAGCTGTTAAGATGATCAATAGACATAAATATATTATTCGTACTAAGTAGATACCGATTTATTTTGACTTTGAAATAAAAAATAATATAAAGAAAATTTCATTTGTTTATGGAACTTTTGCTAGATTCTTTGGACGTAAATGTATTGATGATAAAAAGCTAGTAATATTAAATAAAGATAATACTTTGGGTAGATATACTGTTTATTCTTTAATTACTTTTTAACTGATATCTCAAACAAAGAGAGCTTGTTTTATTTATATTTAAAGAAGCAAAAAAGTGAGAAAGATACCTATACAGAAGATACTTTGCAGTTATTGAAACAATAGGAATATATAGGTATAATTTAAGTCTTACAAAAATAAAAAAGCAAAAAATTAACAATGAAAAGCATGTTTTATTGAAAAAAATGAAAGAAAGAAGTAAATATTATAATAGATATTAAAATCGATCATACATAACAACATAACATTTTACAAGTTAGGTATATGTAAACCCGTAGTAATTCACAGATAAACCACTAAACATATACATTTTCAATACCTTTAATTCAAATATCCAAACTAAAAGTTGTACACAATTTTTAACTTGATCGTTTTCCGTCGGCACTAAGAACATTGACAGTAACTTGTAGGCTCTGGCAGTCATTTTGTAACGTCCTGGTTTTTCATAATTATTTATATAAATAAATGCAAATGATAGCTATACATAATTTCTGAGTTTATTTATACACGAATGACTAAAATGAAAATAACTCTATCTAAATGTATACACACTAATCACTATAATAAAGTATAAAACAAAGTCACTTCTCGCTGTCTGTTCCTATCAAAGCTTAGATCTTTAAAACTACACTACGGCTTTTAATGCGGTTTTTTAGTAAATTCAGCGATTCTAGAGGAAGGTTTTTATGTATAATACATGCCTAATGTAGTGAAGAAACACTGATAATTTTAGATTTTTCTACTTTTAGACGAAACGAAGTTTGCCGGGTCTGCTAGTACCTAATATTTAGCTGACTCCTACTATAGTTCGTGTGAACAATGACCGACGGCGAAAAAAAAGATTTATCAAGAAGGAAAGTTATAACCCACAGCTGGGTATAAATTTCAAAATTAAATATAATCCGCGGCATACTTCACCATGGTCCAACACGGAATGCCGTGTGTTGCATTTAATAAAAGAACACCGGCTCAAAATAACAATTCATATGCTACTTTCCACGTTTTGGCGTAGAAATAAACTTAGTCGCTACATGTACGTATTAGTTGTCGTCTATACCATTAAATTACAAAGTATTTTAAGTTCAACCGTCTCTAGAATGTATAAAGGATATTTGAAGTTTTGTATGTATTTATATGTTACTATTTTTGATTCGTTTGGGATCCATGTATTATTTCCACAAGCGTAAATAACTACTTACTTTGTTTAAGCAGATTGATTTTCCGTATGCTTAAAAATATAAGTCACTATTGCTTAACTATCATCTGTAAGTGTAAGAAATCACAAAATGTACAGTTTTGGGTCTCCACAAATATTGACGGAGAACGTTTTATTACAATCTAGAAATTATATAAATTTATTAATAGGAAATGAATTTAAAAATATCCTTACAAGCTGTATAAAGGATACTTTGTACCTACTATTTTTACTTTGTGAGCTTTGCCACAAGATGGCGTTGCTTGAAGCTTTGCTAGTATCAAATTCTCGAAGCGTTTATTTTACGATTCAAATTTTATGCACCTATAATAATATTTAGTAGGAGAAGTGATAATATTGATGAAATGACATTATCTTAAGTGGATTTATAATAATCTCTTATAATAAATATGAGATATGAATACTTATTTATTATTATATTGCCATGCTTGTGCCCTGAATATAAAACTAAATCTTTTCCACGTGGGTTTCACAACCAATTGAGGTTGAAAGCATTTGGCTCCATTCTACAAGATTAAATTAACCAAAAAATCACTTTTAATTAATGCAATCCATGAGCTTTTTAGTAAGAATACAATCAAGTCTGTTTTCCAGCTAAATATTGAAAATATCGCAAATCTACTAACTTAGTCATTAAATCAACACAAATTGTCAACTTTTTGTTGTTCCTATACTGAGAACGGGTCTTCTCTGAGATTAAGGGAGCCATAGTCCATAGTTCGTAATTGGCCATAGTCCATATAGCTGGCCAAGTGCGAACAAGTGAAGGCTCAACCACCTTTGACATTTTTTAAAATCGCCTCTTTACAACAACAATGCTTCCACATTGTTGTTGTTGTTGTTGTACAAAGTGACGTATTTGTTAAATTTGATAATTGTCATGTTTTTTTTTAATTTGTCGGTAAGTCATTAGGTAATACCTATTTCTAATGATCGTATTAGGTCTGTGTAAGTCCATTTTAAGAAATTTTATTTGGTGTAACTCAACAATTGGCCTCCAATAAAAAAATTAGTTTTCAAGAGGCGAAATAACCATCCGGTGTGAAGGTTTCCTCACGATATTTTCCTTCACCGTAAAGTGTAATAATTAATGTCTATTACACATCACTTTTTGAAAAATGGTGCGTACCTGGGATTCGAATCTTGAACTCTCGATTGAGAGGCCGAGTTTCAACTATTCGCCTTTTTTTAATCTGACTAAAGTAGCAAACGAGCATACAATCCGCCTGATGGTAAGTGGTCACTGCCGCCCATGGACATCTGTAATCAACTACATACAGAACATGGATTCCATTTGAAGTCAATCACAGATGCGTTGCTACTCCCGAGGACTATGATGGTCGCACCATGTGAAAGTGTGCCGGCAACCACACCCATCTATCGACACGCAAGAAATGCTTCAATAAGGCTATAAATAAAATTCTGGCTTTTATAAAAATATGTTGATACGTTAAATCGAGGATTTCATGGTAGTAATTAACAATGTATTGTTTTGAGTTTCTTGTTTTAGATGTTTTTTCTTCTTTATGGTCGGTTTAATCTTGCACTGGAATACGTAACACATTTTTTAATATTCATACATTCAATAAAGTGTTATCTACACCTGTAGTAAGTAGTAAAGTACCTACATGTATCTAATTAGTATTCCCAGTGTTCCGTTTACATAAAATTATTATGTTACGTTTGTTATTCTAATAATGTTGTTCTTACTCGTCAATATGAGTGTGTTCTCGGGATTCGAACTTAATACAAATATAAATTTTATTTCTCAGCTTTCGAACTTAATATTAATTATATTTGTAGTGTTAGTTTTCTTTTATAACAGTGAAGTTGCAATGAGTTTAGATCAATTGACGGTAGGTAGGTGGTTACTGCCATCCTTATCTGTAATTAACTCTATAGTTAATGTAAATGTTGAATAGGTGTTCTGCCTGAAGCCACCTGACGGTAAGTGGTCACTACTGCCCATGGTCATCTGTAATCAACTTGATATAGAACATGGGTTTTATCTAAAGTCAATCTCAGATGCGTTGCTACTCCCTAGGACTATGATGGTCGCCTCATGTGAAAGTGTGGCAACCACATAGTTGTCACTTCTAGGGAATAAGGTGGTCGTCTTACAAGATCGTCCAAATCAATCGGCACCCACAACATTTCACTAAACTACCGGATTACAACTGGTCACTTCCGCGCTTGGTCATCTATAAGCAACTACAACAGTAGGTAATTAAAATACGTAAATATCAAAATACTCCCGAGGACTATGAAAGTCGCTTCAAATGAAAGTAACTCCCCGGTAGAAACGGCCCTACCGGTCGTGATCCGATCCGGTGGTAGTGTAAAAAATATATGTAATTTGTAAGTAAGACAATTTGTAAGTGCCTTCGTAGGCCTATGTAAAATAAAAACATTTAATTACAAACATCAAATATGTTTGTAATTCTATCAAGTATAAAACGTTTAAATGTTATAAAAATGTTGAATAGTTTTATATGATATTTTATTAATACAATTCATATAATAAACTGTTAAAAACTCTGATAATTTGATAGAAGTTTAATATAAAATACCTATTGTCAACTGATTTTACTTACAGAAGTCACCCCGCTAGGACTTGTCGATTAGTTGCGAATAGAAAGTTGCTGGAGGCCTATTCTGTCGCTCCCCTCTGTCATTGTCGGCAGAACATGGTTTTCAATTTAATAATTACGACGCCATTATTCCGGTAGGCCGCGTTTTGAGATCCGATTGTTTTATTTCATTCTAGCCTTGGCGACTGTGAGGGGCCACTAAGGCAGCGGTTTAGTAGGCGTTGTGAATTAAAAATATCTGCTTTAGATAATAAAAGTTAATAATATTAGTTGGCCGCTAATTACAGCTAATTGGCTCTTCATTTAAAAATTATAGTCTCTTCAACAAGCTAAAGTCCAAAACTAGTTGGATCTAGGGTTTCTTTTTAGCTTTTGTATAAACCGGGAGAAAGAAGAAATTGCCTGTATCACCTAACCAACCAACCTAAGGAGATATGAGCTTTGTATTATTTATAATCGCTTTATGCGACAGTTCAGTTGAGTATAGTTGGGTTAATTTTACTTATTTCAACGTGATGAATAAGCATTTAATCTTTTATCCGCTGTTCTTAAGAGAATTGGTCGCATGTTTCGTGGCTACATTTTTAAAGGATACGAATGACTTTTGAATTAATCATTAGTCCGCTAGATGATTGTTTAAGTTAAGGCTTCTAAGGGGTTTTGGCGAGTTCTTTGTAAATTTATGAAGTGGATTTATCTGTTTGAAAGTCAATTATAGAATTATTTCGTGAACCAACTGTTGGCTTAATATATTTATTGAATAGGGACATTTCAATGCAAACTTCTTGAAGATTATAATTAAGTTTGGTCAATAGGATGGATTGGTAATTTAAGTTATATGTACACTATCCATCTGTTTGTCAATGTCTGCATACAACCTAGGTACATGGATTTACTGGTCGCTATTCTATTCTAATGTAATGGTGTTTTTTAAATTAATATACAATTTTAATTGTATATACGCAATTTTAATTGTATATATAAAGACCCGTATGGCGAAGCGGTTACCGGTTTGACGCGCAATGGGTCCCGGGTTCGATTCCTGGCCAGACAGGTAACTGAATGATGAGTTTAGATTCATGTTCTGGGTCTGGGTGTTTGTGTATTCTTCTTGTGTGTGTCCATGTTATCCACGACACAGGAGAAAATCCTAGTGTGGGGGCTATGAGTGTAGAAAGCGTGTTTTTTTTAAATAGATTTTCTTTAAATATTTTACATACCCTGCCGTGGATTCACATGGTGGAACAAGGTTAAATCTATATATTAGGTAATACGTGAAGCGGAAACTTGGGTTCCGTTTTTAAGAAACTGGCCGCGGACGGAGGAGTATGAACTTTTGCAATGTTGCTAATGTTTCAAATAATGTATAAAAATAAATAAAATCAACTAAAAACGCATTATACACACTACCGTGCATTTGACACAAACACATAGTTATATAATAAACGAAATAAATATTAGTGTCTTCTATGAAAACATGTAACGTCAAAAATGTCAGATGTCTTTGTCAATATACCTACCCGTTATTGCTTTGAAATGCAGCTTAGTCAATTAAACCTCTTTTTATCTTTTGGGTGAATTTAAAATAGCTTGAAAATTAATGCCTACAATTGAATTGAATTTGAGATGTATTCGTGCTATTTTGCACAATGTCAAGTTTAGTTTTTGAGTTGAATTACGATTTCGACTAGTACTGATATTTTTTAATGTATATGTAAATGTCTATTATTACTTGGTATCCGCAACAATACTGTTAGATCTTATCGTAAACAAGAGACATAAGTCACGCCTAATAGTGTGACAGTACCTACTAGGCTCTACCTAGTACACAGTTCCTAAGTGGTTTGGCAGAAATATTAGAAATATGCGTATACTCTTGTATGTTAATGTATTAACTTTGAAACATAAAACCTTCCTGATACATTAATGATTATCGTTAATTAATTAATTAAGATCATTCAATACAAATGTTTATTTAACAGTTGCGTTCGTATATTTGAAAATGACGGATTGTGCATAAAACACTTTAAACGTTATAAAGTGAACTGACAATCACTATAAGAACTTACAAATTTAAATTCCTTTCGAACGGTAACGTATTTGAATTAACGGAGTGTTGCCACATTACCATTCGTACTACCCCCGTTCCGAATCCCGTATTGTCGGGAAAATATATTTCGTACTCGGCATTACAATGAGACGTGCCTGTTATTTATTTAGGTGTATTTTATTGTGGATTCGATTCCGGCCAGACGAGGCAATCGAGGCATGCCATGCAGGTAACGGATTGGCAAATAATTGAAAACTACCCTCACAAACTACCTTCACTATTATTAGGTGCACGGTAGGGTTTGAATGCGGTCCCGGAGCTCTATATGAAATAAATATTGCTTGACGTCCGTTTCCTTATATAATAATGCAATGCTCTCGTTCCAGTCAGAGGTTAACATTTTCAATACGGAAAATGGCTTCTACCGATGTATGATTCCGTGTACTCCGGACATCTTCGTAGTTTTCAACGATCACGTAGGATTGCTACTTTCAAAATTCAAAGTTATATCAAGATTGGTATTGGAAACCTATAAAAATAAATTAATATTTCAAGACAGCTTTGCTCTTAATTGTTTGCTACTGTCGGAAGATTTAGTACCTACCTAATATCGAAAAACAAAGTCAAATCACAATGGCCATTTATAAAATTGGATCGTAATTTCCTTCTCTAAAATATTTGCTTATGCTCTCTGTTATATTTAAAAGGTAATTTGAGTGAAATTCACACATGAAAATCGGAACAAATAATTTAAAAAGGGGTAATAGACGTTCCAAAAGCTTATGTTATTCTCAAGAGCTCCTTAACTTAGTTATCAAAAAATCACATCAAAATCGGTAAAATCATTCAAAAATTTTAATAAAACTAGTTGACCCGGCAAACTTCGTTCAGCCTAAAACGTCAAAAATCTAAAATTATCAATTTTTCACCACTATATTATATATGTATTACACATAAAAACTTTTCTCTTGAATCCCTCTATCTATTAAAAAATGCCTTAAAATCTGTAGCGTAGTTTTAAAGATCTAAGCAAACACAGGGACAGACAGCGGGAAGCGACTTTGTTTTATACGATGTAGTGATCTAACAACTCTTTGTATGTAATTTTTGCTTATAGACTTTGAGAAACTTTGAGGACTTTGTTATAGGTACTAGTACCCACCAATTCGTCCTTGGCCAGCGCGGTGGACTATGGCCTAAACTCTCTTAATCTGAGAGAAGACCCGTGCCCAGCAGTGGGACAATAATGGGTTGACGTGACTAGTACCCTAAAACTTAGGTTACTAACAAAAGTATAGCTATCACCAAGGCAACACCCTTCCAAAATATTTTAATAATGTACTTTTTAAGTACTTGCTGACTGTAGTAATCGATGAATGGCTCAAAATACTTCAGAATTCAAGTGATAAATGGTTTTTCGATCAACAAAGCCGTTGTCAAGATTAATTAAAGCCAAAGAGTTGCCTAAATAGTTAGTTAAGCAAAGCAATGGTAGCTCATTGTATTCTTTCTAAAGACGAAGTTCCAGAGTTTGGTAGCTCCATTATCGACGATGAACGGTAAGCGATAAAATCTTTTATATTAGTTTAAATAAATTTAAAATTTGTTATATGTATCTTGTCATAGTCATTCTTGTTTCTAATATAATATTGTTAGAGTATGGTTTTTGTTATTGTGGTCAATAAAAAGGTCGCTTTTTGTGGAACTATATTTAATAAAATATAATAGGCTTCAATTTATTACTAAAAGTAACTTAATAAGTACCCGTGGTTGGGCTAGTATATATGTATGCATTAAATTAATAAAGTTATAAGTAAACGAATGAAAAGAAAGTATCCCAGTACTGAACCCTAAATTACTGGAACCCACACATTACAGGGCAAATAATAAATATAATTACGTTTGTAGAAAGGACAGTTTGTGTGTGATGTGAGCGTGTTAGTTATTCTTTCACGCAAAAATTAAAAGTTGATTCTGAAATTTGCACATTTACGAACATATTCGCCCCTCGACAACAAAAAAAAAAAGGTTAACACATAGGACACTCATTATCGTGGTAGACATGACGGAAGCGGGTGAACACCCGAGGTTAACCTGCTATCTAATTAATCCGTCTATACGTTATTTAGAGCAGTGATAATGGCTGAAACTTCCCTCAATCGGGAGGTCCCAGGTTCAAACCCAGCAACGCACCACTGATTTATGTGCGTATTAGAAATTAATTATTACTGCTTTTCGGTACAGGAAAACATAGTGAGGAAACCAACACACCCGAGAGTTCTTTAAAAAAAGTTCTTGAAGGTGTGTGAAGTTCTCCATTTCGCACTTGGTCAGCGCGGTGGACTATGGCCTAAAACTGTCTCATTCTGACCAGATAAGACCCATGCCCAGTAGTGGTACAATAATGGGTTGTACCCACCCATGCCGTTATTTAGCTCGCTTATCGCTTATTGTCATGTATGTGACTTGTGGTTTTAATGTTTTTTGTGCATAACCTTTGATTCCTTTTAGTTTCAACTGTTGTGTTGTTACGAAATTGTCGATTTTGTGAACTTTTCAAAAATACATAATGAGGTTTATGAGTTTATTATAAATGCTATAAATTACCGTGTGATTAGATTGCTATTTACTTTATTAAGTTTTACAAAAGACGTTAAGAAACCATTTGTCTGCGGAGTGAAGAAAGAAATTGGTATAATTATTTTAAAATGCACGCTATAACGGCGTAAAATTGGTCTTTTGACTAGATATTAGTAAATTCTGATAATACTGCAATCTGTCATTTAAATCAAGTCTAGGGCCTAATAGGTATTGAAATATAATATCTATATAGAAACGTCTATTTAATATGCTGACTTACTAAACTTTGTAAATATGAGGATGGAGGAATAATGTGAGGATTTAAAATGTCCACGATTTCGGCGAAACCATTGCTGAATCCATTTTTGCCTTATAGTTACAGTGTTAAGCTCTCTTGTGTTTTAGTTTGAAGAGTATGGTGAGGAAGATATTCTTATTGATTACTTTGACCAGTTGAAGGCACGTAAGGTAATGGAGAGTGGGCTTCAAATGAACGGTTACTGTCTTCTACATTGTGGGGAGCCTGGGTCATCATACCTCCGTTTCAAATTATTTGCATGTGAAAAATGAATGAAGAAAAATAATTTATTAGGTACAACATGAAACATAATAAACAATAATATAAAACACAATAGTTGATCGAAAAGATAGCAGCTTATTGTTGCAGGTAACCGTAGTAATCTGCAACGTTGATGTTCTGTGGAGTCTAAAAATAATAAGGTATACAGTACCTACATACTTTTAGATTTTGAAAATTGTGTCCCGTCGCAAATCTATAAATTCATCTGTTAGTATATAATAATAATATATGAAACCTGAAACTTACAGCCACATATAATAAACCCATGAATATAATAATTCAAATATAGAAATAGAATTCTGTGTCGAAATAAGAAAGAGTTTTAAACATGTCAAGTACAAACAAGCGAGGCTCTAATCCGAAAAACAAAATTCTCCATACATTTCTTATTCATTTTCCGAGAGGGCGACATTCACGTACGGAGGGATTACTCCCTCGTAGGGTCCCCATATTTTTAAATCGATATTAGGATTAATATTTGGGAATAAAAATGTTTGAATTTAATACAATTGTGTATGTAATAGATTATATCTTATTTTTCAATATCCAAAGTCACATGTTTTATAATCAAAATTAGCATTATAAGATTATCTTTGTGTATTTTTAAGTTTCAATTACATTTATCGTAATTTTTATCTCAATTTTTTTAATGGTAGATGTCATAGAATAGATGCAATTTAAAAATAACATTACATGTCTTATTAACACAGCATTGTACAATAAGAATATGATCTCAAATACCCTGAAAAAATAATATATAAAATATATATATCACATCTACAAAAATATAATGACAACATATTTCATTATATTATGAAAATCTCGAATTTACTTGAAATTAAAAATACGTAAAATGTTTTGTATTAAAAAGGACAATCCAATTAACTTTTAACTGCATGGTCACTGCACTCTTTGACAAAGTATCACAGAAATAAAATAAAATAGCTATTCAATAAGCACATACAAATAAGGCATACGTTTTATTGTGTATTTCTCGTATTGAAAAACCCTTATTTCGAGGCGATTTGTGCTTAGAATTTAATACTATCGATTTCGCTTATAATATATGTGTTGTGAAGAAAATGTTGGTTGTTTGTTGAATGCTTAAAATATTTCGCATTTCAGTTTTCTTCTTTGAAAGAAATAACACTTTTGGTTCCTCGCGGGTGCACTACCGCCACATATACATATTTCTGTCTTATAAAAGTTGTTTTAGCTCTGCTGTACCTTGGTTTGAAAGGTGTAAGTGTAAGGGTAAACTTATTTTAATTTTTTTTATCTGACTTAAGTGGCAAACGAGCATGCAGTCCACCTAATAGTAAATGGTCACTGCCGCTCATGGACATCTGTAATCAACTTCATAAAGAACATGAGTTCTATCTAAAGTCAATCACAAATGCGTTGCAACTCCGAGGACTATGATGGTCACCTCATATAAAAGTGTGCCGGCAACCACACCCTTCTATCGAAACGCAAGAAATGCTTCACGCTAGAAGTAGGTGCGGCGGTGGTACTTCCCCGGTCGAACTACACTGGTTCTACCACCTTCAGATCAATTTATTTACATACATGTTTCGGGAAGGTACTTCCGCCACAGCCATTTCTAGCGGTTTTGTGTTTCGAAGGAAGGATGTGATTGTCTGCTCGGTTTTTATATAATGCGTCAAACTTAGTCTTTGGGAGTAACAACGCATCTATAAATGTCTTCAGATAGAACCCTTGCTCTGCATCAAGTTGCTCATAAATGTTCATGATTGACCACTTAGTATGAGTTGGAATGTATGTTCGTTTGCTATTTCTATATCATATTAAAAAGTTTTTATTACTCTGAAAATTGTTGTCCAGTAATTGTCAAAAGTTTTGAAAGTGTAATCATGCAAAAACATTAACGAGTTATTAAGTAATTTAATAGATTCGAAAGCTTAGTTTCTTTGTAGTCTTGTATAAAGACGGCTATAGCAAAATTGTTAGTGCATTACAACTTAGGTAATCGCCGTTTAAGTTATATTAAGTTGTCTACCTATATTAGATAACAACATTGGTTTGTGTAAATTGATATTTATACATTCTCATCAACCCATTATTGGCCCACAGCTGGGCACGAGTCTTCTCTCAGAATGAGAGAGTTATAGGCATTAATCTACCGCGCTGCCAAGTGCGAATTGGTGGACTTCACACACCTCCGAGAACTTTTTTTTAAGAACTCTTGGGTGTGTAGGTTTCCTCACGATCTTTTCCTTCACCGAAAAGCAGTGATAATTAATTTCTAATACGTACATAAATCAGAGGTGCGTGCCTGGGTTTGAACTTCGGACCTCCAGATCGAGAGGCCAAGTTTCAACCATTAGGCTATCACTGCTCTTATTTATAGATTGATAACACATATTATCATAATTTGGATCAAACATACAGGTTAAAACCTTAATATTGCGACTCCAGCAGCACCATTTTCGCACTTTTGCATCCTAACAGCCGTGTTAAGCGTTGCTGCATTCTGGTTAAAGCGGTAAATAGGAGACACATGCTTCTTCGAGGCATTAACATTTAGATGTTTACCTGGTCGGGCATGGGATCCAGAAATTTACGCTTGAGATCTCTATGGCGTTCTACCGTATGCTGCTAAACTCGGAATTTCACTATGAAATTATAATGAGATAATTTTCCATTATTTTTAAATGAGCAAAAGAGCATATAGTCCACGTGGTGGTGATTACTTCTGCTTATGGACAACGGTAAGCGATTATAATTATATAGAATAGTGTTTTTATCGGAAGTCGATTGCTTATCCCGAGGACGAACATGGTCACTTCTTATAAAAGTGTGCCGACAACATTACCCTTCCACCGAAACGCAATAGCCGCTTTACTATATACCTTCTCGGACCATACACGTTCTACCACTAAGAATTATTTATTTTGGATATTAATATAGACATTATAGTAATATCCAAAATAAATGATTCTTAAAATTTACAGATAAAGTCTCAGTATTAGACTAGTATGTCGCGAGCCAGCGATAGCGCGTGATTTATTTGAATGACTGTGTGTTTTGTTTCTTGAAAGCAATCTATGCATTATGATCGATAAAAACAGACCATCATAAGCGTTTGTGCGTCATTGTATATTATTAGTTGTTACTTTAGTTTACGTAATCATAGTAATTACAGAAATTTAAACTATTTTGATTTAACTGTACCAAAAAAGTAAATATCAGAAAACAAATGTTTTTTTTTTGGAAAGTAGTTGATGAGAATATAGCGTCCTAACGAAAATTAGAAACTGCTATCCATGGATATTTATAATCATCCCAAAATCTGAATTCAGCGCTAATGAAAATTAAGTACCTAATTGACTTGTAAAATTTTTGCTCGGATACCTATTTGAAAAAAATTGGATCTTTAAAGCCCCGTTTTCAAGGACTTCGAAATATCAATTATATAAATGTAAACTTGAAACCATCATCGAAGGAATAAACAACGAAACCACGGGTGCAGAGCGTTGTATAACATAACCCCAGCTGCATTAGGACTGACAGAGATGTATGAAGCTACGATGAGACGTAGACGTCTGGTCGAAGGTGATAGGTTACGAAAAATATCACTGAGCATTGAGCGCATGCACCCAAAACGGCTTAAGGTTCCGTAGGTTATAAAAAATATTAAACTAGTCTATTACACTCAGATCGTAGTCACGGTTTGTTTCGCCGTGACCACTATTCGTGTACGTGACTATGATCTATGTGTAACTAGGTTGAAATATCGGCACAAATAATTCAAAAAACGAGCTGCGAGGATATTATCTACGAGGAAATTTCAGAATATGAAATTCTTTCAGAATAGATCTAAGGCATGTAGGTTTCTCCATAATTTTAAAAATATATCCAGTTATAATAATATGTATTATATGAAAATTAAGGCAACGTGAAAAGGTGATATTCATGCTGCATTTCATATCTTTCAGGTATATCTACCTGTTTTTAATAATATTAAATTTGTTAGTTAGTCTTTACTGAACCTTACAAATGGTAACAATTGTACAGTTAATCCAGTACGTGACCAGGGAACCCAAATAAATGTTCAATTAAAACGTAATACACGCTTGAGCCACAAAGCTAATGTATTCACCAACAAAGAGCTTATTACAATCGAGCGCGATTAAACTGTCGCGAATCGCATTATCTCCGGTAATGTTCGCGGCAATAAAAATCGCAATGGCATTGTTGTTCGCAATAATTATAATGATAAAAACATCGCAAACATTCATTTGCAAATAGGGTTGTCGATTTTAGTTACATAGATTGTGGAGTTTCTGAATAGGTCAACAAAAATTAATACACAAAAAATGATTTTCTGATTGAAGTAAAAAGAGACATATCAGTAACATTATGTTTATGAAGAATAAGTATTTTATTTCTTCTATATCTAAATGTTCATGTAGAAGTTTTTGTATATTCACCATAATCAGATCAGAAAAAATTTAAAAATGAAAATTTAATTAGGTAGCAAAAATATAAAATATTTGAATAGAAAATATTTTTATCAAAATTTAGTGCACTACTGTAAGAACGGTTGGCAACCCTAATACCACACAAACCAAATGAAACTCTGTCTCTTATGCAATAAAACACTATTATATTGAATAATTCGCGCGAAATCATCGTTTGTCCAAAAAGTGTTCTCGGGTCTACAGAATTACGGCGTCTTTCATTTTGCGAAACTATGAATATATTTGTAGGACTATTGTGTTAGTTTCTATTATTTAAGTATTAATTGTTAAAGTTACGTTACAGCGGGTTAATGGTTCTGCGGTTCAGATGTTATTTACCCCATTGTCGTGGTGTTTTAGGATGCTGTGGACGGGACCTCGGACTGTATTAGCGTCTACTGTGTTATGGGTTTATTTGTCTTTTGTGGCTATAGTACGGTTTCGTGTAGTGTTTTGGTGTTGGACTTTCCTTTGATTATGATGTTATATTGTGCAAAAATCTTTTAATCATTTACCTTACGGCTTTTTATTACTGAATGTTATAGTAATTTGATCAAGGCCAAAAATAACAAAGTGTTTCTAGAAAAAGGTATTGTTCTTTCTTTCATTTAGCAGATATTATTTTCAAATGCGATGAACATTTAATAATAAGCCGTAACAAACAAACATGTAAATAATTTTAAGAGTGAAATTGATTTGAATTAGAATTGTGACAAAAAAGATCAAATCACTTTATTTTAACTACCATTCAAAATAAATAATGTTAAACAGATTTTATCCAATATCTTAATTTCTATAGAGAGCTTAAAAGGAAAATCTGTAAAATATCACAAACATGCATGTAGGTACTTTAAACTGCACTGAATATAAATAGCACAGGCAAATAGACAGACATCTAATAATAAAAGCAGGAATATAAAGCAATGCAATAGCTTCCTGTTCCTTTGTTAACGCCCAATGCGATATAACCATTGTCCTGCATTCAAATTCGAATGGGAATAATTATTCAAATTCGCGCTAATGACGAGATATGCAATATATTTCACTAACAATATATGTCCTGTTGTCACATAAAAAACCACACGTGGCTGGTATCCGCATAAACGACATCCAAGTCTTATAATTTATCTTTTCAACAATCATTTTTACATCGTTTCCCGCATCCCTCCCTCTGGTGTGATTAATGATGGATGGATTCCTGAATAATTACCAAGACTTTTAATATTCAAGTGATTTCGTACAATGGAACCAACGACCAATTTCCAACTCTGTTGTGCTGTTATAAAGCTCACATTGTTCTGTTTAAAACGGATGACCCTTAAAACGCCATCTAGTGGCGTAAAGGCGTATCTACGTTTGGGCGCTTTGAATGAGATTGGTTCGAATAGCAAGGTTTTGGAGTTGAATGTGGGTTGGTTGGCAACAAATAACCAACAAAAGCGAGAATACCATTGAATGCAAATCTCCACTCGAGTTTTAAGGGTAGTGCGCGATATTAATTTGTTATAATTGTCCCCCCTCACGTTCGCATGTGGCATTTTTATTGCGAATTAGTCGCAATCATTAATTTTGTTTTTCTTTTCATAATCTCAATGTGGTTTCGAGTACTGATATTATTCTATACGTTTTAAGGTCTGTATCGGTTACAATAGCTTTCATTTGCTGATTGTTTGGCCAAACATTGTTGGCTTTGGTATCGTTTCCAATTGTTGGTATTATGACGTGGGCTAATAGCTCCTATATTAAATTCGATTGAACCGCTATCTTACTAATATACGCTACTTGAGAATGAAGTACCTTACCTCGATGCATTGTTTAGGGTTTGATTTATTTTAATTATTTCTTTAATTTTAATAAATGTCTAAACGAAATTATTGGTAGTGTATCTCTCCAATAGCTTCTTCTAACTTGTATCTTCTGCATTGAAGGTCTATTAATTGCAAGTGTTGTCTATATCTTAATTGCCAAGTTTCTCTAATTCTATCTCTTTCTTATAAATGAATACAATACTACCAAAATTGCTTCGCCACGAAATAGTTTATCCAATCCTTTTTATAAAAAACATATGTTCTACATTAATTTGATTGAACTCCGCACATGCTTACCACCCTCTGTTTGAGGATAAATTAATTTGCATATCTATTATCTGATGACCCTTATGGTATGTAAATGTGTTACGAAATTGTCACCCATACGCTTCGTGGCCTTCATACCGATAAATTTATAGTGATTATGACATGTGGTACTTTTTTGTGTACTCAGGTTTTGTTTTCGAATCTTTTTGCCAATATTTCGACGTAGTTGTATGGATAGTGGATTCGATGAAACTGGTGGCGTTCAACATTGAAAACCTGCGTGGCGGAGCGGTTACCGTACCGGTCTGACGCGCAATGGGTCCCAGGTTCGATTCACGGTCATACAGATATCTAAATGATGAGTTTATTTTAATGTTCTGGGTCTTGGTGTTTGTGTATTCGTCTTATGTGTGTCCATGGTACCCACGACACAGGAAAAAAATCCTAGTTTGAGGCTATGAGCGTAGAATGCGTGTTTTAAAAAAACATAATAAAATATTTGGTACAATTTGATACCAAATCACTAAATACCGTAGGTCCACTTAAGTCTGTACTGGTTATGTGCCGATTGTCTGAGGTATTATACACATAGCGTATAATGCTGAAGGCATTAGTAAAGGCCTTAGTAAAGAAGTTTTCATCGCATATGAATAGTTAAAACACAGAGAAATACCGATGGGTAATATCAAAGTTTTTATTTTTAAATTAGACGAATTATTTTTAAGTAATATTTTTGTTATTTCTCTGTAGACTAGTGTTTATTTCAAAATTGAGTTGGTTACAGAGTCGTATCACTGCGATTTTACTAAGACACAAATCTTCTATATTTATGTTATTTCTATAGCAATATTTCATATCACAGAACATAAGTGTAAAAAAATAATATTCGCCCCTAACTTGTATGTCTATGTTTCAAGGTGGTAGAACCAGTTTAATTCGACCGGGGAAGTACAACCGGCACACCTATTTCTAGCGTGAAGCATTTCTTGCGTTTCGATAGAAGGGTGTGGTTGCCGGCACACTTTCACATAAGGCGACCATCATAGTCCTCGGGAGTAGCAACGCATCTGTGATTGACTTCATATGAAACCCATGTTCTGTATAAAATTGATTACAGATGTCCATGGGCGGCAGTGACCACTTACCATCAGGTGGACTGCATGCTCGTTTGCTGACATGCAAAGATTTAATGAATTTAGACTTCTGTTGTCGGTCTTAGTGTATTATGTGTGTACTTATGGCATCCAGCACTCCTAGAGCCGGGCAAAGTGTACAAAGCATTATTAACTAAGGTAAGCGTATTCTGCCAATTAACAACTCAACATTTATAACCATTCAGTACCCCTTGAACAGTACAAATGCATTGAACGTTTACGAAATTCATTATCGATAACGAATTGAGGGGTCCCGCAAATTGTTCCGAGCGGTTTGTCGCCGAGGACCGTAAGGGTGCCCGTAACGAGCACCAGACCTGGAGTACCCACTTGCTGGAAATATTTTATGAGGCACCTGAAGTTACGTCGTGATATCGGGAATTAACTTCAAGACGTCTCTGGAGTTCCTAATACACAGCTTCTTCCTTGGACTTGTTTGAAACTCCTCATATAGTCTCAGTAAGTAAAATAAATTAGTAACTTTCTACACTTTTAACACTTTCTTTACCTATAGAAGGACTATGATTATAGTCATTCTATAATATACCTTAGATACTATACTGTAACCCTATACCTACCCTATACTAAAACCTTAACCTTAAAGCCGTGAGAAAGTAAAGGCAGAAGACAGAAATAAGTTTTTTTGTAATGCAGCCATACATACATATAGTTACACGAAATAACTACCTATTTTTGCAGAAATTTTGCAAACACGTAGTTTATTACCGATTAACACATAGGATACTCAATACCGTGACAGACAAAACCAGCCACAAGTTATAACCCCCTCGAAGGGATCTCCACCTTGTTGTGGTGAGGGGGCTCAGTAACCGTGGCTTGGACCACTGCAGTGAACGACCCCTCCGCAGCCAGGAGGGGTCGCGGGAGGAGAGGTGTCTCGATATGTCGTTGCCGTGCACCCTGTCTCCCGCGACCAAACGGGGGCGCACCGTCAGATGCGCTGGCGGTGGGGCCGCAGAGGAAGAGGAGATGCGGTGTTTCGTTGCCGTCCTCCCTGTCCTCTGCGGCCGTTTGGTGGTTTGCGGCGGAACCAGGGATCGGATCCGCCGCTGGGTGTGGCAGGTCGGTGCCTCTGCGGGTGTCCATGAGAATTAATACCCACTAAAAAAAGGCACAAGTTATAAACAAGTATAACCCAATTAATTTATATTGAACATCAATTAACCTTTTTTTGTTTTCGACGCCGTGGGAGCGACGCAGGGTTATGTGGGATTTTTACCGCACTAAAACCCCTCGGTGGCCGTCCTCGGAGCTAAAAAAAAAGAGGACTCCGGGAACTCGGTCCGACCGCAACCGGAATCCTCTGAGCGCGTTGCCCCTTCGGGCTCCTCTCAGATGGGCGGCTGGGCCCACCGCTCCGTCTAGCCTTTACGACGGTATGCGACCACATATACCGCCGTCCATCCCGGGATCGCCTGACCGAACGGTTCGAACTCCCACTCTAGCCGCCTGCAACCTCGGAAGCCCCTTTTAGTCGCCTCTTACGACAGGCAGGGGATGCCGTAGCCCTATTCTGATCCCGAAACTACAGGGACGAACATCAATTAACCTACTTCACAGTTGTCACTGGGTGTTTCGTCTTGAACAAAACCAATATATAACAATATATAGTGTGGCATAACAATATATTGTATAACATAATATGATATTGTATGGAATTCGTCGTCTGTACGCATAATGCCCGTTATATTCGCAATATGGGTCATGTATTGTGGCTCTCAAACGTAATAACATTCGTGCGATGTCTGTCACGTGGAATTATAAATGAAGCTACGAAATGACATGATTGCACGTTTTTATTTCGAATGGCAATAAATGTTGAAAGAATAGACAATACTGAAACAGAACAATATTTCCAAGGTGGTAGAACCAGTGTAGTTCGACCGGGGAAGTACCACCGCCACACCTATTTCTAGCGTGAAGCATTTCTTGCGTTTCGATGGAAGGGTGTGGTTGCCCGCACATTTTCACATGAGGCGACCATCATAGTCCTCGGGAATAGCAACGCATCTGTGATTGACTTCAGATGGTATTCATGTTCTGTATTGTTGATTACAGATGTCCATGGGCGGCAGTGGCCACTTACCATCAGGTGGACTACATGTGCGTTTGCTACTTCAGTCAGATAAAAAAAAAACGATGTATTCGTCTATACACTTGTAAAATTGTATTTAATCTGTTGATCTAACGGTTGTCTGGTTTTTTAATTTAACATGAAATGTGAAAAAAGACATATTTTTTTATCTACCTTCTTTACAGCTGAGTCTATTTAATGGAAATATATCGTAAAAGTATCAGAATGTAAAAGGGCATATGTGCGTTTAAGTTCAAGTTACGGTATTATCCGAAGAATACACTGTGTCAATGGTTTGTAGCCACGAAACAACGATTATGCATCTGATTGCTGCTGTTTTTGCCCAAAGTATTCCGGGTGCGATTTTCAGGGCAAACATCTATGATACGTGGGTAGATATTTTACATATAAACAATTTCAGTCTGGGGATAAAAATGTAAATATTCGTCCTGATATCGCCAGTTGTTAAAAAAACATCGGTTATACATCGGTAACCAATCTATTTAGGGGTGTAATTTATGCATTAATGTGTAGAGCATACTTGTTATATGCACAACATTAACTCACAAATAGTAAATCAGTGCAGCAAAGTAATTTCGATTAGTAAAAAAGTCACGTACAAATTCAAAAATGGAGCACAATATCGGTTACGCCATCACAAAGAACCCAACGCATGCCCACTCCAAATATTATAAAATTTCGAGCATCCTTGTAACAATGTTGTTCCATGCCCTTTGTTCGCGTACTTATTAATTGTATTATATTATGATATTATTAAAAAGATATACCATATACATTAATGCCTCATTCGAATTCATTCGCGCGCGAAAACTGACGGAACTTTCCGGTCTTCAAGTGGATCCATTCATTCGTTTGTTGGAAACCCCTAGTGATGTGCAGAGCGAAATAGATCTTATGCCAGTCCAATTTGGTTGAGATTAGGTTCAATTGATGATATAGACACAGACAGTGGTGTAACTGGTATACCTTTACGAGGCCTCAAGAGGCCGCATCCGTTTTGAAAGCGTTACCTCTTTGAACAAATTATAAAGGTCTACTTGAATTTATATACCTCTATCGGTTTTATACGATTGCAATTATATGTTTCTGAACAATGTCAGGACTTTTCAAAATCGTTATCAATCGTTTTTGACTTACTTTTAGGTAAGAGGTAATATAAAACAAGTCGTCTGCATTTTCTTTGTTTATAGATTGGATAGATTTTCAAAATTGAGCTTCATATTTGATACGATACGTCTGCTCTACATGAAATCTCTTGATTAAAAAACAGCTTAATGAATCTGAGTCGTATCTTGTATTTCATAGTGTCATACAGCATATGAACACAGGTCCACTAATTCGCACTTGGCCAGCGCGGTGGACTATGGCCTGTAACTCTTTTATTTCGAGAGAAGACCTGTGCCCAACAGTGGGACAATAATAGGTTGACAACGAATACAGGATATGATAGTCACGTGACGCAACTTATACTTAATTTGGAAGCCACAATATTGTCAATTTACCTTTTATTTTGAATCGACCTTCCAATCTAGTTAAATCTTGCATTTAACTCAACACAATATGTTTATTACTTTGAGAATAAAGTTTTAAAATCTATATAGAATTAGTTCTTTGTAAAAATCATAATTTTCGACAGTATTCAGATTTACAAATTAGGTTGCTATTTCTATTAACTATATGACGACCCACGTGGCGCAGCGGTTACCGTACCGATCTGACACGCAGTGGATCCCGGGTTCGATTCCCGGCCAGACATGTGTCTGAATGATGAGTTTAGTTTCTTGTTTTGGGTCTGGGTATTTGTGTATTTGTCTTTGTGTGTGTGCATGGCACACACGACACAGGAGAAAATCCTACTGTGGGGCTATGAGTGTAGAAAGCGTTTTTAACTAGTCAATTTAATAGTTAAATATCACTACGTGCAACTTAAATCGGTGAATCATTAACTGATAAAAAAATCATGTGTACTGTCAGTAACATAATTAGTGTTAGAATGTTGTTAGGTACGTAAATAAGCATTTTCAGCTTTACCAGAATCTATAATCTGTCTTGCACGAAAAACCCATCTCATCACTCTGGAAGTTTCCCGCAGTACTCGTAATCGAGGGCCAACAATCTCCAACTATGCATTAAACTATTCCTTCCCTTGAGACTGGACGCGTGACTCGCAGATTTAACCCTAAAATGTGCTACCCTGTGGGATCTTTTCACATTAGAGCCTAGATAGTTCACGTTTCAATGACTATAGAACCGGCTGTGATTCAATTTTACTTTGGAGATTTGAGTTTACTTCGAGTGGAAAAGGTGAGTAAACTAAGCTATGACATGGGGCTCTTCACGAAAGGTGTAAAAGAGCCCTCTTTCAAAGCCGGCGATGCATTGGCGACTCCCCTGGTGTTGAATGTCCGTAGGCGACGGTCGGTGACGGTTCAACTATAAAAAAAAAAACAGAATGATTTGACTAAGGAGGTGCCACCGCCACACCTATTTCTACCGTGAAGAAGTTTTACGATTGCGTGGAAATTCTTGGATGCCGGCTGCTTTACTCCTGGATCCTCTAGTAGCATGGATCTGAACACGTCTGTGTAGTGATTACTTATCATTAGTTGGACTAAATACATTAATAGAAATTTCATTAAAAAACCAATACTAGCTATACTCAAATAATTAATGTCCTAACGTTTATATTCCCCTAAAATGTAAACATTTCTCCTCTCATGGCTGCAAAACATATATTCAACCAAGATAAGTCATGATACAGACAAAACTTATAAGTATTAAGAAAATAATGCTTCCATATAATAGCATACCTGTAACAATCCATATAATCATCTAAACAGACGCAAACAGCAACATTTGCCTTCAAAGTCTCACCACGAGTGTGAACGGACCCCTATGCAAAAAGGGTCGCGCTCAAGATTGATTGTCTAAGTATTGTGCTCTGAATACATCGAGAGCTATTTGAGAAGATTACGTCTTGCGAAGTTGTTGAGGCCTGGACAAGGGCCCGGCCCCGCCAGTTGGGCACTTAGCTCGTATGATTGCGCAGATTCTGCTCATCTCACAAAGGAGACTAATGTAAAGAATGACCGGTACGGAATTCAAGTGTACCTAGTTTTTAAGTTCTTAACGGCTAAGGAGATAAAGCTTGTGTGAAGTAAACTGACAAATGAAGGCTGGCTGCAACCCTTTTTATGTCTGAAGAGGATATTGTAGAGGAGGAGAATGGATACTCTAGATTCAAGAATTTGAGTAGCGAATGAGAATACAGTTCTGTGATACTCATTTCTTATGTAAATCTGCAATAAACCACAAATAAAACGGGAGACCTGTTTGAAGTCTACTAGTTGCTACCTCGAGGACTACTTTGCGAGCTTTCACACCAGAAATTAAAGAATCGTATTCATGTAATAGCCAATATCATATACAAATACCAACGATTTCAATCTTTTCAAATGACTATTGTAAATATTGTGCCCTTCTTGAATTACGTCAATGGCCATGGAGAAGAATAATTTTTATTTGTTCACGAAGACGACAAGACCAAAAGGTTACAAAACTAGTCTAAAGGCATTATCGTCTGAAATATTGTATCCTTTGTTCAAACTGAGAATGAACCACACACGACTGAAAAACCTACAAAATGTTATTCAGAGTCTGAAGGCGGATGTCATAAAGAGATTGACAAAGAGCTCGTGTCAACTGAGTTAGCGTACTAATTACTAAAGAAATACTTTGACAAATTTAAAATTGCAGTCGAAGTTATTCCAATAAATATTACCACAACAGCTTAAGATTTACATTGGCATAACAACAATTCTGTGAACGTTAACATCTAAGTTGTTTCCAAAAAGCCCAAACAATTTGTTCATGTCAGACATACTCATTATTAATGGTGTTATTAGCAAAGTTACATAAACGGACGACGAATTGACTGCCCATTGTAGTCAATTTGAAGAGTGTGAAAAATCGGAGAAAGAAGCCTAAGACAATATTATAGTTTGGAAGTCAAGCTCTTAATATTTCAATGGAGTTGCTAAAATTAATTCTCTTTTGACAATGGGTTTTTCTGAGTCATGAATATGTAAATCCGTTGTCATGGTGTCTTTTAGTTGTTCCAAAGCTAATTTTAGTAACGAGTCTATATCATCATAAAGTCAATTTGTCTTGATATATTTTGGCATCGGCGCCAATTTGGAATCTCAAACATTTGCTACGGAGATTATAATAGGAAAATCCAACATCCTTCTCGTATTTAAAAGCGATTGTCCAATTGAAGCGTAATAAGGCAATATTTCGCGTGACAATAATCCGATGTCACCCGTTCTCATTAGATAGCCATTGCGCAGTAGACTACATGATTTTTAGCGTCCATTGTTAATGACCACGAAAAGCAAATGTATAATTTCGTGGGCGACATTTACGATAGTATTAAGTGTAAAACTTCTAGCGAGTTAGTTTGACTAACTGCACGAAAATAGGTTTATATATTTGTAATGTTTAGCAACGTCATAAGCGATCTGGAGTTGCATGGATGTCTTTCTGATTAAATTATATGCACACCACTGTTATTAAAGTCTATACCTTCAGCCGTGCTTTACACAACCTTTATGATGAGCCTAAAATCTAAAGGTTTCCCAGTTCCTGCGTGGAATGCGGAGCGCCGCGCGGTCAGCTCTGTATTAGGGGCCGACCTCTCGCTTCCGGCCGTGGTTCGCGCCATCGTTGGAAGTGACAGGTCGTGGCAGGCAGTGCGATCCTTCTGCGAAGCACTGATGCTCGCGAAGGAGGCGGCGGAGCGGGCCAGGGAGGACAATACATCTTCCGCGCCGCTTCGTCGCAGACGCTTGGGACGCCGGAGAGTGGCTTTTGCAGAAAGCCACTCTTTCCCAGTCCCATGAGCCCACAGAGGCAGAATCGGGGGATCCTGCTTCTGGTCACAAGGGTTCGAGATGTCGTGTTTGCGTTCTGCATGCACATTTTATGAGGGACCACCACTGAGACGGGCCCCTCCCTCTCGGGACAACAGTGGCTGGCGTTAACAACAGCGCCGGCCGACGTTGCCGGGCCGCGACGGGAATGCTAACGCTTTACTCGTGACCCGGCACCGAACGTCGAGAGGAACGCCGTGGAGTTTTAGTCGGTAAGAGTCCGACATACCCCTTGCGCTCCCCCGGGCGAAAGGGGATCCATGAGGATTTCTCCGCGTTAAAAAAAAAAAAGGTTTCCCAGTCGTAACAGCAATATTAGTACGATCTATAGGTGGTAGAACCAGTGTAGTTTGCCCGGGTAAGTACCACCGCCACACCGATTTCTAGCGTGAAGCAGTTTTTGCGTTTCGGTAGAGGGGTGTGGTTGCCGGCACACTTTTATATGAGGCGACTATATTAGTCCTAGAAAGTAGCGACGCATCTGTGACTGACTTCAGATAGCACCCCATGTTCTGTATGAAGTCACTTACAAATGTCCATGGGTGGCATTGACCACTTATCATCAGGTGGGCTGCATGCTCGTTTGCTACTTCAATCTTCTAAAAAAAACGATACAAAGGAATACAGTGAATAATTGCTTTATGGCCAAGTTTTCCCTCTTAATTTCTAATGCCGCGTCCGCACGCTTGCGGCTTGCCACAAACTCCAAACCTCTACAAGCGTTTGGTTTGATTTTTGGAACCAAACATTGCCACCATTACGCTTGCGAGTGAGTTATTATGTTCTGAAGAGGCAAGCGCGACGGACGTGATGAACATAAAGATTGTATGGCCTATTAAATTTAGCTTAAGTTATTTTTATTTAAAAAACATACAGTTACTCATAATTATGTAATATGTTTACTCCTTTTTTTACCAAAAAAGAGCATATGTTTACTGCACCAGTACACAAACTAGACTAAGTGTTTGCAAACGTGTGGACGTATCGCAAGCGCTTGCGACAAACACCCTTTGGTTTGTGACAAAAAATCGACACTCGATCGGATTGGCTCCAAGCGCTTGCAAACTTATACAAGCCAAGCGTTCTATCCACACGTTTGAATTTATCATGGCTTGTTCAGGTTTGGCAAGCGTGTGGACGCGGCATAACAGTAATGTGGCTGATGCCTGAGCCTAATAACAGTTCATATTGACAAACGTTTACTACGATCGCTGATTTATTATTTATTTATTTATTTATATATTTATTGCACCTTTACAAAAAGTTACAATAGGGCAAACTTAATGCCTGATGGCATTCGCTACCAGTCAACCCTGGGTGACTGGAAAATGAGTGGCAGGTGTTAATTTTAACCGCGAGCAATAGAAATATTAATATACCTACTTAGCCATAAATACATATACATATATATAGTCGGTGGCTATGTACTATCGCTCGTACTAGCTCACTGTCGCTCATGTGTTCCATCGTGTTATCGCTATTTCTTACAACTTGTGCTTCTCCTTTTCGTGTCCATCGAAGCCTTATCCATTATGCTTCGGGGTTGTTTGTCGGAGTCGCACAATGTCATTTAGCGTCGCTACTGTAACGATTGTTATGTAACTTACGAAAATACTCGCTGTGGATTCGACAAAGGCATTTGGTGTAAATCAGCGTGCAAATATGACTTTTTGTGTTCGCTCTCGCGGTTTTTGGTGGCAAAGATCAAAGATCATCTAGGAGTTCTGTGGTGAATTTTATTAAATTTTCTTTAGTTCATTTGACTATTGACTATTATCATTAACGTATTATAGCTCGGGTTCAAACCTAGAACATATATGTTAGGTCCAAACCGTCTAGGTACTAACGTAGGCAGGTCAACATACAAACATTAATATTTTTTTAATTTTGCAAAATTTTAATTCACTCAAAATGTACAATTGTATCGATAGTACGCATAGATTTTTTTTTATCTAACTAAAGTAGCAAACGAGCATGTAGTCCACCTGATGGTAAGTGGTCACTGCCGCCCATGGACATCTGTAATCAACTTCATGAAGAACATGGGTTCCATCTGAAGTCTATCATAGATGTATTGTTACTCCCAAAGTCTGTGAAAGTGTGCCGGTAACCACACCATTCCATCAAAACGCAAGAAATGCTTCACGCTAGAAATAGGTGTGTCGGTGGTACTTCCCCGATTGAACTACGCTGGTTCTACCACCTCCATCCATCCATCCATCGAACCGTATTAGTATAGATTTATTTTTTCTATTATAACTTATATTATTTATAATATTTCTAGTGTTTTTAAGAACCAGATAAACCTTTAAATTGTACAATAATAAATAATAACATTCAGATAAATATGTGCTTTCAATTTAAACAGGCCACATCGCGATAAAACATTGTTTAGTATCAATAGCCGGCTACCAGGAGTAATAGTGTTCTGCAATAAATTACAAAGGGGCTTCCTAAATCATAACATCTGTAAGATAAAATAATCTAAGAAGGGATCGCCGGAGTTCTGTATAATAAAATTACTTCCATTGTCCATTGTGCCGGACAGAAATAAGACAAGCAAAATTCATTTTTATCTGATCAAAAACCAGCGTCATTAGAGCGATATTCGTCAAACAATAATGACTATCATTTGGTTGTCACATACTGCTTTACTGCAAACGACAGGATCATAAAGTTACATAAAGACACAAAGTCCTATTTATTGTACAAAATGCTCACATTTAGGACCATGTCGAAGTAGAATTTAAAGCACTTATGTCATTTCGTATTGAAGTGGTAGTAATCTTGATTCTGATAAGAGTGCAGCTCGGCAGAGTCATAAAGAGTGTTCCTTTGTCCATCTGTCAATCATTGATCGATGAAAACGAAACTCTTAAAGCTTATAAAGAACACGACGCGGCTACTATAAATAGAAACGTAAAAGAATGGGTTGGTACTTTAAAACATACGGACATTGTAGCGCTTGGAGAATATTGTTTAACAATAGGGCAACATGTTAATTATTTTTTGTTACTTAATTAATTGTTTTTTTTTAATACACTTAGTGGAATATAGTGGCAGTGACCACATTACATTGTACTATCAGAACACGATGTTATGTGGTCACTGTCATCTAAGATCTAATATGCTTCGACCTCTGAAGTACCACCATCCACCACTTAAGGGACACTTAAGTGTGGCGGTGGTACTTTATTGGGCCTAAATGGTGTCACTCCAATCGGTCTTGTGCCCTCCAATCATCTGTATCCCGCTGTCTACTATCATCGATGGTAATGAGTGGAAGCTAGGTAGGATGGTAGCTAGTTAACTTTCTTCTCAATAGTAGGTATCTGTATCTGACTTTAAGGTCCCCTGTTTTATATAAACTTGCTACCGTTTACCACTTACCGTGTTTTGGTATATGGTGTCTACTTCAGCATTTGTGACGTCATGTTTGCTATCTTATGGCCACTAGTCTCAGTTGCCTTACATCAATGAACCCAATATGTACCTATCTCATGAACCCATTATTGTCGCACTGCTAGGCACGGGTCTTCTCTCAGAATAAGAGAGTTTAGGCCGTAGACAACCGCGCTGGCCAAGTGCGAATTGGTGGACTTTACACACCTCCGAGAACTTTTTTTTTTAAGAACTCTCGGGTGTGTAGGTTTCCTCACGATGTTTTCCTTCAACGAAAAGCAGTGATAATTAATTTCTACTACGCACATAAATCAGTCGTGCGTGGGTTTGAACCTCGGAACTACCGATCAAGAGGGCAACTTTCAACCATTAGGCTATCACTGCTCTATATGTACCTATACCTAATTTAAAATATAAAAAAGTCTAAGCTTAACAATATTCCATTATAGGTAATAATAGATAAGTTTTATTTAAACTATACCAACAGGGGATGGTCTGGCCGTGACAACAATGGTCGAGGGCGAGGGTTGATGGTTGAAAATACCTCATACGAGCGACAGTTCGCGATACGTATTGTAATCTTCGAAATTTTGATTATTTCTCCGTAAAAGCTTTTGTTGTCATTGATTCATTGGTTATATGGCTTATTGTGGAAAGAAAGTAAGTGAAATGAAATGAAATGAAATTTCTTTATTTTGTATAGGCCTGCGGGGGCACTTACAAATTGTCAGTTAGATTTTTTTTCTTACACTACCACCGGATCGGAATACGACCTCAACTGAGAAGATCCAGCAAGAAACTCAGCGGGTTTGTCTTTTTTTCCTATTTTTATCCATTTTTTTTGAAGTGAATTGGATAGCGGTTTTTAATGTTTCAGAAGTAGGTATACAATTTATTAAGTAATTTGTATGTTCCCTTATGTATTCAACCTTAATTAGAAATACACGTTTGTAGTGATTAAAAACTTCAACTTCCAAAAGCTGGATATTTTGAATGTACATGGTTAATAAGTAGTAAGGTTTTGAAGGTGGTAGAACCGGTGTAGTTCGACCGGGGAAGTACCAGCGCCACATCTATTTCTAGCGTGAAGCATTTCTTGCGTTTCGATAGAAGGGTGTGGTTGCCGGCACACTTTCACATAAGGCGACCATCACAGTCCTTGGGAGTGGCAACGCATCTGTGATTGACTTCGGATGGAACCCATGTTCTGTATGTAGTGGATTACAGATGTCCATGGGCGGCAGTGACCACTTACCATCAGGTGGACTGCATGCTCGTTTGCTACTTCAGTCAAATAAAAAAAAAAATTCAACTTCCAAAAGCTGGATATTTTGAATGTACATGGTTAATGAGTACCTAATATATAAATGTAAAGTACTGACAAAATAAAAAAAAAAGATTTATTACTGAAAAATACAGAATAAGTATTTTGCTTTTCACATCATAACGGAATAAATATATTTTATTTCAATAACGTTTACAAGAAAGGTTATTAAAATAATGGTTCTTTCATTAACTTTATATAAAATATTACTTCCTCAGAAAAAGGGATATGGAATACAATTGTCTTGAACAAATGTTTTACGATTAGCGATTTATAGTCGTACAAAGCCAAATATTGATACTAATTAATTTAACCCTCAAAAGAGCATCGCGAGTCCAAACGACCCTTTAGCTGATTTTCAACCATTCTTATTGCGAATATCTTAAAGGTTATATTCGTGTTATAATTCTATATAATGGTTAATATCGTTAATAATATGTGCAAACAAATAGTTAAATATTTTTATGTGAGATCGGTCGTAAAACTTGATTGAAGCCCCGTTTAATAACTCGGGTACAAAGGACTTACTTATTGGCAACTAAGCGTGTTATGGTGTATTTTATGGTATTCGTTAGCTTTAATAAAGGTGGATTAAGTTCCTGCCATAATTTGTAGTGTTGGTAAGAATAATAAATTGATCTTATAACGAGCATTATGACATAACGTTATTGCTTAGCAATTTACGTAAAGTTATTTCTTTAGCAAAAAGGATTAATTTACTTTTTTTTCTTAGGTTTAAAAATTCCTTGTTACATAGAAGGGTATGATTGTCTTATTATTTTGTTACAAAATAAGAGTATTCGGAATTCAATAATTTAGAACTGTGTATGAAGTTCAACACTGCTTCGGAAGGTGATTTGGTATGTAGAAAGGAAAGCCCATACTTATGTTTTTATTTATTTAACTTACTAATTATGAGAAAAAATCTTATGTAATATTTACACATGGAGATTTTATTTTAAGAGATTTCCATCATATAAATCTAGATTAAATTAGGTACTAAACTCACTTGCATTATTTACGAATAGGTTATATCGTCACAGAGAAAGTACATTTATTATCGTAGGAAAATAAGGAATAAATAAGTTGGCAGTACGTACCTCGAATACAAACTAACATAACATTTCTTTAATTGAAATCTTGTTAAATATTCAAGCGGAGTTCACAGGACAGCCGTCAAAACTTTGTAAATACACGTCATAAGTATTTAATATCGAACTGTTTCCCCTCAATCGATACAGTTTTCATTGTCATGCGAACACACCGGCCTGGGAATTTCAATCAGCGCCCCAAAAGAAACACGCACTGGAACAACGATCCGACAACAATGCCCACCTGAACCCTTCAAGAAATTTATTAACTGGTTCCAAATAATACGTATTTAAAATACATGTGTCCGTGCGTACGTGAATACATTATTGATATTATATGATAGTTTATTTTAGACGTATTGTGACGTCTTAGAAAACATTTCTCCGCTTTGTCGCAGCGTTTGAAGGGTTAGGTCCGTGGGGCGTTGTGACAGACGGGTGTCGGCGGACGAGAAATCGAACAAAACAAATTGCTAGGGATTTTGGTCTGCGTCGTTAGTGCGGGTCATCGGCCCCGATGCGATTTGGGACAGCTTTTGACGGCCATACGTCAGTTTTTATTATTATTTCCGTTGATTGACAACCCCGTTCAGTGGACACTAAGGTTAATAAAACATCCGTTCTGGTTTTCTTTATTCGAAGCTTTTGTAGAGCATGCACACTACGTACTTACCGAAACGAAGTAAGCTTTATGTATTCATTCTCTCATGCGATAATGTAGTCAGCTTAATTCCTCTATGTCTCAAATTATTGCAGTAGTAACAATTGTAGTGGAAATGTCACTTAATCCTTTATTGTCACATTACTGGTCTTAGGGTTATCTCTCAGAGTGAAAAAGTTTTCGGCCATAGTCCACCTCGCTGGACAAGTACGAGTTGGTAGATTTCACATACCTTTAAGATTTTTTTACACTTAGATGAGTAGGTTTCATTACTTTGTTTTCCTTTAAAATTTAGTAGTTACCAGGTGGTAGAACCAGTGAAGTTCACCCGGGTAGGTACCACTGCCACACCTATTTCTAGCGTGAAGCATTTCTTGCGTTTGGATAGAAGTGTGTGGTTGACGGCACACTTTTTATATGAGGCGACCATCCTAGTCCTCGGGAGTAGCAACGCATCTGTGATTGACTTCAGATAGAATCCATGTTCTATATGAAGTTGGCTATAGATCCATCCATGGACGGCAGTATAACACCATATATAAATATAAATAAAAAACATATACTAAAATACATTTATATATTTAATTCTGATTTTTCTATTCAGAAGTCAATTTTAATATCACCGTCTAACTTATATAGTTAAGAAAATGCTCAACAATCTTGAGTCTCAATTCACAGGCTCGGTGTAAACGTACTCATAAGTAGATCAAACAGTGTTTTTTAAAGTTACCTACTACGGAGTACAAACAGCTACTTCCAAGAAGACAAAGCTACCAATGTTACACTCAAACGAGATCCAATTTAGTGTTTGCGCACCAATCAGCACGTAGCTTGGACAAACATAACTCCTGGCTTGTTTCATACGAGTGATAATTGGGGAGATAAAGAGTGGAATTAGATCGAGTAACCCGGATTCTAGTTACACAGGTAGTGTGGTTTAGAGGTGTTTTGTATTTTATTTTTGGTATTTTTTCGAGTTCGATTTTTGCGTAATAACTTCAAAGAAAAGAACAGTGTTAAGCAATAGTGTCCATGAGAGGCAGCGGCCTCTTACCATCAGGTTTATCATGCTAAAAAACTCAACGTAAAAGGGATATAACTTATGTAGTTTTTATATAATAATTACCGTAGTAAACTAGTATGCAGTCTACTTGATTATAGCTTCGGTAATAGGGATTGCAATCCGGCCTCATTTTCAATCCGGCCGGATCCGGCCGTTTTTTTCTCAATCCGGCCGGATCCGACCGGATCCTGCCGCATTAATCGAACGGTTAAAACAGTGTAAAAAAAGGATCGATTTCTAACGATAATTACTTTTGTAATGTGAAATCGTTGTCAAAATATACAATCACCGGATCCGGTGAAGGTCCGGATCCGGTAGTGAATTGGTACCGGATCCGGTTTGTGTAAATTTGTGCCGGATTCGCCGGATTACCGGATCCGGTTTTCCGGATTGCAATCCCTATTCGGTAAACATCTTTATAAGCAAAAAGGGTTCTATCTGAAGTTAATCACAGGTGCGTTGCCGCTCATGAGGACGAAGACCTTATGCTATGGGATTATTGTCACGCACAAAATTATACAGAAAAATCTTGTTTGGTCTGTGGTAAAAAAGTCAACACCGCGAAGAAATAAGTAGCTACGAGCCGAGTTTATAATTTAAGGCTTCGGCAAGTTGGTGTTGTTAAGCGGTAGGTTCTGAAGTTGGATTTGGACAAGCCATAAAAGCTGAAATTAGTAAGTTGTAATTAGATTTTTTCGACTTTCGTTACTAGCCGGGAAAAAATATTTCGTACGCAATGTTTTTTCTCTTTTTTTGGCTAAATTATAACACTTTTACTTCAAGTAATTGGATTAATAAGTTCATTTTTATTTATTTATTTATTTATATATTTATTGCACCTTTACAAAAAGTTACAATAGGGCAAACTTAATGCTTGATGGCATTCTCTACCAGTCAACCCTGGGTGGCTGGAAAATGAATGTGTGTTAATTTTAACCGCGAGCAATAGAAATATTAATATACCTACTTATATATATGTTACGGTAAATGTGAATAGTGCGGTTATTATGTACAATTACCGGGAACTATGCATAATTACCAGTGCTCGTGGTAAAGGTTGTAAAAACTTTCGAATTAATCACATTTACCGGAAATTATATAAAATTACCATACTCTTTTAGTAAATGTATTAAATAATTCGTTTCTTGAGTACAACTGTCTTAAAATCCCGTATTTCGTACCAAGTTTGTTAAGATTTTCATTCTCGATCGAAATTACAACGGCTATTATACTTCAGCCATCTGCTTTGGCTCGATCTACGTCTGGTACCTTAATTCTTATGCATTGACCTACTTCTACAGCAGGATAGCCTCATAGAGGCTACGGCTTATTCCTGAGTGATGAGCTTTATTTTTCATAAACTAAATAGATTTTATTCCTTCGGACCATTTCCCGCGCCGTTCGCTCTCCATTCCAAAGCTTAAATCAACACTTACCACGATCGCGCGGAAGTTTTATATAATTACCGGTAAATGTGGATAATTTACTACATTTACCATGTGCGTTGGTAATTATCTATAATAACCGGTAATTATAGATAATTACCGGTTACTTACATTTACCGTAACATATATACTTTATGCCTGATAGCTGTATTCATAATAGCAATATTTTGGTATCCAAGACTTTTCTTTAAGAAGTTGTGTTAATAAATGGTAATTCGATTTTTCTTAGATTGTTTATTGTCGGCAAAATACATTTGCAATTTAACTTATGATTTTATTTCAAATAATTATGATAATAACTTGTAGTTAAATGCATTTCCGGTTTGATACTTGTTACGAAAATACCTGTTAGTTAAGTTAATGTTAATAAACTACTTTTGTTTTAAAAATCAATTAGATTCTATTTGATTTTTAACTCTAAATTTGAGTCAGAACGTATCTTTGACGATAGGGGGACTTGAAGGAGGTTATATAAAGTGTTAATTTGGTCAAATAATGATCATAGCCCCACTTAGTTCCACGCTTCTCAGAAGGGGATGGTGGGCAGTTTGTGGAAATAACGCAGGACTTCTGTAGTACGCGCCGGTGGGAACACAGAGGAATGAATGGAGTTGAAATCATTATTATTTTCACGTCTCATTCTGATATGTATGCTACAATCAGTTCTAAATAAGTCACGCTATAAAAATGTCTTTAGATTTTTACAATATCATAACGATAGTGATGATTACATCCAATAAAAAAAAATGATTTTCTCATACATAACACTAGCGAGGAGACTTGCAAGTAAGCTTACCTGGATAACTTAGTACTTGTATCGTAATTTTTGAGAAACATTTTATTAAGTACTTCATTTTTCTTATGCTTTTTACTAGTGCCTAATGTTGCAGGGGGATTTTTGTTATCGACATGAGTTGATATATACCTTCGGTATACCACCTGAATTAAATAGCGTTAAATTTAGATTCGGAATTTTTTTTTCATTTTTATTCGTATTTTTTACTATAGTAATTTCTATAAAAATAAATTAAGACTTGTGTTTTTAAAAAAAGAAAACACGTTTTTAATTACTAATCAACATGATATTATTATTTTATCCTTACTAAATTATTATTTCCTCAATTTAAATTAAATATTAAAAGCGGCTACTCTATTATTTTCGCTGTCCCCAAGCAATGTTCCTGGCATAGTCCATTACTTAAACAAACGTACGTGTTGTACCACCACTTTACACCCACATGGCTGTGTTGCCCGTTGACAACACTCAAGACCAACACCGACGCTTAAATTTATTGGGCTTAATTGGCAATTGCAATTCAACTGGCAAGGTCTATCGACTATCACCTTGCAAGTACCACCGTGCAACATATATAACTATTATATTAATACGTGAAGCAAAAATTTGTGACGGATTTTTAAGTAATATGCCGCGGACGGATTAGTATGAAATTTTGCACGGTTATAGTGGACGTAGAGAAGGAGTGCAGAATGTTAATATTTTTTTCAAATAATGCATTTTTCATACATAAAATCAACTAAAAACACATTACACACAATGCCTTGCATTTGTCACAAACACATATGTACTTAGTAAATGAAATAGAACATTCAATGTCTTACTATGAAAAGACACAATGTCAAGAATGTCAGATGACATTTGATTTGAATTAGAGAAATATTCGTACTAATTTGGACAATATGAAGTTTAGTTTTTTAATTTAAATTACGGTCGAATTTCGGCCGATGCTACGGGTGACTAGTTAGAATAAAATTACTATACAAAAGAATTGTATCTTGGTAAGGTGAGTTGCAAACTCGCATATTGATTTGTTCTCACTCAAACTTCATCAATTTCGTATTCAAATCCTTAAGATACAAAATAACTTTCCACACGCTTAAGATTGTATAACAAATATTACTATTAACTCTGTTGTTCTGTATACTCGAACGCATCACTGTAAAATTACATTAGTTACTTGATTGATATGTATAGGTATGTATTGCATGCAGTGTTTACCTATAAGAGATTGTGCATTTAGTTTTTAATATTGTGTATGTTGTGCCAAGTATGTAATGATGTAACAATTGTTGGTAAACCAAATAAATAAATAAAAGTGTTACGTAGTATAAAATTGTATCTTGGTAAAGTTGCTAAGTATTAAGTCGATGATTAGACTTAACACTGTCTCACTGCTGGGCACGGGGTTCTTTTTCGAGTAAGAGGAGTAATAATTCACTGCGCTTTACACACTTCTGCAGCCATTCTTTAAATAATTCTCCGTAACGCAGCTTCTTACAATGTTTAATAATTGAGTTTGCACATAACTCATTATAAACTCAATATTTTGCCAAAATAGCGCTTCTTGAATTTGAACCTCGAAGCTTACAGGAACATTATGAGGCCGAGCATCAGCCCTTAGGTCTTAATTGATAGACACTTTAAAATACTGCAAAGCCTACGTTACACTAAAGTAGTCTTCAGTATTCCTATGTAAAAATAATTATGCAATACAATTTTAGTACAAGGCTAAACGCGCTTTCATAGTTCAACGTATTATACAAAAGCTCAAAGTCGCTGGATAGCTCTAAAAATGAGATTTATTTATTTTTGTGTTATTTGTAGAGTATTGGACAGGAAGCGACGTTTGCCCGTTGACCACTCACCATTCTTGGATTAACACTTTCTGTATGGGTGATGTTTGTATGGGAATGACCGGTAGTAAGCTTCGAATCCTTGTCGCATATTTGTGTGAAGTCCTACTGTTGTTAATATTACGCTGGGTTCACATAAGTAGAACATAACTAGAGTAGTTTCGAAATTGAATATTATAGACGTAAAGAGTTGAAAAATGTAGAGCAAATTTAGTAGGTTAAGATGTAACAACCAAGCACATGATGGACAATAAGTGGTCACTGCCACCCGCAGATATATAACTGTAAATGTGGCTGAAGTTGTACTAGACGTGGGTCACATATGCTTGGCCAGTTCTTAAACCAAATCACACACGTTTTCTACATTATATCCCCACAGTACGATTTTCTCCTGTGTCGTGAGTACCATGGATACACATAAGACGAATATAAAAAACACCCAGAGTTTAGATTCGTGTTCTGGGAACACGAATCTAAACTCTGTCTGGCCGGGAATCGAACCTGGGACCCATTGCGCGTCAGACCGGTATGGTAACCGCTCCGTCGCGCGGGTCGTCAAATAATCGTAAAATAATTTCTTTCCATCTTTCCATCATCATGTGCCTCAAAACAAAACAGAGTCGCGCTTACCATCACAGTTCTTGGACAAAATTGGTGAAGCTTTAAAGTCTTTGAATTTAAGCATGGAATTTATCACCTTAAAAATCAAATAGTTCATATGTCAAAGAAGGCTCTTCCCACATTTATGAACTCGGCCTTACCCAAAGCTTATGAATGCTCATTCATGGTGGAAAGTAGGTACGCGTGGCGCAAGGGACTTCCCAAAAAGGAAATCACGATTCTATACTTTTGACACATCACATATTTACTCAAAACTTTGTAAATAACTTGTGGACTATTTACAAAATTATAAACGTGTAACTACAGCAAACATAAAAAGCCTATGTTGTACCATCAGCGAGAACTTGTCGAGCTTATAGCATAGAAATAAATGACATAATTTACTATCCAATATTAAATTTATGACTTTAACTCTTTTTTTTTATATGACCGAAGTAGCGAACGAGCATGCAGTCCACCTGATGGTAAGTGGCTACTGCCGCTTATAGACATCTGAAATCAACTATATATACAACATGGGTTCCATCTAAAGTCAATCACAGATGCGTTGCTACTTCTGAGGACTATGATGGTCGCCTAATGTGAAAGTGTGCCGGCAACACCCTTCTATCGAAATGCAAGAAATGCTTTACGCTAGAAATAAGTGTAGCTGTGGTACTTCCCCGGTCGAACTACACTGGTTTTTCCACCTTAAAAACTCATATCAAAATCAAAATCAAATCAAAATGTTTTTATTCCAGAAATTATCAGTAGATTTTACAAAGTAACAGTAATAATCTTTTAAATTTCTACATGTAATCATATATTTCTAAACAGTCTTTAGAAATATATGATATTGCCGTCCTATTAAGCATTTGTATGCCTGTGTCAGGAGGCACCGCTCTTCCATATCTTTAGCTGGATAAAGCAAATCTAGGTTTAAGTATCTTATAAGTTTTATTGTAAAGGTTTAGTATGCGTGTTATAAAAAGAATAAAATAAATAATAAAAAAATCAATTAGAAAATAATTATATATATCAATATCAGTAAAAATATAATTATATTCTTTAGAGTTTAAATACTTATTTATCCCATCCTACTCTAACGATTCTTGCTTCATTACTGTACATAATCCTCCACCAATTAGCGCCATTCAGACCCATCCTTTGCTCTCTGATTACACCTACTGTGTTCTTCCGGTCGTTGGCCCATCTGGTCGGGGGATGACTTATGCTGCTTGAGACGTTAGGTTATCCTCAAGCTAAAACCTAGTTCATCGCTCATCGCTGGTTATGTAGTTACAGTCATAATGATTACGAAAACATAATTTGTTGTTACGTTGTTGACTTATATTTATATGTAACGTGTACTTGGTAGTTTTCAGTGGCTTTCTCGGATCGCTTTTGTGCTTTTCTGACTTTCTATCACGTTCCTTTTGAAAAAGCCAGTGAAAACGTGCACTTGAACTATTTTGAAGGCATTGTGAAGGTGTGATTTTACTGAATATTATATTTTTTGATAATTGACTTTACAATTCCAGCAGTTGCCAAGATGTACTTAACGCGCTATGACCAAATCCTACTTCTATTTACACTCACACCTATATCGAAAGGCAGTGACGGCCTACTTAATAACTACTTACAAAGTACTGCTTCATACTTAGTACTAACTCGTCACCTATAACTGTTTGTGGGCTGAGCAAGTCTTTAGAAAATTACAGGTGACATAGTAATATAATCCGTCATAATCATTGATTAATTAATAGCAGTATTTGTATTTTTAAGAGTTTTTAAGGAAATTAAAGGTGGTAGAACAAATGTAGTTAGACCGGGGAGGTATCACCGCCACAACTATTTCTTACATGAAGCATTCCTTGCGTTTCGATGAAAGGGTGTGATTGCCGGCACACTTTTGTATGAGGCGACCATCCTAGTCCTCGGGAGTAGCAACGCATTTATGATTGACTTCAAATAAAACCTATGTTCTATATGAAGTAGCTTACAGATGTCCATGGGCGGCAGTGACCACTTACCATCAGGTGGACTGCATGGTCATTTGCTACTTCATTATTATAAAAAAAAGTTGTCTTGCTGGTCTCCTCATGAATTAGTAGTAAGAACACAAATTGAAAAATCAGCGATCAGAGCTATTGATTAGAATCTCCAGTCACAGCCTGTCGAAATCTGCTAAAACTTATTAACCTGTCTTAAGGCTTCAAATATACCCGTCCATAGGCCAAAGTAACATTAACTCGTCCCTCCATTATGTTTCACGCAATAAAACTTAGTATTACTCAATTAACATACAGACATTCGGAGTTTAAAAACTTAATTTCGTTCAGTCCTAAACAACATTTATGGCACACTAAAGAGATGTTGTGAAAGTAAGTGGTTGGCTCATAAAGCCACACTGTTTATTATGTAGCGGAGACAATGGGAGATAAATAATGAAACTGATAGGCCCGACGCACTTCATACTTGAAGTCTGTTTGTGTGGGTGCTGGATACATATACATACGCAAACACACGCAGACTATCTAAATTCGTTTCCGATGATTGCAGTCGGTATCTTAAATGTTATTAAGGTCTGAAGAGAAATTTTGCTAGGGAAGAAAAACAGTTTTCTTGTTGCGACGAAAGGTCGATGTTTTTTAAAACCTATGTATTTCCAATTCTTTGGACACCTCTGATACCCAAATAGTTTTAATACTTTTTGATAGTGATAAAACCAGTGTAGTTCGAACGGAGAAGTACCACTGCCACACCTATTTCTAGCGCAAAGCATTTTTTTTTGGGTTTCGGTAGATGGGTGTTATTGCCGGCATAGTTTTATTTGAGGCGACCATCATAGTCCTCGAGTGTAGCAACGCATCTATGATTGACTTCAGATAGAACATTTTATTTGATGTTACTTACAGATGTCCTTGGGTGGCAGTGACGACTTACAGTATAGTATGTCATATAGTATATCCAAATATCGGGCGACTCTCGTAGCGCAGTAATCATTAAATGGGGTTTGTACGTAGCAGATTCTTGGTTTGATATTAATACCCCACTTACCTGTAGATATAAATATTTTTCTTCAAACTCTGATAATGAATCTCTAATTTCGTCTTGTGTCTTTGACATATACAAATATAATCATAACGTTGGCTGACAAAATCCCTGTGTGAAGTTATTAGTTTAGAAAACCATATAATGTTTCAAGTTAAGCAGGAAAGCTCTCCGCAGTTAACAAACACCGATATTGGCTTTGCCTTCGGGTTCAACTAAGAACTGTGTGCGCGAATCGTAGAGTATTTGCCATTACACCTCAGTATGTATAAGAATGAAAAGCGAATAGGTATAGTTGTCACATAGAAATCCTTGATTGTAAGGCCTATGGAATAAATTTCGGCGTGGTTTAGGTCTGGGCACAAATTAAAAGTGTTTTATTTTGTAAAGGCTTATGAAGACACTTACGACCAAACGTCAAACATTCTATACCTACTACATTCTATACTAAATTTCAGTGTTGGGCGGTTAAAATAAGCCTATGCTTATTGTGTTAGATTTTATAAGGCCACAAAATTTCGCTGCAAAATTTGCGTAATGGAAATTCGTAGCACGGTATGTGTTCTTTTACATTCGATTTCCTTGATTGTTAATAATATAATATGTATTCATGATTTAAAAATCTCTGTAGTATCATATACCCCTATTACAGTTAGGTTATAACTGTATGAATACTATCATGCCGTTATAGCCTAACTGTATTAGTTAAATCTAGGGCTCGCACTTAGCCGAGATTTGAGTCCTAAGCACACACTACAGCTTGCTATTCGTATTAATTAAATATTATTGCTTTACGCTGTAGGAAACACACCTAAGAATTCTTAAAAAATGTTATCTAATTCGTATATGGCCAGCGCGATGTACGGCCTAAAACTCACTGATACTAAGAGGAGACTCGTGCCCATCATTGGTTCAATAATGGGTAGACAACAAAATTTAATACTTATAATTTGACATAATAATAACATATATCAAACTTTCCTCGAATCTCATGAATTCAATTAATCTCATAAATTGTATAGAAAGCATAGGGACCATTATTCTCGGAATTAATAACCGCAATCAACCCGTCCACTTCTATTCTAGCCTGTTTATAGCCTTAGCTCCATTTAGGGCTATTTACAGGCACCTGACAAAGGCTAGCTTAGCCGTATTTACAAGAGCGTTGTCCGCGAGTCGCGGTCACACAATGCCTGTGTGATTTATGCTGGCATTGACTGTTTTTCTCGGTACGATCCTGAAGACCGGTGACACGAAGTTTTGAAAACACTGTTTAAGATATATAGGATAAATTGTACAATTCAGACTACGACAAGTTTACGTAGAATGGAATGTACCTAACTTCCCAGGAAACAATGTAACCACTATTAATTGATTGTATTGACCTTAAGCAATCATGACAAATTAAATTTGATACTTGCCGTTTTTTAAAGCGAGATTTTTTAAAGACAACGCAGCAATGTCGGGCTTGAATAACACCACTCCCTATTTTCCTATGTATTCCGCAAGGCTAATAAGGGACTAAAATTGAGAAGATAGGCAGCTTCCTTGCATAAACACCGTCAGTTAGGCAGCGGACCTCAAGGAGCTGGTGGACCAATGCATCATAGGTAATCCTTGCTTTAACTATGTGCTGAATCGAACATAAAGTATATTTCTTTATTTAAGCATAAACCAAATCAAAGTTTAATTTAAACAAGGGTTAGTGAAATTGGCCCTGTACGTTTTTATTCCTCAGCGCATTTCTCTGTGGTACTGCAGAGGTGTCACGGTCGGATTAGTGTTCTGATTTAGTGTGCCTTGTGCCTCTAGACACGCTTTGACAGTTGGTGTAGCCAACACTTGTATTTGACATAACCGCCCTGTTAAACAGAAGATGAAGTGTAGTTGGGAAGATTTTTAAGCAGTCGAAGTGTTGAGGCGCTAAATTCGTCCGTTGCGTTATCAACTTATGTTTATCTTGTTGTTGCAGTAAGCTACCATACCCACTGAAACGCAAAAACTGCTATTAAGCTAGTAATAAGTGTGGCGGTGGTAAGTACCTCCCTCGTCGAACTGCGCTGGTTCTACCACCTGGTAAATTTTAGTTTAAAGAGTTTCATAGTTTGAGAGAAATATCCGAGACCATTCAATCTAATTCTAAGGAGTAGCAACGATTCTGTGGTCAATCTCAAGTAACACCTAAAAACCTAATATGCGTTGTTGCTCTTAAACAATATGTCGAAATGCTTCTTGTAGATTTACACTTTTTATATACACTTACATCTTTTGCTACTTTTAAAATCAGTTAATATATCTTAAAATACCTAAGTGTGGAGGCAGTACCACTGTATTTAACCTAAATAGTAATACATTATACTCAATAACTTTAATATTTCATAACTTGATGAAAAAGGGCAATCGCCCATTTTTATGCGTATATTGAAAAAATTAAACGGTGTCATCATAAGTTCCAACGACAATCTTCGACCTCATTCAAAATAACTAACATGCTATACCGTTTCATTGCCAAATGCTCTATTCTCTGGTCGTCGAAACAACTGAGGGACGGTACCTCGTAAGCATATTGAAATATTGTCTCGTAAAACTCACCTCAAAGCCAACTCGTTCAGCCTAACCGACCGAGAGTTGACGTATGGCTTCATTTTGCTCGCCTTCGATATATTGGGACCATCTTAAATTTGCGGGATGTTCCATCATGTGGCATCCTTACTACCAAGGCATAAAACCTTCATCTGAGGTACTGCAAGCGTTTGTAAGCATGTGGTTTGTGTGTATAGATGGTTTTGTAAAAGCCTCGACCGCAAGGCAATGAGATCTCTCACAGTGTTGGAAGACAATGATACGTTTTGATGGTGCATTTGATTTATTGTATCGGGGTATTAACCATGTGAAAGTTTTGTTTGGGAGACGCATGTTTTTGAATTAGCGGAATCGGTATTTAAGAATAGATTTTTAGGCAAAATTTTATGACCTAATTCGCTCGATCCAAATCGTTATTCTTGTCCGGATACTGACTTGTAGTAATAATTGGAGACCCGCGTGTAGGAGCGGTTACCATACTGGTCTGACGCGCAAAAGTTCCCGGGTTCGATTTCCCGCCAGACAGGTATCTGAATGATGAGTATAGATTCGTGTTCTGGGTCTGGGTGTTTGTGTATTCGTCTAGTGTATGTCCATGGTACCCACGACACAGGAGAAAACCCTAGTCTGGGGCTATGAGTGTAGAAAGCGTGTTTTTGTAATTGAATTGACATTTACTGACATATAGTAATGATTGAATTTTTTTACGTTACAATTCCCCATGTGTACTTATAATATGTACCTACATAGGTCGATACATGATATATTAAGGGGGTGAAGGGTTCAGGGGGTCTGGGCAAAGAGGAAACCTATTTAACTTAGCCTTTGACAATAAACAAGAAAAACCAGCCCGGCTTTTCGAATTTTTGGTGGTCATTTTCGTAAATAAAAACTGTATATGTAATTATTAATAAAAAGTTAATTATATACATGATTGTTCTTTAATTTAATTAGTTTAATTTAAAAGGTTGTACATAGGGTATACTACTTTAATATTTTATTTTTTTCCTCCTACTTGAAAAGTTGTGTTTAGGCAAAAAATAATGTTATGTCTTCAGAAGCAAGTAACTCACGAACTATTTATTAAAAAGTCTTTTAGTAGCCTTTGGTTACGGCTGTTATACACAGACGTATATACGAATAGATAAATAATATTATAATACAAGCAGCTCCGATTTTTGTTATTAGATTTCGGTACCCTCAAACAGAAACAGCATCAATATTGTTCTTATAACCGTTTTATAGTTTTATTCACAGAATCACCATCGCACTGTAAAAATCGTCCAAAAAAGCAAAATAACATATCATATCATATTTTTACGGATAAAGTATTTAAAACTATAACAAAAAGCAATCCGTTCTCCAATTAACGACCAGAACTACACTAAAATACACTTGTTCGCTAACAATGGCCGAACAAAAATGCAATCCGTGCGCTGTCAGTATAAATCCAACGAAAAATACTAAGTTTGTGCTTTTATGAGCTTCCCGGCCCAAAACGAAACAGCCAATGTGAAATATTAACCGAAAACGGCCCTATTCGAAAGCGCTAAAGTCTAACTTATACAGATTATGTTTGATACGGCAAAAGTTTTAATAAATGCGTAATTAATCAAGATAATGAGGTAACAACCTAAAAGAGGTTTTGTGCTTCCAAGAACTCAATAGAATCGCGATATCTATCGCTATTCATACTAAAACACACAGCGTTGCGTGTTTTCCTACAAACTGTAACATTGTAGGCGATTCCACTTATTTGCTTTTACGTATTTACACGGAAAATGGCTGAATGACGTATTCAATATAGTCAGCGAACAAGCACCTTTACATGTAACATCCATTAAAGACGTTAGTATCCAATTATTTTTTATTTTAAATTCAATTCGAATTTACCGTTAATCGCCCCAAATCAGCACCAAAAATCCGTTTGTTGACGAATAAAAAGTAATTTAAAGCATGTTACAGTTTTTTGACTGTACCTAAATAATAAATCATGTTCATATATCAGACACAACATCGATAAAAACAAATAATTTAGAAAATATAGGAAGTTAAGTTTAAACTAATGGATTTTGTTAATGTTATCCAGTGATCTGAAGTTTAAAAAAATGTATGTTGTTATAAATAAAAACACTTGGAGTAATGTTGTCCATAACAAAATTAGTAGGTATAGCCAGAGGTGCGCTTAAATTTTGAGAAAAAAATGTCATTACATTTACGAAACACTTTTCAAATCGTCTTCAATTCACTCGATTCTACATCATCCTCGCAGCAGGCCATGCGTCTTGTTGGTGGCAGAATTTACGCGAATTTCACGTGATCGCCGGCAGCCATTTTGAATTTGCGCGACAAAATACTGGCGCGAAACACGCACGCCGCTTTGTCTATTCCTTTTCGTTATTGTGGCTACCGTATGTAAGACTGATGTTTCTTATAGTCGATATAATATAATAGTCGTATTTTACATCAAACTAGCTGGTGTAAATAAAAATGTCAGGAAAGCGCTTTAATTTTAGCTATGTTGACAAATGGCGTTAGTTTGTACAACTTTCTAAGTTTTATAGAAGGTACCCGCAGATAAACGGCGTGTCTATGACAATCGTTTGAAAATAAGTAATAATGTATTATCTAAAAACAGATCACGAAGACTGGTTTCCTAATATTATTAATGTAAAATAAAAAATATTCATTTCGAATTTTAAAAATGCTGTTAGTTATCATTTTTTTAAAAGAACATTTTACAGTGATTTTGGTATTTTAAACAGTTGTCAGAATATTTTTTAAAACACATTGTTAAATATATATAGTAACGTAAATCGAATTTTTCATTGTCTTAAGTTAATTAGAAAAAGGAATACAAGAGAATTATAATAAAATAATTTTATTTTGTAGGAGCATATGAAACCGCTCAAATCCTTTCAACCCTAAGTATCAAAATTACAACGCGATTGTCTGGAAACATCGCAGATTTAACTCACCCCAAATAACACTATTGAACAAAGTATACAAATAGATATTTTCGCTGCAGTTCTGCTTATCAAAACTGCTCGACCGCTAAGGGGTGACCTACCAGTATAAGAAGATCTCTCTGGCCCTTTTCACTGAAACAAATTGTACTGTTTAGTGGTTAGTGAGGGAGTCAGCAAAGATCAACTTAATCTGGTGATCTTTGTACCCCTAATATTCAATTGTTTCATACTATAAAGTAATACAATAAGTACACCGTTTTGTATACATTCGGTACCTTTGATTTTATACAGAGTATTATCATCCAGAGGTGTCATTAATACAGTAATGTAAATGTAGACACATTTATTGGCAATGTATACATTAATTAAATAATTTGAAATGTTAATGAATTATGTAATTGTTTTGTTCTAATTGGTAATACATATATAGAGTTGACACTCTACTGTCACGATCTACCGAATAAATTTGTTAGAAAGAAGTAGTGTTGCAAAATATATTTGGAAATACTCTAAATAGGTACCATGGGTATTTAGAGTCGTTTCTCTTGGATTGATTGTTAAGTGTACCAGTGTAGTTCGACCGGGGAACAACCACCGCCACACCTATGTCTAGTGTGAAGCATTTCTTGCGTTTTCATCATAGTCCTCGGGAGTAGCAACGCATCTGTGATTGACTTCAGATGGAACCCATGTTCTGTATGAAGTTGATTACTGATGTCCATGGGCGGCAGCGACTTACTATCAGGTGGACTGCATAAAAAAATATATATTGCTGCTATTTATACTGTTCTTGCAATTAACCAAATTGTACATTACCTGCAGCAAAATCCTTCCACAACTGGCTATTACAGAGCAATCATCTTTTGGCAACTATTCTCTACTCATTATTTTCTTGATATCGTCAGTTGTGTGTATCTATCTTGTAGTATCCATAATTTTCGTGGTTCCGTCAGCTCTATATATTGTGTGCCCTGTGGAACGTTAATACGTTCCCAACAATCGTCGCTGTCGGTCCGCGTTAGTGTCTGGCGAGGCTTTAATTTTATATTCATAGCGATCCGCTAATCCTCTCCCAATGCACTACAGTCTGCAAAAAAGTTTATGAATTAATATAATAATTGCACTTTAATATATCCCCACTTTAAATTTTACTTGTAACAGTCATACGCTTTCTACAAAAAAAAAAAGATGAAATACCATATCAACGGCTTTGAAGACGAGCCCTTTTCGCATCTTGATACTTTTAACGTGAAGTAAGTAAGACATCGCTAGGAAATCCGTATGTCTAAGTGTTCTTTAAAAGTCAAAAGGTCTGTGAATGCCACATATTTTCTAGTTGCTAGTGACCTGTGGTCTGCTTAATAATCTTAGATAAGTCATTACAAACAAAGACGATATGTGCTGATAATAAAAAAAAAAACAAAATTGTATGCTACATTTGACATTGTATAAACATTATTGATTTGGTTGTCTCGTGATATACCTATTATTATGTTCTTACTCAGTCTTAACGAATAGTGACAGGTTTTCTTTAATAAATTTAGATACTATAAAATTAATGGAACATAAACATGACCTGTATGGGCTAAAATTATGATTTTTTTGCCATCAGTACCACATTCGCAATCATCTTATCTGCGAACTATGCAAACCCCATTGTACCGAAACAATCCAGGGCACATCTCCATTGTGGAGTGTAACGTTGAGTGACAGGTCTCATTGTCACACCGAAAACGTTGCGTTGATACAACGCTTTTATCGTAAACTGATACGTGATTCGGACTCGGAATAAGGACAGATGGATCTGTTCTGGTCTATTTATAGTATAATTGGACCAGTATTTTAGCAGGAATTAAACGTATGTTCAGTGGTTTATATTTGCACAGTGTCTTAGCTGTTTGACGATGCCATCATTATTAACTCTACTGTTACAAAAAATAAATAGTTACTTAAAAAACAGTCTTCTAGTATCTTATAATACCTGCCAATAAGGGAAATCGGATGCTTTTGCAATTCTGGAAATTTGCAACACTAAAGCCGTCGTCCGAGTCTCATCCGAATCTTAAACATTTTTAAACAGAGTTGTCACATCAACATTATTCTAAGATTTTTATACAATACATAAAATCGGAAAAGAACCCCAAAACGATACTAGCTGTTTCCTTATCTTAATTAATACTACACAATCCCAAACTTTGTATAACCAATAAGTAGATGATTTTTTGAAGCGTAAACGCGCGGCGGCGCACTTCATATTGTAATAACAGAGACAATGTACATCTTGCAGTGAAGACATCAAGCGGAGACAATAGCCCGTACAACAAACAGTGGACTGTAGAAGAAGACGTCGGACAAAGTCGCTCATTAATTTTCAAAGTCAGTCAGTATGCGATGGCGTTACTAACTTGCTGAGACAATAGCTAAGGGTGGTTGTACACGAGGATTTTTTAGGACTTCGAAAAATGTGTTTGTTGCAGTTCTAGAGGTCACCTGTCGTTAAGCGGTCACTTCTTTTGGAAGTTTATGGTCAGACCCTAATTGGACATTTATACTCAATAAGGTCGGTCACAGATACCGCATAAAAACGCATAGCACGTTTGCTTTACGACAAATCAGAACACATTAGGATTTAACAATTATTTTAGCCTTTAGTTCAACCAGCTTTAGCGTTGGTGCTACCAAAGCTGAACCTTGTGAGGGTAAGATTCTATCATTTCTAAAATGAGATTTAAATGGCAAACGAGCAACGGCGAAATGCAACCAATTGGTAAGCAGTCACTGCAGCCCATGTACATCTGTTAGAAATGAATAAATGTCTTTATTTTGTATAGGCCTACGGGGGCACGTAAATAATAACCAATTTACAGATTTACATTACAATTCAACGATTTTCGTTACTTTCATTTCTGTAACCATTTCTCAATGTTGGACATGGATCTCTCCCCACAAGCGGGAAACATACTCCACAGCGCTTCTGTCTCATGAATTGTCCACCAATCCACACTACCGTAGTCGATTTCATCGATTACACTAGACAATAAGCGCATATAGCATGCGCTATACAATCTACAATGAAAGCCGATGTCTCGTTTGCACAGGCCCTAAGAAACGAAGACTGACCGCTCGTCAGACAATGGCGGTACGCGATCCCTGCTACACTGTTTTGTCATTCAGATCCTATCGATACGCTTCGAGAATGTGGAATACGCGCGTTCCTTTGATTCTTTGTACATGTTAATGTCAAGCCTGAACGGGCTTTGCTGGTGATTTTCTGAGGTCTATATGCCCTTTCGTTCGTGGAAAACGAAAATATAGTATAAGTTGAAAGGACAAATACCTTCGCCATTTTAATCATGAACTGTGCCGAAAATGTAATTGTAATTTAGAACTTAATATAAAACAATAATTCTAACTGAAATCGATTAGAATCATTAGTTTAAACCGAAGTACTGGAAATCAAGTCGTTTACTAATTATATTCAGGCAATATTATCTTTTGAAGCTCAACCGAATAAGACATAATATAGAAAAAATAAATCTGCTGCACTGTTACTATATATACTGCTATGTATTATATGATAGAAATAGGTGTTCTTATTGTCTTATTAGTATTTAGAACCTTTGAATAGTTCTAAATTTTTGTGTCCTTATATATACGTATGTCTCTACAAATCCGATGACAGGGTCATTCAAACTATGAACATATGAGCGTTAGATAATTAAATAACCTTTCGTCTCCACGCTGACATAGACATACCTAAACGTACGAAACACAATAGGTCGCGTTAAGAGACAACTCAAAGGCGTTGTCTCAACAATATCTGTCAGACTACTGCTACGGTAGTTCACTAATCTACACTACCGTAAGCGTACATCGACGTGACCACGTGCACCATTCATCACCCTTTGTACGAACATAAAGACAACCTGTACAATTACGGTTTTTGGAGCCTCGTTACTGGTCACATGATTAGCGTTAACGATTATCGTAACAGAAAGACGTTCTGTTTTTTCAAATCACGTCCATTCTGGTAATTGTTGGAGTTCGGTTGCTAAAGACCAAATAAATAAGACGTCGCCTTACAATGTCTGATAGTACAAGATGCGGTTGCGTGATATTAAATGCCATAATATATCGTAAATGTGATGAATCTATGCTTATATTCGTTTGCTGGACATGTATTTTAACTACTTTTCCAAGCATTCAGAATCGTATAACTTTACAAATTATCCGAAATATTTTTTTTATTTTCATAAACGCAATCGGCATGATTTACACTGCATCATCTATATTTGAAAGCTTTGCAAATCGCTACAACTTAGTGTGCCTTCCAATTTTTTCAGGACGCTCTGTTAATCTTTTTGGTCTGAGGGTCCAGTAATGAAGCATTGTTTCGTTTTAATTACAAGGAAACAATCGGTCAGAGTGAGTACGAAATAAGTTTTGTGTAGACAGTAGCAATGAAAGAAGAAATCATTGCATAGTAAAATAGGAGAATATGTTACAGAAAATTGGGACTGTATTTAAATTATATTGAGGCAGTATTGTTCAAAAAATGTAACAGCTTCTGTTGTTTATATTTAATATTAGTTAATAATTGTTATAGTATTTTTTTGGAATTTCGTCTGTTTGTTCTTTGCGTAAATTAGTAGATATATCACATGATTTGTTAATTTAGGTGTAGTTAGTAAAAATAATATTTTTGAATGTATTTTGGTATGTTTTTTTCTTTACTTACTGCGTTAAGGACATTAAATACTTTTTCATATCTTTATTTATTATATTTTTAACGTTCTATTGTTATTAACTTTATAAAAACTTTATAAAAAGTTGAAGTAAGAATTGAACAAGCCATGTACTATATGTATATAATAATGCATTAACCAGAGAGAAGTTAATAAACAGTTAAGACAAGATCCAACAGACCATAGGAACGCCATTTTGACTAGAAAACAGAATAATTTATAGCATTCTGTAGTAGGTCACATTATTTTGGAACGAACGTCGTCACATATTTTTGATTCCGAAAGATGTCACAATTATTTTTACTGCGTTCATGTAGTTAGATATTATTGACACCTTCACGGGTCAGATACTTTTGCCAATCTTCCATAGTCACATCTTATTGCTCGTGACTGTACCTGATGGAAAATGGTCGTTAACTCTACATTACTTTTCGATATAGAACAGGATTTCAAGCTGTGGCAAGCTGTGTCAAGCTATACCTAACATATAAGCCTAGTGGACGATAATCACACTAAGTTAGTTTTATGTATAGTAAGTAGGTACCATTTTTGTGACTATTTTCATAATATAGCACTCATTCAATAACTGCTTAAGAGACGATTGTTATTTTCAATTAAAGAAGCAAACGAGCGTACATTCCGTCTGATCATAAGTCAAGGCTCATGGAACTCTTTCAGTAATTTCATTTATATACAAGGATTAAATCTGAAATCACAAATGCTGCTTTCGAGGGCTGAGATGGTCACCTCGTATGAATGTACGGTAACTAAACCCTTTTATCAAAAGGCAAGAACTTTTTAACGCTAGAAATATGTGTTGCGGTGGTACCACATAGGTCAAACTACACCGGTCCTGACACTTTGAATAACCTGTTTCCTTACTTTCTACAATTGCAAAAAGCACCTAATTGTAAATCAACTCATTAGTCACTATTAAGTACTAAAGAATAACTTCAATATCACTTTCCAAAAGTCCCATGAAGGAAGGGGTCTTCCCATCGTTGTTTATTATTTATGGCGAGTTAAACTATGGTTACCCATACAATATGGTGCGATTCGTTAGCCATGGGAGTATCTGCGGGGTGTCGTGGGGAAGGGTGCTCGTGGCGATTCGCAACGTATGGTGGAAGTTACTATGGATTTTCCAGTTTATAAAGTTTATTTAATCAAATTATATTAAGGGTAGGTACTTGAATCTAATTAATGAAATGGTATTCAAAGTTTAATTTTGTTTGATTTATTTTAGGTTTATTTGGTATTAAGTATTTATAGTATGTCTTCATTAATATTCCCACTACTGACTGCAAGGCTTGTCTCAGATTAAAGGTAGTAGTAAGATTAAAAAATAGATCCAACGTAGTTCGACCGGGAAGGTACCACCGCCACACCTATTTCTAACGTGAAGCATTCCTTGCGTTTCGATGGAAGGGTGTGGTTGCCGGCACACTTCTATGAGGCGACTATCCTAGTCCATGGAAGAAGCAACGAATCTGTGATTGACTTTAGATAGAACCTATTTTCTACGTAAAGTTGCTTACAGATGTCGAGGTATGGGCGGCGGTGACCACATACCATCAGATGAACTGCATGCTCGTTTCTCGTCAACCCATTATTGTCCCACTGCTGGGCACGGGTCTCCTCTCAGAATGAGAGAGTTTAGGCCATGGCCCACCGCGCTGGCCAAGTGTGAATTGGTGGACGTTTGCTCGTTTGCTACTTCATTATTATATAAAAAAGATTAAGGAGAGCGATAGTCTACCACGCTGAACATTTATTCAAAAACATTTTTATCTCCTAGGCAAAGACCATATGAACTTCACGATGTTTTCCTTCATCATTATATGAAAATCATTAATTTCTAATTCGAAACAACTTTAAAAATTAGCCTCAGATTTGTTGTCCGATCTTCCCGTGTGATCTAAAATTTATTTAGACTATCTCTGTACCAATAAAAGCTAAACTAATGCACATGGTTTTAATCCAACTATCATTCTTAAGCACGTACCCATGTAAATTTCAAGTCGTACAAATTCATTTGGCAAATCGGTTCTGAGTGAATCATCTCAACTGATCCCGGGGGCAGCCACCCTCTGTTTAATTTCATTGGTAAATTAATTGTCCGGCAGTGTAGTGTAGTGCATCGCAAATAAACTGGCTTGTTGAGTCTAGTGGGTTCGTTCACGCGTTATTGTTTGCTGTTTGTCTAATGCAGTTGTTTGTGAATGTTTGGCGAATGTTTGCGGATGTTTGAAGGTTTGTCTAGTGTGACGAGTGTCACGGAAAAGACAGTAAACTTAATCTTTTGTGATGTTAGTGTGCTTTTTCTTAAAAAAACGGAAGCCACAATTGACAATAATGGTGAGAAAAATGGTCAGTGGTCGCTCAAGGACATCTGTTACGATTTAGTGCTCTCCAAGTCTAGTTTGATACTTTCCGCTCATACTTTTGTACCTATTTAGAACTTTTTGTGGAAGGCAAACCGCCTTCAATCAGGAACACAGCACTGCTCAATACTGATGTTATGACACAAGGCAAGAATGGACTTTACTACATAGTATTTTGAGCAGTTCCTAGTTGTAAGCGTATATAAACCCCCCATTGCACCTTATGAGGATTTTGAGAAAGTAATGGATGAGGTACTTTATAAAGCGATAGGTTCTAATAAGAGAATTATTGTTTGTGGAGACTTTAATATTAATACACTAGAAAAAACAACCCAAGCAAGTAAACTTATTTTGTTATTTAAATCGTACAATTTAAGCAAAAGTTTTCATGAACCTACTAGGATAACTTCTACTAGCTCAACATGCATTGACAATATATTTACAAACGTAACACCCATAAAAACATCAATCATTAATAACTTTGATTCGGATCACTGTGGGCAGTTAGCAGTATTCCCTAGGAGAGTCAATGAGGTTGAAAAGAGGGAGATTAAGTTTGTTCCTATAAATAGTAACCGTCTAGAACTGTTTAAAAGCAATTTGACTAAGAAAATGCCTCTGTTGCCTAACCACCATGATCCTGATTTATTATATAATTCGTTGTTTAACCTTATCAGTGGTGAATTTGAAAAAGTGTTTAAACCAAAAACTGTAAGTCATGGACGAACCAAATTTTGTGAATGGGCAACGAGAGGTATTTATATTAATAGACGCAAATTGTATGATCTATACTATGAAAAGTCTTATAATCATGACCCTTTATTTAAGCAATATGTAAAAAAATATTCTAAAACTTTTAAGCTGGCTTGTTCCTGTGCTAAATCCCTATATTTAAGAAATAAGATAAAAACATCTACAAATAAGATTAGAACAACATGGAATATTATTAACGACGAAACTAATAAGATATGTGAGTATAACCAGAATTTTAATTTAAAAATAAATAATAAAGATGTAACAGAGGATTTGGAGGTGGCATCAGAGTTTGAGAATTTCTTCACTAATATACCTTTGTTAACAACTAAAGCTCTAAAGTCATCTTCTACCTCTGCTGAGGCCTTACTTAAAGAGTGTGTAAAAGAACGTAGCACGAGCTTTGAATTTTCAGAGGTCAATGCAGCAGATATAATCAATGCTTTCAATAGTCTGGATCGCAAGAAAACGGCAGACCTCTGGGGACTTTCTGTTAGAGCCGTTTCTTCTATTATCCATCTTATAGCTCCGCACTTGGTTTCTGTGTTCAATGCTTGTGTTACTAACGGTGTATTTCCTGACCTTATGAAACAAAGTAAAGTGATTCCTATATTTAAATCTGGTAGTACTTCTTGTCCAAGTAATTTTCGACCAATATCTATACTACCAACGTTAAGTAAAGTTTTTGAAAAAGTTATCTTAAACGATTTGTTGAAGTATTTCAATGACAATGAGATGTGCTGTCATGTCATGACACACAATTTGGTTTTAGAAGGAATCGCTCTACTATAGATGCAGGAATTCAGTTATTAAAACATGTGTTTGAGGCCTGGGATGGATCGCGTGATGCCCTTGGCGTGTTTTGTGATTTATCTAAGGCTTTTGATTGTGTACATCATGATATACTGGTCAGGAAATTACACCACTACGGGATCAGGAACAAAGCTCTTAACCTTTTGACTTCTTATCTAAACGATAGAACTCAAAGGGTTATTATTAATGGCACTAAATCGCCCGGCGCATCTGTTACCATGGGCGTTCCACAGGGTTCGATACTCGGACCATTCTTGTTTTTAATATATATCAATGACCTACCCTACTATGTAGCAAATAATCACGAGATCGTATTGTTTGCAGATGATACCTCATTACTATTTAAAATTAAAAGACAATTAAGCAAGTTTGACGAAGTGAACAATGCTCTCTCGAGGGTCGTACATTGGTTCAACGTAAATAACTTACTTCTTAACGAGAAAAAAACTAAATGCATAAAATTCTCACTGCCCAACGTTAGGCAGGTTGAAACCAATGTACAACTCAATGGAACGGTTTTGGACCTTGTGGAGTCAACTGTCTTCCTAGGCGTTACTTTAGATGCCAAATTGCAATGGGGTCCCCATATTGAAAAATTGTCGGGTAGGCTCAGTTCAGCGGTTTATGCTGTAAAAAAAATCAGACATTTCACCGATGTAGAAACAGCTAGAATAGTTTATTTTAGTTACTTTCATAGCATTATGTCATACGGCATACTGCTGTGGGGGTGCTCTTCAGACCTCAATACTGTCTTTATACTGCAGAAGAGGGCTGTACGAGCCATTTATAACCTAAGTCCGAAATGTTCACTAAAAGAATTATTTAAAGAAATAAATATACTTACTGTTGTATCCCAATTTATATACGAAAATTTGATGTATGTTAAGAAAAATATTAATAATTTTGCTAAACATTGTGATACGCATAACATAAATACAAGGAACAAGCACAATCTCTCTGCACATGTTACTCGTCTTCACAAAATTAATAATTCTTTTATGGGTCAATGTATACGCTTTTATAATAAACTTCCTGTTGAAATCAGAAATTTGTCAATGAATAAGTTCAAAGCATTGATTAAGATTAAACTTTGCCGTAAAGCGTATTATAAAATTTCTGATTACATAGAAGACAAAACAGCTTGGGACTGAGCAATAATATGCATTACTATAGTATATTTAATAAATGTCAAAGTGTAGCGTATCTTACCAAACAGGGCTCTCTTTTACTGAACTGCAAGGCAAGATACTGGAGCTAACTTTCATTACCATGTAAAAAAAACATGATTGTAATAATATTAAAAAAATGAATATAAATAAGAAAAAAAGACAAACCCGCTGAGTTTCTTGCCGGATCTTCTCAGTTGAGGTCGTATTCCGATCCGGTGGTAGTGTAAGAAAAAAAATGTAACTGACAATTTGTAAGTGCCCCCGCAGGCCTATACAAAATAAAGACATTTCATTTCATTTCATTTCATTTCAGTATAAAATAAAGTCACTTCACGCTGTCTGTCCCTATGTATGCTTAGATCTTTAAAACTATGCTACGGATTTTTCAATAGATATAGTGATTCCAGAGGAAGGTTTTTTATGTATAATACATGCATAATATAGTGGAGGAACACTGATAATTTTAGATTATTGACTTTTAGGCGTAACGTAGTTCGCCGGGTCAACTAGTTTGAATATAAAACATCTTTACGGAGGTTTCTATCTCTTTCTCCCTAGTAGATTCTAAAATGTTCAAACACCTTGGTTTCAATTTACCTAGGTGTCGTGGCTTAGGTAGTCAAATTTCTTAGGTCAGATTTGATTAGTCCTTATCAAGAGTATTAAATGCTACAAACCTACAAATCAAGATTGCAAACTAAAAATTGCAATTACATAGTTTACACGCAATCCATAAATATACTGGTACGTCTATTGCTACACACAATATATATTCTACACTACTTTTAAGCACTATATATATAATAATAGTAAAATACGTTGTTTTTAACTAAATTTAAAGTTATGCGGCATGTGACTTAAAGATCTCACGATGTCACACCTCTGACAGACAATCTCATAGTCCAAATAATGTCTCCTAATCAACAGCTCATCTAGTTGCGAGTAAAAAATTACGTAATATCACTCACGACAACAATACTTCGTTAAATCCTTGCATGTGTCTCATGAGCACTGTGTGGTGACCATGGGAGTTGATTTGAATAGGACTGTTCTGGTTACATGATGTCTGTCCCTTTATCCGAAGTAAAGATAAAATGTTCCGTTTTCGGAATAATGTAATCAACAATCAAATAATGTAATCAACTACATTCTTACGTAGAATATTATATAATTAATATTTTCGTCAACGCGTGTAAAACTGCCTTGACATCAGCTCCTGTGCATTTAATACGTAACTTTTCCTTTTTGACAAAGCCATGTAAAATACCAATAAGTTTTTATTGTCTACAATTTTCCGTAAGTGTCCTGGTCTATCAAGAAAAATGGTCATATTAGTGCACACCGAACCAAATATAAATTGTACAACAACAAATTGTACGTGAAAGTACAACGTATTGCAAATGTTGGAAGGGTTGAAATCGCGTCGAAAGTATCTGACAGCTGCGTCCTTAAGTCGCTGGCGGTACAGTCGTGTACAGTTGTATAAATCTTTGAACAACGACAATGAGAACAAACGGTCCCTACCCGACATAACTTGTAATATGTTAATTTATATTTAATATAATAAATTCGTATTGAATAGAGAAATGTCCGGGGACAACGACATATTGTCCTTGCGGTACAATGGCTAAGCAACCTTCAATTGCGTTAATCCGTTTTATTGCGTGTCACGAGCAGTTTTTGTGGACACGGCTTTGATTTGAGTACAGATGATAAAAATGTTTATGACCTGGAATGATAAGTGTATAATGAGCGACGATAAAAATTATATTTATTGCAGAAGTTATATTTTGTATAGTAAGTATTTAACAAGTCGAAAAAACACTTTAAAAATTATTTATAACATTTCAAATTATTGCAATCTATTTTGCTTATTATAAAACCTATATTTTACGTATCTTTACATATACAGGAAATTTTGAAAAAAGAATTCAATTAAGACTAATGAGGTCGTATATTTCTTTCTAAATTTTATAATGCGACGTAAATTTAAAATTACTTTCACCATGTTTTTTTAAAAGTTGTAATACGATGCCAGTATGTATCACAATATATCTTCACCAACAAGATAATATTTCTCACCGACTGTACGCTTGACACCTCGCGTACATCTTCACAGCAGAGTCCTTAAATCATGTTTAATTGTCATAGAAAAACACTTTCTATGTAAATAGGACTAGACGAGATTAGCCAATGAATGGCGTAATTAGGAGATTTATATGCAAAGCTCCGTTTGTGGTACACTTTATTATGCGATGAAAAGAAGCGGGTACACGGGCTAATGCTAGTTTGAGTGCACCATTGTGTCCCAATTCGTGGGTCACTCCCATTGCAACAGATTTATGACGTGTACAGTGATTTAATAAAGGATTATATTTATGGTCCACGCATTCCCAGGAATAGGGAAACCGTTGGTCACCTTAGCATCTGTCGTTTTAATTAAGAACTGTATTTATTACGACTTCTGTTATTTGATATTTAAAAAACATATAATTTAATAAAATCTTGAAATATTGTCAAACCCAAAAAAAAAAGTTGTTTTTGAAGAAATTAAAACAAACACCAGTTTTAGTGGGTATAAACAATTTTATAAAAATAGTTATTATGCATTAAAGTTTACATTTTATTATAACATGTAGCAATAAACATGCTGTCTGTAACCAACCCCAGAAAGTGTCATCTGAGTTTGGTCAGTTTTGGTGGTACTCCTGAAGTGTAAGTTGGAACGCCACCGATAAGTATGCCCACTTACCATCAAAACAGTGACCACTCACTACCAGTGGACTGCATGTTTGCTACTTCAGTCAGATAAGAAAAACATCTTAACACAGAAGCGCTTGACACTTCTATCATTATGCAGAAAAAGGCGTAGCGGTGGTGTGTTTGCAATCCAACCACTAAGAGTTCTACAACCTTTAAAACTAGATCTGCCATTTTTATCCTTGTTTTTTTTAAAGGAATAGTTAATTTGCTAGACTGAAAAAATTCAAAGAAGTAGGTAGGTACATTGTATTATTTGAATATTTAAAACTATAACTGACAGAAACAGTTCTGTTATCTTGACTCTTATTATTTAACATTTTTTATATCTAGTCTTCCCACAGTCTTCGTTATCAAATTTGCAAGAAAAAACATGACACGGGTAATTTTTGATTGACAGTGCCGCTTGCTTTGTTGTACCGAGTCACAAACAACGCAGTTCACAGGTCGCTTCGGACGACCTTTTGTCGAAATGTTGCGACCTTTTGTCGTACACTGTCGAGATCTTTTGTCGGAACGTTAGACTGTGTCACATCCCGACAAGGAAACAAAAGCTCTATTGAACATCCCTTGAATGTTTGATACAGTCCCACTTTCTTATGACTGATATTTGAATAGGTTCATTTGAATTTACATAAGATGCAAAAAATACTGTCTTGCTTGATTATAAAAGTGAAAAAGGCACAATTTACATGAAAAGCACAAAAAATAAGTACAGACTGATTGAATTGTTGCATTTTTTCTGTACTAACTTTAGATAAGACGCAGAAAAGACAGTCTTGTTTGATTATAAAAGTGAAAAAGGCACAATTTACATGAAAAGCACAAAAAATAAATACAGACTAACTGAATTGTTGCCTTTTTTCTGAACTAACTTTATAACTTTTTTTTTTTTTTATTAGAGATACCACTAAAATGCTTATTTTTAATGTAAATTTGTATTTCTTGCCTTACGGCGAAAAGGTACATGCCAGTTGGGAATTAAATATAAGGCGACCATTTTATTTTTATAAGTAACAGTGAGCACTTCATCAGTGATCAGAATAAGGTAGGTAGAACATATGTTCCTTTTCAGCGCCGAGGACGGCCACCGGGGAGGTTTTAGTGCGGTAAATATCCTACATAACCCTGCGTCGCTCCCACGGCGTCGGGTACCTTTTGAAGGTTTCCCCCTCGAAAACAAAAAAAAAAGGTACAACATATGTTCTAAATGAAATTTAAAACAGACGTCTATAGGCGTCACTGACCAGCTACCTTTAGGTAGATACTTGTTTGCTGCTTTAATATTATAAAGAAATAAATTATTGCCGGTATTTACGTGATCTTTACCCACAGAGATTAAGAAAAATACAAAAATGCATTTATTTAAGAAAATGCTTATATTTAGTAGTCGGGGCTTCCTGGTAAGTAGTCAGAGACACTTGTAGTAAGAATGCCTCGCTCTTCCTTAGTTGGGTATCTCAATTAGGATCAGAAATAAATATAAAATATTATCACTATATTTGATACAAAATTTAGATAGCATAGTTTAGTGTATATATACCCTAAGGATTCATACAATATGATTATAAAAAATCATAAAAATTATTATATTATATTTTATAGGGATTAGATGTCTAAAAAACTTGATAGATAACCATTAAGGTTATCTATCAAGTTTTACTAACAAAAATACAAGTAAAAGTCTTGAAAGCGTACTATATCCTGCAGATAACCCAACTGCACCGAATCTTCCCCACCACGCTCTAATTACGTAACTGGTCTCATTGATAGATAACCTTAATGACTAAAAATATTAGTAAAAGTCTTGAAAGCGTACTATATCCCGCAGATAACCCAACCGAATCTTCCCCACCACGCTCTAATTACGTAACTGATCTCAAATTATACGGTAAGCACACCGATAAGCCTCACGTTTAATCGAAATTTGAAAAGTTTGTTCAATGGCTGGATGTTAACAGACTGGAATAGCAGAAAAAATATTGCCGAAAGAAAAAAAGCAGGGTAAAAGGGCAAAAGTTGCAAAACTTCCGTGACTTGTTGGTAAGGCTTCTGTTTCAACTTTGGTCCAAGTAACTAAAAGTTTCAGTCGACTGTTTCTAATTCAGGATTACTGTTTTCGTCGCATTTACGAGTTTTACCTTCGTGCCACCATGATTGGAAAATTAGGCTGTAAATTAAATACCATTACATATATACTCATAAAAGACCTTGTCCTGACAAGTGTATACTATGCTCTATATATATGTGCTCTATTCAGACTTCAGATGGAATCTATGTTCTGTATGTAGTTGATTACAGATGTCCATGGGCGACAGTGACCCTTTACCGTCAGGTGATCTGCATGCTCGTTTGCTACTTCAGTCAGTAGCATTACATGTATAAAAATGCTTTCTGAAACATTTGCAACATTTGGTCAACATAATTCGATGACGGTGACGATAATATGTCATATATGGGCGCCGACTTCAGAACTATGTACTAAGAACTAAGTGTGTTCTAACACAAAATATACTTAATATATTTTATACTTTTTTGTCACATGGAAGTCGGTAGTTACTTTTTGTTAAAAAGTTTTTATTTCACGCTTTTAATGCCTATATAGTTACATTTATATTAAATTAAAGTCACTAACTTTGCTTCGGACATCCAGATATGCACATTAATTAATTGTAACATAAACTTAAATACTTTTATAATTCATACGAACATGGCGCATTGGCTCGCAGGACACTGCAGCACCCTGCTAGTTTTTATGTTTTCTTTCATGTTCCAACCTAACTTAATCCATTCTATAGGTATATAACCCTACAGCAAAAACTAACTCTAAGCAATAACATGACAATACTCCTGCATTTTCAGAATTTAGGTATTTAAAGTGAAACTTTTCATCATATGTCATCTCAGGAACGGGTACGGGAACTAATGTATTGTAATCAATCAATACCAATCTCATACGGCTTAAACAGGCTCCATACCTAGATTATCAGGGTAACTATTATTAGACTTGAAGTTTAAATTGTTAATCACATATCAGTTTAATGAGCTATCAATAAAGTAATAATATATTCATAAGTGCCAAAATAACATCATTATGCACTAAGTGACTATCTTTTATAATTTAAGCTTGCATTACCCCGCATCACCAGGGTGGAGATGAAGGCAAAAAAATCATCTCGTGTCTTTGCTTAGTATTCTTATTACATATACGCCAGCACCAGATAGCCAACTTCTATGACTTCGGCTTGCAGTACACTGCATCATCAGGATTGAGGAGTTGAAGGTTGAAATTTTCATCTTTGCTTAGTAATTTTATTACATACCGGTAAGCACCAAATTACCAACTTGGCTTGGCAGGCTTGAAGTGCCCCTTCATCATCAGGGTTGAGAAATTGAAGGTCGCATTTTTTGGTCCGTGATTTTGGTTAACAATCTTATAATAAATCCATTAATATTAAGTGATTAACTTTTATAGTTTAGGCTAGCAGTACCCTTGCATATTCAGGGTTCAAGAGTTGAAGGTCAAGTTGAAGTTCATAGTAAATATGTGCTTAGTAATATATTGTATATTCAACCCAATTGGACTCTTACAGCTTAAGTTCGGCCGAGTATCGCTAATATCGTTAATTTACTTCAAAAAGTTGAAGAGTTCCATTACTTTGTTATAGATCCTATAATCAAACCCTTATCAAACTCTCATCAGACTACTCCTGAAGTACATTCTTTGTAATAAAAAAATCATCGAAATCGGTTGGCGTGATATTGAGTTTTGTCGTTAATTTATCGCACACATCGTTATTGCAAATTATAAACTTATGCGCTTTTCTTATGGATGCTTTTGCCAGTGGTGAACTAAAAAAATGGGACCCCATGACACGCACTATCTTTCAAATAAAAAAAAACATTCAAATCGGAGTAATCAGTTAACAAATATAAAAAATAGACAAATTGAGAACTTCTTTGGAAGACGGTTAAAAATATTCCGACCTATGTATACATTCACTCATGTTGCAGGAGTGTTAAACCATACAGAAAAGTAAATATAGGTGGTAGGTATAGTGAACGAATTTATCTCGAGCTCCTAGTTTTCAACCCTCCTTTGGATAACCACAATACCCCTGTATCGTTTGGCCATACCGTCCATCGTATGTAGATCCTATTGTATCTATGTTTCTGCCCCTTTTATATTAAGGAACGGTTAAAATAAAAGGGGCATGGTAGCTCTGGATACGCTGGTCCAGATCCAATGTATTTGTCTTTAGGCTTAGAGAGGCATGGATGCTGTATCTGAGACAGGAAATTAGGTTTTGCTGTTTGAATGTGATGTGGTTTCTGTGGGATAGATTCATGTAGGAGAGAACCAGTAAAATTAATAAACGGTAAAAGATTTATGGAATTCACTCATGGAGCACTTTACTGTATAATATTTAAGTTATTTTGATATAATGTGTTTCAAATGGCAAAAATAATAAATTGTAAAGTGTAAATTGAAATCGGCAATCAGTACTTTTCGATATCGTCTAGCAAAGAGATCATAGTCGTATAAATATACAGTATTAAATAATGAAATAATTCTTGTCTTTTAACTATAAAGTACTGATATTGGTTTAAAACTCAACCTCAACTGTTACTTTTTGAAACTAATATACATACTGGAAATTAATTATCAATTGCTACAATATAAAGTAACACATGATGAGGAAACCTGACAGGACGGGTCAGACAGACAGAGTCGGGTACGTACCCGACAGAGTCAGGTAGGTATATACCCGATTGCATTTGGCCAACCCTAACAATAAAAATCCTTTCCCTACATTTGACAAACTTTTGACAAAAGATACCTATAGAGATAAATGTAAAAGTTTTATAATTTTTAAAATTTTATTATTTTGATCGATTAACATTATAAAGGATTTAATGCAAGTTCTCGTCGTCTTTCAGCATAGCATCATTATTTTAAATAACAAATTCCTTAGTATGATCGTCAATAATAATTAATAACAGTAAAATATGGATCAGAAAGTCCTGTCTGCGATTGTCTCTGTTCTGCGTACCAGCGTCCCGGTACTACATTGAGCATCGTCTTTCGGCGCACATTCAGCCACAGCGCTCGATAAGCGACAGATTATACTCACCGAGTGCCGTGCAGTTTCCAGTATAGTCGAGTTGGTTAATGCTTTCTAATAGAATATAGAACAGATACATACATTACACTTAACTGTAGGTTACTTAACCTCTCTGGGGTTGCGGACGGCTAGAGTGGGAGCTCGAACCGTCCAACAAGCAACCCCGAGAAGGACGGCGGTATGTGTGGCTGCATCTCGCTGTAAGCACCGGATGATGAAGGGGGATGATACACGTCCCCCAAGAGATGAGCCCGTGAGGGGCACTGTGCTAGGGGCCACCGGTTCGTTCCGTTGGAGTTTCCGAGTCCCCTACTACAAGCGCTGAGGAAGGCCGCCGAGGAGGTTTTAGTGGGTAAAAATCCCACATAATCCTGAGTCTCTCCCAAGGATTCGGTGTACCTTTTGAAGGTTTCCTCCCCGTAACAAAAAAAAAGGTACTTACCTGAAAATATTAAATATTGATAAATGGTAGTTGTCTCTGTTCTGCTTACCAGCATCCCAGTGGTACATTCAGCGTCGTCTTTTGGCGCATATTCGGCCACAGCGCTCGATAAGCGACGGATTATACTCACCGAGTGCCGTGCAGTTGCCACTATGGTCGAGTTAGTTCATGCTTTTTAGTGCCTACAATATAGAATAGATATACAGATTACACTTTACTGTACCTGATAATATTAAATATTGATCAAAAAGCCCTTGTCTCTGTTCTGCATACCAGCGTCCCGGTACTACATTGAGCATCGTCTTTCGGCGCACATTCGGCCACTGCGCTCGATAAGCGACAGATTATACTCACCGAGTGCCGTGCAGTTTCCAGTATAGTCGAGTTGGTTAATGCTTTCTAATAGAATATAGAACAGATACATACATTACACTTAACTGTAGGTTACTTAACCTCTCTGGGGTTGCGGACGGCTAGGGTGGGAGCTTGAACCGTCCAACAAGCAACCCCGAGAAGGACGGCGGTATGTGTGGCTGCATCTCGCTGTAAGCACCGGATGATGAAGGGGGATGATACACGTCCCCCTAGAGATGAGCCCATGAGGGGCACTGTGTTAGGGGCCACCGGTTCGTTCCGTTGGAGTTTCCGAGTCCCCTACTACAAGCGCTGAGGAAGGCCACCGAGGAGGTTTTAGTGGGTAAAAATCCCACATAATCCTGAGTCTCTCCCAAGGATTCGGTGTACCTTTTGAAGGTTTCCTCCCCGTAACAAAAAAAAGGTACTTACCTGAAAATATTAAATATTGATAAATGGTAGTTGTCTCTGTTCTGCTTACCACCATCCCGGTGGTACATTCAGCGTCGTCTTTTGGCGCATATTCGGCCACAGCGCTCGATAAGCGACGGATTATACTATGTTTCCACTATGGTCGAGTTAGTTCATGCTTTTTAGTGCCTACAATATAGAATAGATATACAGATTACACTTTACTTTCTAATAGAATACTGTACCTGATAATATTAAATATTGATCAAAACCCCTGCCTCTGTTCTGCATACCAGCATCCCGGTGCTACATTCAGCATCGTCTTTCGGCGCACATTCGGCCACAGCGCTCGATAAGCGACAGATTATACCACCGAGTGCCGTGCAGTTTCCACTATGGTCGAGTTGGTTGATGCTTTGTAGTAGAATATAGAACAAATAGGTACATAGATCACATTTTATTGTAGCTATAATATTCACATATACCTACTGTGGTATATTTTTTAAGTCTCAATAAAATTAGGATAAATCATGGCTTGAAACAATCCAAGGCATTTAAGATGCACTACTAACTCTTATTTCTGCCTTATATTTATTAGTGGAGTCAGTGCAGTACCTTAGTATTCAGGGATAGCAAATAAGCTGTGATCAATTAGTATTTCTCAGGATATTTTCTTGGGAAATACTACAGATCTGGGATTGGAACTCAGATATCATTTTCTTTATTAAGATGTAGAAAACATTTTAAATCTTTTCTTCGTTAGCGTTAAGGCGCTTAAGATTACACGCTCATGAGTAAAATCCATCAATTTAAACGCTTACTCCACTCTGTCTCTTATTAGCTTCATAATTAGCGGAAAACTCTGTTCCGTGTGCACTCGTCTTTATAACAATCGTGGTTTAAAGCAACCTATTTCAGGCCCTAGTTTCATAGTGTAAGATCTGTTTTCGATTGAGTTGTTATCTGGTGTTCGCATATGGTTTTGTTTAAATTGAGACTCTATGTGCTATTCCTAAGGGTTTGTTTTAGGGTTGCTTATCGAGTCGGTGAACGTTTCCACATGGTTACCTCAGTCCCCAGTGACGGCCACGTGGGGCACCCCGTCGTGGTACTGATTGTTGATTGCCGTTTTGCGTCGACAACCCTGATATTAGAAATATTTTAATACTCTATAATGAATTGGGTACTCACCTGTTATGTGGATAAACATCGAGCGACAATATTTCAGGTATAGAAAGTAGGACTAATTATTTACATGTTTCTCACACATTCAAGTTCAAATTCTAATTCTTTATTGCTCATGCTTATTATCTAAGTCGGGTATTACAAATAAATTTTGGTACAAGCATGCACCTAGTAAGGTATTGCAATATAATGTCTACATAATATTTAGAGACGTTAATTGTCATTATCACAAAATAGCTCAAATAGGTAATTATATTAATGATTATAATCCATTTTTAAATCAGCACAATGTAATGATATCGGGTATTTTTTTAGGTCCTCTAAACAATTTAACAAAAGGATAAATGAAGCTTAATCTATAATATGAGAAAAAATGCTTATCACGTTGTATTATTTTCGCAAGGGTGCAATATTAGCTTATTAAGATACGTTCCAACTCATCACTCTGCATTTAAAACTTAAATTATTTCTGTTTTTCTAAATAAAATTAGAATCAGTCGCTTTAACGGTGAATCGTCAAAACCATAATATCCCTAAAATTAATATTCATAATCTTATATCGCAATACCATCTGAGCAAATTGATTTAGTACGTGTCTTTATTATATATACTGTACAAAAACCGCGCCAGCATTGAAATGCAACTAAGAATTACTTTGCAATAATTTACTGATAAAGAGTAGGTATTTCTCGCAAATTCAAAACCTCCGTAATTCAAATCAACGGATACGCGACCAGCAAATTCGAATTATAATTCCATTCTTATTTCAAATTGCATTATTTTTAAAATTTCCGCTCTTCACAATAGAACAGGTATTGCGGCCAGATATTAGAAATTAATTTGAAGAGCGATTGCATAACCGAAATGCTTACAGAACAAAACGATGTTAGAACATTTTCGGAGGCGTTTTGTCCTTCTAAATGACGTTATAATTTGCGTGAAATTATATATTTCATTGTGGCACCTGTTAATTATGGATAGAATAACACATCAGAACAATACTGACGGTAGCCGGAGCGCCAACTCATCGTCGGTGGGAGGTGTATAAGACAAGAACAAAAAATGAATATTTTAACGCCTATAATAATGCGTAGGCTTTTTGTTTCGTATTTAATGGTTCTAGTCCTTAATAGGTATCTCACTACTAAAGCTTTTAGTAAGTATTTGGGTAGTGGAGCGAGTCGGATCGCCCTTTCATGAAGTTGAAATGCTCTATCGTCGTTTCTGTTTTCAGTTATCTTGCGTTTTCCATTCCGTACATAGAACTTTCAGTTTCACCACTGTAAAAGGCTTTGTCATATGGTTCTCGGTCCGTGTTTTGAGGATTACCCCTTTAAAAAAGGTAAATACCAAGCCAATACCAATCTTCTAAGGATGTTTTATAACATTGCAAGTAACAATCGAGGACGCAGAACACCTGATGATATGTGTGAGGTTTGACACAGATGTGGTGCTACTCCTGAGTTACACCCGCCACACACCTTATCAGTATTGTAGATCACATAAATATACTAGACATATAAGTTGAATTGCTCAGAAGACTAATGAAATAAATTAATATTCCCTAAGTTGTCTATTGACAATAATTTCCACAACTCTCTTCATAATAAATCGCTCTAATATACCTTACGTCGGTTCCGACTACAAATTTTCCTTTGATGTTATGGAAATAATGCACCTGGCTTACAGAACAACTAATTTGCATGTTCACAGTGAGAAACCCGACAGATATAGTAGGTATAGACTTAATTAAGCAACGTGGATATTCACGGCTTTGTGTGGCGTATGGAAGCGTTTCTGCAAGTAATGCACCTAATAAACTAACTGATTACTATTTTCCTGTTCATAAAGGGAGGCACAATACAAAATAATCTACAAGAATGGAGGGCCGCACTAAAGAATGCTATTAACGGTACAATAATAATAATAATGGGCTATCGGTCTCAAGCCTGCCGATACAACAGGAGCAATCCAGATAATTTTCATTACATACATTTCTATTCGGCGTTGTCGGTCGATTCTAGAACGCATTATGCGGAGCCGCGGGCGGTCCGCGCGAGATCGATTGTGGCACATCACTACCGAGCGGATCCCGCCAAAATTTAAATGTCATCGTTCCAATTCGAAATTCAATTACGTGTAATTAATGCCGCCTGTGCCGGTGGCGGAACTCGAGCTGTTACCGATTTGAAAACAATGGCCAAACGCCACGCCGCCGCCGCGCTCAAACGCAACTCATACGGACCTTTTTTTTCTTTTTTAATAGTTTTTATCTGTGCTGTTGATAGCTATTAGAATAATAATGATTAATGGACCGTTTGCAACTTTTTTGTTGGATTTCGTACGTGTTGCGGAGATCTCAATCTGTGTCACGTTCGTAGCAAAAGAGGCCGTTACATACAAATTGTACTAAGGTGTGAATTAATTACAAAAAATATATTACCAATTGTCATTTAACGCCTCTGTTAATTGAAATTGTATATTGTTGATTGTTATCGCTCTAATGTTCTGCCAGTGCAAAGAAAACATTTGCATTTCAATGTTTTGTCAATTGTTTCCTGACTTAAAATAAGGAAATTAAATTTGTTGCCAATTGAAAGTAGCAATTCTTTTAAATTAATAAATGTGATTACAATCAATTTGGGTAACATTGAACAGCGGTGTAACTTTGAACAAAGTTGTGATAAAAATATATTAATTTATTACATGGAAACTTCTTGTTGTTTCAATATCGTACCTGCGTAAAATGGTTTGCCAAAATATTGTAATAGCAATGAAAGTAAAAGAAGGTACCTGTCAATGTCATAATTTTAAAAAATACCGCCTTTTCCGTAGTGAAGTTGTTGCAAGTGTTTAATGCTTCATTTTGAAATAGCAATTATAATATAAAACTTACCGTAAACAGGTGTGTTTTGGTGTTTATCTTTAAAATGTATATTGTATATTATTATTTTGAAACTGTACTATCCGTATCCCATGTTGAATATTGCGTAAAACTGTTAAACTTTTGACGACGTCGAAATTGGATGTTATATGGGTAACTTTGAACGGTTCAAAGTTACCTGTATCATAAAAAAATATTTTTTTCGGAGGCTCAGGGTCGCTCAGCGTGCTATGGAGAGGGTTATGCTCGGAATTTCGCTACGAGACATGATTCGCAACGATGAAATCCGTAGACGAACGAAGCTTACCGACATAGCTCTCAAAATTAGCAGGCTGAAGTGGCAATGGGCCGCCACATCGCTCGTAGGACCGATAACCGATGGGGAAGAAAGGTCCTCGAGTGGCGACCATGTTTAGGCAAAAGGAGTACCGGTCGCCCCCCTACCAGATGGACCGGTGACCTGAAGAAGACAGCGGGAAACCATTGGATTCAGAGGACACAGGACCGGTTGGAGTGGCGCCATTTAGGGGAGGCCTATGTTATGTCCATGTTCCGTCCATCCTTTTTTTTTTTGTTTTCGAGGGGGAAACCTTCCAAAGGTACCCGATGTTCCGTCCATCCTATGGATGGATGGAATAAATAATAAAAAAAAAACTAGTATCTTATTTTACCACCAAATTGATCGACCTTGATTCATATGGCAAGACCAAGTTGTCTATTGTATTTATATATCAAAATAAATGTATTTTTTATAGATTTGGTTTTAATTAACAAAAATATGTTAATTAATTGTACTCAGACCTTAAAATATTCGATTAATGACGGATTTTATATCCTCAAAAAATTATATTCAAAGTTACCCAAAACTAAGGATAACTTTGAATTTGAGTTTTAGGGGTAATTGTGGATAGTTTAATTGTTTTCTCCGTAAATTTATTGTGTTAGATTAATAAACCAGCTAAAAAGGACACTATTCATTTAGTAAAAACAAGGTGCAATAAATATAAAACAGATTATAATATCACAAATATTGTAAAAAATGTTCAATGTTACCCAAATCGAGGTTATTTATTTTAATAAATAATGAGTATCCTTTTAAATATTAGAGACCTAATAATTAGTAATTCTTTTATTTATAAAATTATATCTTATACTTATAAAATACTTATACTTGTATAATTATGCAGAAGAATTTTATCATATTTTTTCTAGTAATAAAACGATAAATGTTTGACTTATCTACTCTTGCTCTTCATTTATTCATTCTACATTGATGTTGCAAACGATCTTGCAATCTACCTGATGATAAGTGGTATTCAAGGTACTTCCGCGCATAGACATCTGTAAGCAACTTCATATAGAACAGGTGTTGGCATCAATCACAGACGCGTTGCTACCTCCAAAGACTTTGATGGTCGATTCATATAAAATTCAGCCTGTAAACACAATTTAATTATGAAAAATTAAAAAAAGTAGAAAGAATACGAAAAAAATTTTTAGTTAATCTTTTTTTTTTCGATAGCATTCTCCACACAATTCCTATTAATATTAATAGTACCAGTAGGTATGTACCGCTGACAAAACCCGACAAACCTGGTCATTGGCACGCAGCTCACCGTCTTGGCGTAATTATTCAACGCGACACAATGTTATACAAAACTATTACAATTATTCAACAGAAGTTTCCCAGCCGAAGACAATGTAGTATTGTCCGGGACAAGTATACGAGCTTGTTCGTAACGCACGACTACGATTTTACGACTGTAGGAATACTGTAAAAGTATTAATATTGAGTAGGTACTAACCAAGAATAGGCCTACGGTATCCCCTGCCTGTGTAAGAGGTGACTAAAAAGGGCTACCTGGGACGCGGGCGGCTAGAAAGGAGCTCGAACCGTTCGGTAAGGTGACCCCGCGAAGGACCTCGGTATGGATTGTTGCATAACGTCGTAAAGACCAGACGGAGCGGTGGGCCCAGCCGCTCATCTGTAAGGAGCCCGATGGGGAAACGTGCTTAGAGGACTCCGGTTGCGTTTCTTTGGAGATCCCAGAGTCCTCTTTGTAGCGCCAGGACGGCCACCACCTGGGGGGTTTTAGTACGGAAAAAAATCCCATATAACCCTGCGTCGCTCCCACGGCGTCGGGTTTGAAAGTTTCCCCCTCGAGCAAAAAAAAGGTATGTACTAACAAAAGCACAACATATGAAAATAACTAATTAAGCTACGTATCTATCGTAAAACACGACTACGATTCTGCGACTGTACAAATACTAATCGTCAAAGTGGTTTTTATTATAACCTTATAATAATGCTAACCAAAATAATATTAACCAAAGCAAAGAATATAAAATTAACTAATTAAACTATGCATCCATGAATCATATTGTACCAAATATCAAATAGTTTACCTGCTAAATGAGTTATATCCAGCTAATACTTTTTAATTATTGTGAATCTAATTAATAATTTTATTGTTAGGTAACAAACTTGCCGTTTCTTAAACGGACACTCCAATGTGCAAAATAATGTATATTTATGTATAAACAAAATATCCTAATCTTTATAGAGAAGTGATAAATTATCGCCCATACTTTGTCACCATCATCCTTATCGTAACGTAATTATTATACGTCTATGAAAATCACATTAAAATCGTGTCGTGGTAACGTCGTGTCGTATCCGTCTTAAAGCCTATAAATAACCTTACAGCATCGTAAGTAGCCGGAACAGGTATTCATAATTAGTTTTGTGGGCGTGTGCATCCTCTTGCAGGGAAGGTGTTATTGCCATTGTCAAGGCTTAGTCGCCATGCATTAGAGTAGTAGTTGGAATAAGAGTAAAAGAGATTAAACTCTGTTTTATGCTAAGGACGTATCGAACGCTCATGTAGCCTGATATCAAGAACCGCTATTGTAATAAACGACCACATATAGAAAAGAAATTTTGTTAATAAAAAAATCTAGATGATCACAGGTGTGTTATTAGCCTCTCAGGATTAAGGAATTGTTCTTATTACAACTTCTTTAAAACGATTATAGAACACTGTAGCTTTAAGACGTTACCATCGATGGTAATGTTCTGAGGCTAACATTTATTTTATATTATTTTTCTATGTGTGTACTAACATAGGTTAAGTTTAAATTGTATACTAACAATAATATGGACAATTAGTCTGAAATAAATTATTATTATTATGTGCTTCAAATAATAAGTATTGAAGTTAAACAAAGAACAATTTAGTGAACGCTTTGTGTATTTCAAAAGGCATGCCTGACATTCTGTACGTATTTGTTAGTATCGTTATATAGCAGGGCGAAACATTCTCAAAATGGATTTGAGTAGTTTAATATGGTTTGGTCTCAAAGCCTGAGTTCCACTGCCAATTTGCACTGGATCCCAAAGTTGTACGTTCCAAATTTTCCAAGTCTTCCTAAAATGCATGTATCGTACACAGCAGTGGCACACGAACGCTAATTTAGTACAGAAAGTAAAAAGATAGAGTGAAGAGTTGGGTACAACTCATTATTGTCCCACTGCTGGGCATGGGTCTTCTCTCAGAATGAGGGAGTTTTAGGCCATAGTCCACTGCGCTGGCCTAGTACGAATTGGTGAGTAAAGAATTACCTAGCGTTTTGCAATAAAGAAATCTGTCAAATCGCGTCGTATCCGTGTCGTAGTGCATAAATAATCAGCATAGGTAGCCGGAACAGGTACGTACAATTAGTGCTGTGGGCGTGCGCTTACAGGCGTGGTGCTGCGACCATTGTTATACATTTGTAAATGAGTTGGACCACATATGTAGAACTTCCGTTCGGGGCTTCAAGGAGCCTGGTATGTTTTGAAGGTGGAATTCTTATGTACAATGAGATTGTGAGACGTTCTTCTGTTTTTGATATTCTTCATAAAATTCTCTTCGCAGGACACTTTTGTATGATACTGTGTTTTCATAGTAGCTGTCTTTTTGCTGCTGTGGTTTTCTTGATAAGGTGTGGCTAACTTAATTGTAGGTCTATTACATAACATTCCAATCACATAACATTATATAACAATAATAAACAATCGCAGAACGGTATCACACTCCATCGTCTTTTGCTGTTTTAATTTTTTTCTTATTATCACAAGATATCTAAATATCGCCTAGGGCTAAATTACTCCCTTAGAATAATATAGTCAATTTTCAATTTAGTCGCAAACTCCTCAAACCAGTATGCAGTAATGTATAAGTATTTGTAAGTACTTATTTTTTTAGGGCAACTATGATGCCACGCAGCAAAGCTGTTGGTCTTTCAACGCTAAGCTGAATTTTAAAAATAAACATATAATATAAAATAGCCACAAAATCTATGGATTTGTTTATAAGTATGGAACTGCCGAAAATTACTTCAAAAGTAAAATTTTCCAAAATTCGAATTACACGATTCTTCGCACCATAGCAACATCCGAGGCCTGCAATTCGAAAGCACGCCCCATAGGACTTCACACAACCCCACTAATCCTTCCAAACGCCCCAAAAGAAAACCTTTACTTTCATAAGATCTATAAAGCGTCACTTATCTTTTTACGGTAGAAGCACGTCACACCTGCTTTAAAAGTGCCTTATTAACGGCTTTCTATGTAGTGTGGCTTATCAACCCACATGCAAAAGGCCGGGGGTTTTAGAAAAAACTTCAAAGGTGGCCGGGAAATGTTTTCAGCCGGGCTTTCGCCTTTTTTCAATGGCAATTAGTTAGCGTTTCCGCCGACGCTTGCTCTTACGCCTTGTGCAATTATGATGTCGAGTAGTTGCGATGTTGGGCGGCTCGCGGCTTGGACACGGCATTTTTATTTTTAAATACTTCACTAAGCAGGTCTATGAATAAATCTTTAAATATTATCATCATTACCTACCTAATTATTTTTTTAGAACCACTATAAGCAGGTCAGCATTTACACAAGTTTTTATATTATCTCTGTAAAGATACCTATGGGCTTAGAAACTTGTACTAATTTCGTTGTAAAAATCACGGCATGAAGTAAAGGTTCATAGAATTATATATATTTTTAAATCCTTGGTAATTACTATACAATAATTTCCGAAGTCCTTAATGAAGTGTTTGACTGATATAACTTAACTTGAAAATGTTCTTTATTGTTACAATTAACGTAATGTTAATCCTGGAGGAAGGCAAAACGAACGATATTAGATTATTATGATAACTGGTACCTAAACTACTACCAAAAGTAAATAGTGCCTTCTTCTAGAATTATAAGACCAATATATAAAATGGAATATTAGTTTTTATAAATTTATAATACCGCAAAAGATCATGTCATTATTTTACAGAATCATATACGTCTACAAAAGCTTACAGTAATCTCAACCTGCAAAATTTTCAAGGTCGTAGAACCAGTGTAGTTCGATCGGGGAAGTACCACCGCCACACCTATTTCTAGCGTGAACCATTTCTTGCGTTTCGATAGAAGGGTATGGTTGCCGGCACACTTACACATGAGGCGACCTTCATAGTCCTCGGGAATGGCAACGTATCTGTGATTGACTTCAGGTGGAACCCATGTTCTGTATGTAGTTGATTACAGATGGCCATGGGCGGCAGTGGTCACTTACCATCAGGTGGACTGCATGCTCGTTTGCTACTTCAGTCAGATAAAAAAAAATACAAAGTCATATAAACAGAGCGTACTAGCTGTGCACACAGTATTTATCACTCCACGTCACTAGAGAGGGTGTCTTAAACTAAAAAATATTGATATAAAACCGAGGCCGCGTTAATTAAGCTTTTCATTCGTTTAATTTTTTACTCAGTTGAACCCCGACTTTTGGTTAGTGCTAATTTGTTCAGCAATTAATTAGCAATGGATCGTTTTGATCGACGAAGCGAGCTTTTCGTTTTACAAAACGTTACTTTGTATTGGTCATGCAATTATTTACTTTCCGTTTGCAACAATCGCAACGTATTAAAATCCGCGATTGTATAAACGGTCCAATTATTCGGTGTAATTAAAATTATGTTGGTATGCAAATGTATTTTATTTTGCTCAGTTTAACGCATAAAGAAATTGTGCGGCGCCGTTTTTGCTCTCGGCTTTATGTTACGATGTGACTAATTAAACTGTTTATTTGGTAATTAAAATGGTAATTTTATTAAGCGCTAGTTGTCTATTGTGTTGGTAATTAATACATAGTGATATGATAAAATATAGTTATCAATTATAAACACTAAATGATAAAATGTGCAAAATTTTATAGGAATCTTTAATGGGCGATATACTTTATGTTTGCCACTGATGCTTATAGCTAAAACTTTATACAACTTTTAAAAAAGATTTCTGTTAAATTCACAGGCGAGCGCTGAATATATATATCTTGGAACTGACTCAGTATTTTTTATCTGTGTTGTAAACAGTGGCTAGCAGAAAGTTAATATAAAAACAAAAATCTTGTTTATTCTTCTCCCGTGCACATGAATACAAAAAATTATAAAACAGTCATCTAGTCTTCATTAAAACGCCGAAAACATACCCATCCTTTAATCTTTGAAAATAAAGATCACAAAATAAAGACAGCGTTACTCAATCTTGACAAAACCTTTGCAGCGATGAGACAAATCTCATTAAAACCGTACAAACACCATAAACTAATTGGTAGAATCGCAGACAGACTGCCAACTTCTAATTAAACGATCTGACAAAGATTTCAAGGGAATCTGTAATTTATATTGAAGAAGGTAAGCGGTATTTTGGTGTGCAAGGTACGGTAGGTGTGAGGGTTCTTTAAGAGTTTTGTGGCAAGTGACACTGCGTCGTCGGTTTCGAACAATGAGGCTTGGAAAGGCAATTGATCTTCACAGAGGCGATTAGAATTCAACGCGTCGGCGAGGAAATTATAAGTGGCAAATAAACAGGGAAGCTGTGATTATGTGATAAAAAGCGCTTTGTTTTATTACGTGTCTGTGATTGAAGCTCCTTGAGATATTATAGAAATACTTCTTTATCGTATTTATTTTCATATTTTTAAGATGTAAACTGAACCATTGTCATATTCGCCTTATCTTAATCTTAATCTCATTGTCTTAAAAGGCTTATTTTTATCAGAGAAACAAAGGACATCCCAACTATACTCTCATTGAGTAACACATCGTTAACGATCCATTGAATCAATAACAAAAATTACGAAAATGTTAAAAAAGACCCTTCTTACGTTCATCAAATAAGCTAAGTAGATATGTAAGTACCTAATTAATTTATTCTCGTAGTAATGAAAACACTGGTGCAATTATTTTAAAATCAAAACAAGTTTTTTCGCAAAGTTGGTGTACTCTCAACTCGGAAGTATAAAAGTATAATACATCAAATTGACATTATGGAGAGGCAATGTAACCTTTTCTGTGGGAAAGTTTTTCATTCTTTGCGTTATATCACGGAAAACAAAAAGACAAACTTTTCATTGTTACAGCCACATAACTTTTGCTTATAATGAAAAGAAAATAACAAGTTTTTTCAAACTGGATAAAACACACAAAAATTACCGCAACCCAATTGCATAACATTTGCAGTACCAACCGTTTGTTTAAAAACATAAACTTTCGACTGAAAAAAGAAGTCACAAAAGGTATGCTAAAAAACTTTATTAAATAGGCACCTATTACTCAATGTTGAAACAAAAGAAATTGTAAGGACTGCGTAATTTTTCGATCAAATCCAGTAGAAAGTTGACAAAGAAACCTTTATAGGTGACAGACTTTGTACGAAGTTGATAAAAGCTTCAGAAACTTTTCGATTGTGTCATATGCCGAGCTTTTGTAACTACAAAAATGATTTAAGCTCGCCTTTCAAACAAAGCATTTTCTGTGGAAAGTTGTTAAAGAATTAACTCTTTGACTAATTTCCATGAGTCCTTTGTGAAGGAACTTCGCTTGTACCTCTGATTCAATAAAGCGTAACACCTACTTTTTGAGAGGTACTAAGTACAATAATACTGAGTGGTGTCTGCAGTTCGTCGTCGAAAGAATCAACAGACGTCAATTTTTTTTTCATCTGACTGAAGTAGCAAACGAGCATGCAGTTCATGTGATGGTAAGTGGTCAATCAATCAAGTCAATCACAGATGCGTCGCTACTCGCGGGGACTATGATGATCGCCTCATATAAAAGTGTGCCGGCAACCACACTCTTCTATCGAAACGCAAGAAATACTTCACGCTAGAAATAGGTGTGGCGGTCGTACTTCCCCGGGTGAACTACTCCAAAACGAACCAACTAGGTCCTCAGTGTTAGCACCTCACCTGTGGCCAACCTTAGTTAAGATCAATCTTATTTGTGGTAGATTATAGATGTCCATGGGCGGCAGTAGTCTCTTATCATTAGCTGGACTGCATGCTCGTTTGCTACTTTCATATTATACAAAAAATAAAGAAAATTGTCTTGACTTTTATCGCAGATGAATCTTGATTACTAAGCCTATTCATACATACTACTACACCACAACGCAAATGTGTGGTGTCAATTCGTATAAAAATGCACATTTCTAACGGAGCTTTTTTCTAACACAACAGCGTGGACGATACCTGACCACAATGCAACCACAAGCAACACCTTGCATTGAAGCTGGCAACATCTTTATAGCATACACATTATATACATTTTTGTAGTTACCTCATCATTAACGCAGCTTACGACTTTTTGTCGATACCATATCGTAAAGTAAAAGAAAGTGGCAACAGACAATAGGTTGGAAGCTTCTAATGTAAAATTATAAGGGAGTTGCCAAATTGTAAGACATATGCCATACATTCAAAGATAAAGGATATTTACATTTCACCTTTTATACAATAAACTACTGAGCATGATTTAAAAATAAAATATTGATTATATCATTTCATTTAAAGTTTCAAGGAAATCGTAGCGAAAATCAAAAAATCATATTTTATTTCACGTGTAGGTGTATTTTTTAATAAGCATAGGAATAATAAAGTAGTAAGATTTGACCTTTTGTAAGGTTCTATTACTCTCAGTGTTTATTTACGTAATTGCAATATTACGAGGTTTCAAGAGAAAATTTTAAGAATAGGCGAAATTACACGCACCAATAGCTGATTACCCACTGTTCGAATATTAACGTCGTTTCGTTTCACACGTGAATGGACAATTTATTTCTCTGACCGGGACCTTAAAAAGCCAATAGCTACATCTTCATATGAACACCTTTAAAGTAATAATGGACGAAATTACCAAACAGTATTGCGTGACCGTCGTAAGCCAAGATATGTTTTCCGTTTTCAAACTTGAACAACAGCAAAATATAGTAAGAATAAAGTTCTGTTTGCCGAACTGGCATGCAAAGTTTAAAGTGCCCATATTTAGTGGTAATATACGAACGCGCCAATTCACAATGGCCACTGACAATTGAAAATTTATCGTTTATAAAAACATCAGCTTCGCGTATCTTGAATAGACACGTCAATAGTAAAGAGTATCATTTGGCAGCGCGCGCGCAAGCGGAGTGCGCTACCAACCTTACAATTTCGATATTTGCTACCGCATCCGCCCTAAAATCACCATCTTTAAAGCTCAAAATACCATATAGAGTGATAAAGAAATGTAATGTATTGTCTGTGAGCCTGTAACGTCTGATTTATGATGTGGCTCGGACACCCAAGCAACAAAAACTTGTATCAATAGAACAAGAAACACAAATGAGTCTCTGTTACAATACACACTGTAATTGTTTAGACAAAGACATTGCCTGTAACGGATTCGACGGAACTGGGCACATGCAAACAATGTAAATTGAATCTTATGTTAAACACGAATGAGTTTGTCTTTGAAAATGAGAAGAGGCTCTTACGTCTTCATGTAATAGTTGGTTTCAAAGCTGTATCTTTTACTATCAAAGCTTTCGCCGAGGGTACTAAAGTTAATTTTTATGACGTCTTAACAACAATGGACGCGCATTATAAAAGAAAAGACACATTCCATAGTTTCTATTCCGTGCATTATGGCTATGACGTTCGTGGCACCATAACAGTTGTTTTAAGAACCGTCGGTGATTTCGCCATTGTGCGCCCATCTCTTACGGTCACGCCTAGCCTTACGAACGACCATAAAGATATTATTTTCAACATTATGCTGAGACAATGCTAGTGAACACTTTGAAAGCATTAACTGTATTCTATTAATTGTTTACGGTACAGGGAAACATGCCACAAACTTGGTGTTTTTTGAAAATTTTGTCGCACTACTTTGTAACTTTTGGTTAAAGTTATACTGCTTATATTCAAATGTTTTGGAGCAAAATGTCTTGCTGTTTCGGAACCACAGTAATGTTTCGTGACCGTCTGCAAGGAAGAGCCAGTGGTTTAGGAATTGTCCAGCGGAACTAATAGCTATTATGCCAATAGTTCCTTCAGAATTACCGACTACTTTGTTCATTGTCCTATTGTATAATTACATTTTATATCTTCCTCGTTGAAATGTAAATAACTTCAATTTACAAAATCATGACTCTTTTCAACGTAACAGCATTCTAATGTCAAAAACAGAAAATTATGATTGATTACCACTTTTTGTCGGAAAGTTTCATATGATTGCAGCTTTTAAGCATGCATATAATATTTTGATATGACAATTATTTCGACCAATAATTACATTACGAAAAAAATTTCAATAATTACATCATGCAAATGAATTTCCCGGCTCATCAGCCATCTTTCCTTGCAAAATCCGAATTTCAAGCGCAATTTTCGTAAGCGAATCTAAATAAGTTGGAATAGTTATCCAATCATAACTTGGCCGACTCGAGGGATCCGTTTTAAAATTTCCCTCTTCGGAAAATGGATAAAAAACAATCAATTAGGGGAGCTGTCAGCCGCAGGGAGGGAGAATGATAAAAGTCCGAGACCAAAGATCGTGAGGAATACCAATATTGATTATTGATTTGTTTTCTCATTTTAAGTGAGGTTGATAATGGATTTATTGTTTTCTTCTGTAAAATATTGGACATAGATTTTTATGATTTAAATTGCCAATGATGTAGATTTATGGAGAGGTATTATTGCTGAAAGGTCATTAAATTGAGAATGTGCTTAAAACTTGAAGTGTGATGTTCTTATTTATATTTGACTCTTTAATGTATAGAGATATATACCTAAATCACCGATCAAAGCAGTGTAATTAGTTTCAAGATTTGAATTTATTTATAAAAGTCAAGTATTCATCGCTGCAAACTGGCGGTATTGGTTGTCGGCTTCGTATAGTTTTGAGGAGAATATAAAGAATTACAGTATTTGTATGCTAACACTTGATACCTAAGTAGGCAGAGGGGCTACCTGATGGTAATCGGTTTCCACCAGCTAGCCCGTTATCAGCAACATACGTTTTTTACGAAGCCTTTCCATTACATTGTCCCATGACCCGCTTGGCGAAGCGGTTACCATACCGGTCTGACGCGCAATGGGTCCGGGGTTCGATTCTCGGCGAGACAGGTATCTGAATGATGAGTTTAGATTCATGTTCTGAGTCTGGGTGTTTGTGTATTCGCCTTGTGTGTGTCCATGGCACCCACGACACAGGAGAAAATCGTAGTTTGGGGCTATGAGTGTAGAAAGCGTATCTTACAGTTCTATCTTATATCAAGTCATCTCATATTGGAATAATAATGTTAAAAGTCTACTGAAAGATTCCGTCATTTATTTTGTATTTTTTTCCGCGTGAAGCCTACTAATTCGACTAGTAAATTTTGTAAACGTAAACCTAAACAAATGTAGTTTATTGCGAGTCACCAATCCAAACACAAAAGCTGCTCACGATACCACAAAAATCCAATCGAATAAAGCCCTTAATCAGACATTAGGTATCTCCCGAGCTGAATTCACACCCAAATCTCCGAACTAATTGCACAAAAAACGTCCCCCGATATGATACGAAACAAACATACAGAAACACAAAGGACAGATTAGGGAATCTCGATCGTATTTAAGATAAATAAGTATTTTCGCTAAGTGTACGCCGGGCTTTAGATCGAGATAAGGGGCAGCTGTGCGACTGCCCTAAGCCCTGACGTCATCGGAAGACGGATCCGGATGTCGTTGTATGTTTTTTGTGGCGATAGCTTTGTTGGCCTCAGTGTTGTCAGTGATAATATCTCGTATTGCGTATGATACTTTTAATTTCATAAGTATCATTCGTATGTGTAAGTTACGAGGTTTATCGCCAGTTGCCATGTTACTTCTTTCCTCTTTATTTTTGTGTTTTTATTAAACTTTTTTGTGTGATGCTGGAAAATGAAACCTGTATGAGCTGGTAAATTTAGTAATTTATTAATAACAGATTATTATTATAGGGCTTTTATTAATAGATGTACATATTGTATTAGAATTGCGTGGTCTAACGTGAAGCAGTTCTTGAGTTCATATGAAGCTGATTACAGAGGTTCATGGGTGGCCGTGACAACTTACCACCAGATGGACTATATGATCGTTTGCTACTTTGACCGTATATAAAAATCGTTTTAATTATTGTGATTCTTTTTAAATTTATATCGATTCATATAGATTTGTATTATTATGTAAATATCCCTCCTAAATTCCTTACATAGTTTAATTAGAATTCACTAATGTAAACGTCATCTTAATAGTCCTTAAAGTTGTCCACTAACTTGTATGATTTCGGATTGATAGTCTGACGATTAGGTTTCCTTGCGATACATTGATACAGGTTAAGCAAGTGCCCATTTACTTTTGATACATATATATAAGGATACCTGGAAACCTTTTCTATTATTCGAATCCTAGATCGAGGGGCTAAGTTTCAAACCAATAGCCTAGCACTGCTATATAATATAGATAGCTATTATGGTATAATTGCTGAGAGATAATATAACAAGTTTATTATTAGATGAATCTTTGATCACAACCTTCCCGCTACGCGATGAAAGCTTGTATGAAAGCAAACATCTTCAATATAACAAAAAATGACCTAAATCTTCCATAGTATTGCAATAAAAGATTTCTAAGCATTTAGACGCTCAATGTAGTACAAAACCCGATATTAACTACGCCAATGGGATTAAAGATACAACGCTACACTTCACCTAATTGGTAACAATGGCCAGCCATTTTGAAATTCCCAATTCGAAATACGAAATTCAAACAACGGCCTATTATTTATTTTATTATATGCCTTTTGGTATAGTTGTGAGAAAAGGTGTTTCGTCGGCTCTAAGTTAGAGAAGTTTATTTTTAAATTAAGTTAACTGTAGTGAAAGTCTGAGGGTCGCCTTTGAAGTTCTACTGCCGTCGTCTTCCTTAATTTTCCTAGTAAGTTAGTGCGAGGCATAATAATGTACTTCTAAATTCAAACTTAAAAGATTCTTTAAGGTAGCCTTACCTGCACAATGTATCCCTAATTTAATTTACAGTAATTATGTATCTGTGACCAACTGACTTGATACTTCTCTATCTGATCAAGCTATGGTATTCATCAACTAAGTTATTAAGACTGGTTGTAAGTCATAGCAAGATAGAATACTATTTAGACATTTGGTAATATAATTTGGTGAAATCATAATCTATATTATGTATTATAAAAAAATAAGTCTTACGTGTCTCTACATTACGTATTTTAACCAGAACAAATAATATTTTCATGACAGAGAATAATAAGTACAAATGAATATTTGTGAAATTTAAAAAAAAATGTTGTGTATTTGTCAGTGTGTGTATGAATTCGTATGAAAACTACAATTTTTTAAAGAATTACATTATTTTATTTACACTTTCTATCTCGAGATAAATTAAGTCTTAACAAAGTATTTAAATAAAGTTTTGTTGCATTCTTCAAATACGGATGTTATCGCAGGACTAACTGTTGATATAAATATGTATCATACGTATAAGGGGCGGAGAAAACACGTACTAAGCCGCGAACGATAAAATAAAAGCTAAACTGCAATTTCAATCAACTATACTCATAGGTCCACCTACAAACATGAAAAGCCAAAACAAATTATTCAAACGTTACATTCTCTATCTCTATCACACGTAAAGCTCTATCTCTCTCACTCGGGACAGTCGCGCACATTAGGGTACACGTATAAGCCGCTTATTGTATTTTTTATAGTTATTTTGATCGGCGCACACACGGGTTATTGTGTGGATTATCCTACATGAATACAGAATGGCATTACGTTATTCTGCCCGAATGTACACAGCTGATGTACGGAAACAATAGTGTTTGCGATTCGCCGGTACGCGCCTGTATTTTTTAATAATTTGTAAATATGATCGCTATTGAAGGAATTAGTATTTGATTTTAATTGAGTTCCATAGTGTCGCGTTTTAAAAAGGTTATTTTTTATCTGGATATCACACAGCAAAAGACGTAACGAAGTTAGATGTGTAAATTCATATTATTATACCTAGTTTATATAACTAGCTTAATTTTATAACACTACAAAATGGCACCCCTTCGTAATAACCCTTTAATTCTTAACTTTTAATTTGACAGGTATACCAGAATATTTTATAATATTCTTTAAATTTAAAACTTCATGAATTTGAAGTCTATTTACGCAACTGCTGGTACATCAAGAACTTCAAGTACATAAAGAACTCTCGGGTGTGTAGGTTTTCTCACTAAAAAGCAGTGATAATTGATTTCTAACACGTACATTTTTAGGAAACCACCACGCACCACTGTTATGCGTCCCTGAGATTTGAACCTCGGACCTGCTGATTGGTTTGATGTCCACTGCTGAACATAGGCCTCTCCTAAATGGCGCCACTCCAACCGGTCCTATGCCCTCTGAATCCAACGGTTTCTCGCCGTCTTCTTCAGGTCATCGGTCCACCTGGTAGGGGGGCGACCTGTACTCCTTTTGTCTAAACGTGGTCGCCACTCGAGGACCTTTCTTCCCCATCGGTATATTCAGCTTGAAATATCTTGAAATACATATTGATAAATATTGATTTTATATTTAAGCACTGGCACTGAAAACAAAATAGTTGTAAACCAAACCATCATTAAACCAACCGCAGACATACAACTATTCAATTATTTCTATTTATTGCAAAACAAAATTCAAAATACAAACAAGCCGTACAAATACGCTCCCACAAAAACCAAGCCATAAATGCCACCAATACAATGCCAAATTAAATGTGAACGCACAAAAACCATAAAACGGATACAAATAGAAATATTCTCTTACACGCATTACTATAAACAATTGCACCGTATAAATCATAGTTGACAAGAAAATGCTTTGAACCAACAGTTTAGTACCCCTGCAAAGGTGCAGAAGGAATCGTCAACCTTAGTACGATTCGGATAGAGTTAAAACACGAACGATTCTAATGATTCAATGACTGCATGCGATGCGACCGCCCCATCGCTTAAAAACGACTTGAATCGAGTTTCGCGTAAATTATGGGACAACCCTAAACAATGAGTAAAAAAAGCTTCATTCGCTAATGGATTTTGTTCTCAAAAATTAATTCGGGTACTCGAAAATTGTTTGTACGCACCCAATCCACCCTAGGTAGGGTTGGATCTAACGAGATACTTGGTTAGTTATTTATGGAAGCGGTATTTAACTGCTTTTTATTTTGTGCTTTTTAGTGATTATTTCAAAAAACTCGCCTAGAATTATAAAAATAATAATGATTCTTAAATTTTCATATATGGTTTATCAATTATTTGAATTAAAAAGTAGGAAGACAAAACAAAAATACAATACGTACAAACATATTATGAAATAAATAACACTATTTCAATTAATGCGGACACCTAGTAGTAAGTGGTTTAGTAAGTTTTTTAACCCTTGGCCAATGATTTAAAATAATCAGTATAATGGTTGGTAAAAATAAAAGATAGCCAAGGCATCGAACCTTGGACCCTCAATTGAAAAGCTGAGTTGTAACCATTAGGCTATCACTGATCTTAAAAAAAAGTAAATATAGAATACATATTTTTGAAAAATATACCTATATAGTTCAACCTATACAAAACAGTGATAACCTAATGGTTGAAACTAGCCCTCTCGATCGGGAGGTCCGAGGTTCAAACTCAGGTACGCACCACTGATTTATGTGCGTATTAGAAATTAAATATCACTGCTTTTCGGTAAAGGAAAACATCGTGAGGAAACCTACACGACCGAGAGTTCTTAAAAAAAAGTTCTCGGAGACGTGTGAAGTCCACCAATTCCGACTTGGCCAGCGCGGTGGACTATGGCCTAAACTAATTCTGAGAGAAGACCCGTGCCCAGCAGTGGGCCAATAATGGGTTGATGAGAGAGTTACAATTTTTATGTCTCAACCGCTAACCGTTTGAAAAAGCGTTTATCTTCTATCTGCCGGTAGCCCTTAGCCTCCTAGGGGCGACAAAACTAAGATCCACGTGAAAGGGTGAAGTACCATTGTTTAATCCCTATCTAACTTTTTAATTTATTAACTGAGGGGTTGCCGCTCGTAAAATTACTTTTATTGTTCGTAACGACGTCTCTGCCTACGTGATAACAATTTCTGTCTTATATATCACTTTTATTGAATAGTGCTTTCTTGAAACCATTTTATCTAGACCTACATACTGAACAGTTAATTTTAAGCTATGGTTCTTTTATTTTGGTTGTTTTGTGCTCCGCGTGCGGTACGTAAAGATTTTTGAGTCAAGTGCCTTTTGTCATTGTAAGGTCGAGGTAGCGTTTAGACAATTGTTTAAAACCTGTTTGTTACAATTACGAGTGATTTACTGTAATGGGAAAGCTCTACGATTTGGTAATTGTGGAAAAAACTAAACGAGTTGCAACTAGAATCGGTTTTTTAGGAACGCAACGTGTAGCTAAATTGAACTTATGTCTTCACAGACTGACTGAAATTCTATGTATAGAAAGATCTTCTTAAGCAATTTTGTGATATTTTTCTATCGTGACAAGTTGTCGATTAAGACTATAATCGAATGCTAAGATATTTATTTTAAATGGGTACCTATATCAACATCAATATTGGCATAATAATTGGCAAAACTTGGCATAAGTAAATTATCGACATTTATTCGATTATTATTATGCTTCTCGTCAACCCATTAGGTATTATCCCACTGCTGGGCACGGGTCTTCTCTCAGAATGGGAGAGATTAAGTCCACCGCGCTGGCCAAGTGCGAATTGGTGGACATTATTACGCTTATATGTATATATTCAACATATAAATAAAGTAATCAAAATCAAGTAAAATTAAACTCAAATCAAAAACAAGTCCTGCAGCCCAAATAGCAACTAACGCAAGGTCAATAAATAAAAGTTGGTACACAAAGAATCGAATCAGACCTAACCCTTCAATCGTACTGTAACAATCTATAACTTTTCCGAGAGTGAATAGAAAGCGGGACCTCTGGTAAACTAAATTTTACTTGGTATTCAAATGCGGTCTCTTATAAGAGGGGAAAACATTATCGAAATAGCGACAGCACTCCACTGAGGTCCCGTGTTGATTCTATCAAAAATCTACTTGAAAATCTGCATTCTGTGTAATGTCACAGCATTCAACACAACGTCAGTAAAATAAAGTACGAAATATTCAAACTAATTCCAAATACGTTTCTTTAGTTCCTTGAATCTTTCTCCATAATGCAAAACATTTTTAAATTATTTTACATTTTTATAATTTAGCAAAATGGCACTAGATAATTCTTTGAAGCAAAATACAACATCAGTGTTTGTCGTGCAAGGTGACTAGGATGGGTAGAAATTTGGAAATGGAAAGATCCTAAATATGTTAATTATTGTTCTTATTGTACAGATAATAAGATTATTATCACTTCTTCAATGGTTATTGAAGAATTATGCTTGACAAAACTAGATATATAGAAAATACGCATAAACTTTTACTGAGAATAACTAACATAACAGAAATCGGTAAGCACTGAACATCAAATACAGTGTCAGCAAAAAGAATCTTGGCCAAGTTTCTAACGTAAATGTCTATTGGGAAAAAGGTCAGGGCGGTTTTGTTAGGAATATTTTATGCAGATATTGGGAGAGTATTGTAAATGTACAATTTATAATGTGACAATAGAAAGGTTTGATTAGGTTTTGCCCTATTTTTTATACTCAAGTGTATAGTGGTACTCAGTATAAAAGTGGGAGGTACTTTTTCACAGTACAGGTAAAGTTTTTAGGAATTATTTTCTCAATATTGCCTACAATATATCCTAACTTCTTTTTTGTACTTCTTGTCACGTTTTGACATCATTGTAACTAATTGCTTGGATAATAGAATGTAATAATGGAATTTTACAGGTGGTAGAACCAGTGTAGTTTTACCGGGGAGATACGACCGCAACACTTATCGCTAGCGTGAAGCAGTTCTTGCGTTTCGACGGAAAGGTGGTAGGTAGTTCGATGGAGGATGGCTCACCTTTACATAAAGCGATCGTGTGAGTCGGGCGTAGCAACGCATCTGTGATTGACTTCAGATAGAAACCTTGTTCTATATGAATTTGCTTACAGATGCTGCTTACAGTCTATGGCCAGCAGTGCCCACTTACCATCAGGTGGTTTTTGTGCTCTTGCAATATTATAAAATAAAACTAGCAGAACTAACGCGACTTCGTTGGCGCAGACTATAATGTAATCTATCCGACAATACATTTGAGATCCATACATAAACATGTCCCTCCCTGCATCTATATAGTAGAACATTTTTGTTCAATTATCAGTAGGTAATGCAGCGTATGCGATAAAATAAATCCCTCTTACGTGTTCTGGCTTCTGGTAATGAAAAAGCCTATGTTACTCGGCGATAATGTAGCATTCTAGTGGTGAAAGAATTTCTAAAATCAGTCCAGTAGTTTTTAACTTCATTCATAACAAACATACAAAAATACAAAGCTTTCCTCTTTATAATATTAGTATAGATATTATAGATAAAGTTATTAAAACACTCAATTCCAGTGGTTTTAATAATAAGCTTGCCTGATGACAGCAAACTCGATTATATGTACTTTTTGTACATAAAGTAACGACGAAATTGGTTATCAACGTGAGTCACAAAGGCCAGAAAAAATGGAGGTCACCCAGAACCATATCTTTGTCACCTGTTCTCACAACAGTTTTTCCCAAGAGGCATCCCATATTTTCAATTCAAATCGGTCTTTCTCCATTATACGAAAAACCTCGCTTTGGATAGATGTAAATAGCACACGACGACAGCACCATTTTATACCAAACCCTCGTACCACCTATAAAAACGGAACATACACCTTATTGTGATACAAGATGGTACTCTAAAATAGGCGGATGGGTCCTCTTACGCTGGTCGGGTATAATGTCGCCTCAAAGTCGATATTTTATTCCTGCTTGTTAAATCTCATTGTCGTCTCGAGATTTCTACTTGTTACCTTACGGGAATGAATGTTATTTTATTTGAATGCATCGGCCCTCTTTAAAGTGTTAATCCATTGAATGTATGGCGGTTGTTGTTTATTTTTTCATCCGGACCCTCTGGTTCTTCGGAGGCCATATGTTTTTGATCAACTGGATTTGTTACAGCATTATAGCTCCTGTCAATATTTATCGTGGAGTGGCTAGGTAGTTTTCGTGTGAGAAATATTAATTAAAATGTATATTTAAGTATGTTCACTAATCTTGTATAAGTAAGAACTTATACTTAATAAAGTTGAGTTGGTAAAACTTGAAAAGCCTTATGTTGTTATGAACCTTCATAAATAATGTATTTTAATGTTACATATAAATTTGTAAGATAAGATAAGATAACATATAGATATTTTTCTTTTTGCATCTTGATTATTGGTTTTACGCACATTATTTACAAGTTAACAGGGAACATCATATACATGTGGCAGAAAATATTAGTTTATGAGTTAAAACCTACATTCAAAACAGCTGTGTGAACGTTAAGATTATTCATAAAGCAATAAACGTCCATCTGATATCCATTTTGTTGAAAACAATTTTACACACAAAAGGGATTAGCGAACAATTCATATTGCACAACATCCACTGGTCAACGCACACGTCCTGATCTGCGCGAGCGCATCTATTAAACATGGACTACAAAACTAACAGAAATGTTTTAAATATTTTAACAAATTTCATCATTCATCGTAATGCTGGAATCTAATTCGATAACCGTTAATATAAGTTTTTAAATCTTATGCAAAAGGTTGTAAGGACGTATGTGTTTTATATTATTTCATGCAAAATCTACCAGTCGGATTTTGCTGAATTTGGCATACACATATTTTATGACACACAAGGTACTCATTACTGTTATAGATGCGACCGAAGTGGGTGGAGCTGCGAGTAAAATATAAAAATAAAAGTATTTGTAGATGATTGATCAAGATATGAATGTGCTCAATCAAAAATATCATAGATAATGTGAGTGAGTCATACAAACATATTATGTGTGTCTTTACTTACGAACAAAAGCACGGTAAGAACAAATTAATGCCGATATACCCTTGTAAGATTTTTGTAACTTCAATAATAAATATTACCTATGTACGTTGTGTTACACGTTGGCTTAAAAGGACGCAAATTTTCATGAGTTTATCGTGCCATTTCTAAAAGATTGAAATCTGTGGTGGAAACGATCGTTGTAGATTTAATATTGGGGGCGCGCAACTGCCGACCCCATAGTTCTCGCGGATTATGGTGATTTGAAGCTAATAGTTTCCGTTTAACTATTAGACTAAGACTTTACTTTTACACCTTTAGGCTAAGAATATTTCAGGATGGTCCAAATAATTTAAAAATGTCTTTAGGTCTCTAGGCACTTTTTTAAATTTCTATTTATGCCGTTCATATAACTATTTATCATATAACATTGTTACGTTTGATACTTATATGAAGTTATAAAATAACAAAAAAACAAAACTTTTACTACTGCAGTTCAACCGCATAACCCATACAGGATACCATTATGTTGTTTAACAAAGAAAAGAATTAAAACACTAAAACTGCGAACAACAATGGCTTGCCCTTATTCGTTCAGAGCATTTACAAGCTGAATTCCCGCTAAATTCTCTCCCAAAACGCCCGTAGTGTCACCAAATGCGTGAAATTATCCAACAATGCACGGTAATGATCCTTCACGGGTGAAAAAATAAAAATAAATACATAAAACTTTACTGCACAAACTTATTTCATGCACTTGGTTATGCGAAAGTGATCTTTAAGAGCAGAATGTTAACGTAAGATCATCAGATGACGTTGTTTTAAAATGTGCAAATCAAAGTTGGTCCGAGAACAAAATCATTTTGCGAGCTCCAACATGAATGACCACACCTTTTGTGTATGAGATAAGGGCTTAAGTTGCATAGTTACAAATTTTTCCAAGTGCTTTAAAGGACTATTTTAAAGTCCGCTACACCTTTACTTGTCATTACAAATTGTGATCAGTGGGGGGCTTTCGACCGATTGTTTTCTGATTTTTTGGGATATGGTTGATACTCTACATTGTATTAAGGGAAAATAAATTCACTGACTATTGTTACACACTATGGCATACAAAAGGGTAGCTTCTGCTTAGTTACAGTGTTTAGTTTTGTGGTAAAAAGCATTATGATGCGGGCGTCCTTGCGGGAGTTCTTTTTAGGCCTAAATTGTTCGTTGTATGCATATTGTTCTTTTTGGTTTTAGATCATTGTATACAACTTTATATTTGTCGTGTATCTAGACGTTACTATTGTTGTTAACAAGCTTTAAATTTCAAAGAACAATAGCTATTTTGGTAAAAGGCAAATTTTAAGGTGTTCTTCCGTATTTAATGTTACCAATAAACAATAAAAGGTTTATTTAAGGTAAGAATACTATTCATATTGTTTCATGGTTCCGAATAGTAGTTTTGTGGTCATCCTCTTTTACCTTAAATTTACGAACATAAAATATAATCATAATATCATCATTTATCATCATAGTAGGCGCCACCTATACTAATCTGAATTTGTTGTTTTGAGTCAATACTTATTTCATCTTAATGATTTTAATTGTATCAGTCTTACAATAAATCTATATTAAGTGGTATGAATGTAGGTAAGTGATTTCTTATTATTGTTTTAGTTTATCATTTAAGATTTGAAACACACGGTCACATAAATTGCCTTCTTTCCTCTGTATATATCTGTTTCTTCTTTTCATTCTATGGAATTTATTGAATATATCTCTTCAGTACCATTATTTCCAATCACATAATTTCCAAGTATAAATTTGCGGTGAGACTTGAATCCAACGATGCATATTCCATGTTTAATGTCGACACGTCGACTTCAAATTATGCGTGTAAATGCATATTTATGTCCTGGTCGTGTGCCTGTCTTATAATTTTGATATATGCATCCAGAGAAGCAGGCGTGAGATTATACTACAGTAATATTGATTAAACCTTGTTTGCAATATGTAATGCATTAGCATTATTGTTTTCAGAAGTTCTTAACTGTGTTTAAAAGTGACTGTAGTGTCATGAATGTTAATCAATGCAAAATAGAACCTAATGCCTCCGGGTTGTGTATTTTATTTATAAAATGTAGTTCCACAAAATTTATCTGATTTAAGAGGTATATGATATAGTTCATTTAATGTCTGTATCCTTTCTCATATTATCGTACGTGTAATTGTGTATAACTTCATTACCTCATACATTAGCTACAATGCGCTAGTAATGTATGTGTGGTATGTGACCGAGGCGACGTCCCGTCTGCCCGCGTCGCCTCGGAATGCGGTCCGGCGGGAACGCGCCCAACGCATACAGATGTTACGCTTCTAACATTGGGAAATGGGTTTACTTGCAAATGAGACAAATACAAAACATGTAAATAAAATGATGCGAGGAAAGAAAGTTTTTGTAAGATATCGAAAATAGGAAATCTAATATATAAAATTCTCGTGTCACAGTTTTTGTTGCCATACTCCTCCGAAACGGCTTGACCGATTTTTACCAAATTTTATATGCTTATTCAGTAGGTCTGAGAATCGGCCAACATCTATCTTTCATACCCCTTAAGGTTTGTCCACCCTTAACATTTTTTTTATTTTTTATATGGCAAAACAACGTTTGTCGGGACAGCTAGTTGTATATATTTCAAGGAGTAACAAGTATATTTATTAAAATTAAATTATTAAGTAATAGGTATATTAGTAGTAACATCGACAAAGGAGAACATGTAAGAAATAAGCTTTAAATTTTCAGATTAAGTCTAAAACAGTTACTACAGTGTCATCATCAGTAAGGAGGTCCATGTGATAAATAAGTAAGAATATAAGTAAATAGATACGAATATGAGAACCAAAACAAATGAGCATAATACGTATTCAGAATTAGACTACAACAGTTATCTGACCTCTCTATCAATTGAGTTGCTCTAAGAACTTATAGAATATCAAGGTGACGATAACTGATGATTTTTTAGATTTAGAAGGGTTCGAATTTCATTATACAGAACCCTCCACGTCCAATACAGGTTCACACACGCCAGTTTACATGACTATAGAACAATTTTACGCTACTTCTTAACGCAAAGAATAGGCTGTGATCATCCCACACGTTACAGAAACGAATAATAACATTATTATGGAGTACCACTTATGACCACCATAAAGCGTTGCTACCAAACAGAAGTTCATCGAAAAATCACCCCTATGGTTAATAAAATAAATGCAATTGGCCCTGAAGTTACAGGTAAAGAAAGTTGGTATATTAGAGTATATTTTTGAGCGTCTTTGTCGCTTGATCACCATTCAGGAAATCACAATGTGAGCACGTAAGCAGTCTTTGTAGGGCCTCGTTTATAAACCTACCGTGTCACAGGGCAGACCATGGTCCACCCAATTATACCTTTGCCTTTGAAACTGTTGTGGTTAAAAAGTTTCTACCACTTTCGATACGAAGAATAGAAAATGACTTTAGTAAAACTTTTTAAATGTGGTAGTTGTCGATTGGTAAACTTTTTACTGTACCATATATTTTCTTGTAACATATCTTAGAATGTTTCATTTTAATATTTTAATTTGAAGCAACTACATGTTATTAAATATACATAGGATAGGATAGTCGATAGGTGGTAGAACCAGTGTAGTTCGACCGGGGAAGTACCACCGCCACACATATTTCTAGCTTGAAGCAGTTTTGCGTTTCGATGGAAGGGTGTGATCGCCGGCACACTTTTATATGACGCGACTATCTTAGTCCTCGGGAGATGCGAAGGATCTGTTATTTACTTCAGATAGAATCCCATGTTCAGTATGAAGTTGATTACAAGTGTCCATGAGCAGCAGTGACCACTTCTCATCAGGTGGAGTGCATGCTGGTTTGCTACTTCAGTGAGATAAAAAAAAATCAAGAATAGTTTAATTTTCACAATTTGCGAATCCAACATTTCACAATAGCAAAACCATGTTTTGCCATATAAGAATTGTAGAAATATATTAAGGCTGGACAACCCTTATCACTAAGGGGTATGACAAATTGATGGTGGCCGATTCTCAAACTTACTCAATATGCTCACAAAATTTCATAAGAATCGGTCAAGCCGTTTCGGTAAAGTACAGGAACGAACATTGTGACACGAGAATATTTATCCGACTTCCCAAAGGAAAGAGGTTATCTATTCGTCACGTATATATTTATTTTTTTGTATATATTAGATTACGTATAACAATTGTAATTGAATATGAATATATCCTTAAGACATTTTAAGGACATATTCATAATATTCATTCAGACTAAAAAACTTTAGTATAATATTTAAAAAAGTACCAGAAACAAAATGCTGACGTAAAAAAATGAACAAAGATGTCGACGAGCAGTTATTATGATATCGTGCTAATAAGGTGTTGGACATACAAGATATAGATAGGTACATAATGAATTGTAACTAGGTTAGCTCACAACAAAGAGTTGTAATATTTAACCTTTGTTACGGCGCAGAACCATTACATTACATTTCATTCGGTTCCAGAATTATCAACGGCAAAAACTTATCTTGACTTTCTTAAGCTAACCTTTTATGGAACAAAACCCAAATGATGTTTCACTTTTGTCGCATTAAGGTGTCAAAGGCATTAGGAAATTTTGTGACAAAGGCGTTATTTTCATTGTTTTCAAAATAAGCGATTGTCGTGCGACTATCGTACCATCTCACGACCGCGCTCTGAATGACAATCTGTACGTTAGAATCGGCACAAAATATTTACGAAAAATTAGACAAAGGTGAGACCGATCGGTTTGGTGGTGCGGTGTGGCGTTTGATCTCGTTAAGGTGCAGTTTCGTTAATGCGGATAATCGATTCGTTCAACTAAGTAGGCAAGTAATTGACAGTTGCATCATTAGAGTCAACTTTGTCGAATTAAGCGCTGTACGTAATTTCATGTAGTTTTCTTGCAATAATTGCTGAATAGTAACTTAATAATAGAAGTCGCACAGTTGATTGTATCTAAAATAGCAATTGGCCTACTGATTTGCTTGCTTATATTTTAAATATGTCCGCAAAAAAAAACAAACAGTAAAATAAGAAACGACAGTGAATGATCGCAAATAGGGCATAAAAACTAAAATAGTAATCCACATATATCCTTATACTGATTCGATTATGTGTAATTTTGTAACAAGTATAAGTCAGGTTAGGAAGTATAAGTTTGGAAATACAAGTCGGCGTATCGAAACACCAGCTTAACCAAGCCATGATAAGAGCAACATTTAAGATTCACTTATTGTTGCGCTCGCCGCTTTTAAGATGGTCCTGATAACGGCGATGTTGACAAAAGATCTCGCGCCGCGCTAGCTCTTTGTCGATTTAGGGGTCCTCGTGGTACTAGATAATTAACAGAAACGACCGGTGGTCGCGTGGTGCAGGCGTATCGGGTTCGATTTCTGGCTAGAAACAAATAAGCTGGTTGTTTTTCTCAAAAACATTTTCAGATAGATATAATAAATTTGGAGGTATTTTTTGCTTAATTACGAGAACTTTAAAAATATTGAGTGTAAAGGGATTTAATCTCCTCATCATTATTGCAACCTTATTAAAATTTACATCAAACGCTTATTTATTTTTAACATTAAATATTTCTAAAAGTTTGCTGTGCTTTAGAACACATTTATTTTCAAAAAATTGCGATATACAAGACAACTTAAAGGATTTACTTCTTAATTATTTGGTATTACATTTAAGGTCGAAGTGGCGCAGATTAAGGGAGGCCTATGACCAGCAGTGGACTTTCAAAGGCTGATGGATGGATGAATGGATGACATTTAAGGTGCTTGAGATCCTAAGTTAACGTTTCTGTTTAGCAGTAATTTCTCTGTTTTAACACACCCTTCAAACAAAATACAACAGCGCTAGCAAGCGATAACTGATTTCTAATAAGCACACAACTTTGAAAAGATCGCCTGGAATTCATCAGGTCTCAGACATTGCATTGCAAGGCCTTGTTTTAACCACTTGCTTAATTGCCTTAGAGTTCTACCAACCTCTAAATGTGTTTTACAGCTCAGACCGTAAAGAATCCGCTTATTATTCCGGGTATTTAGAGCAGTGATAGACCTTGAAACATGAAAAATTTAAACTGTTTATTTACAAACTTGTTTAAGTCATTTCAATCTAGTCATCAGAGATAGCGACGCATCTAAGGCTAACTCCTAGGGCTCAGATCTTATCAAGTGATGGTTGCCATCAAGTAGACATGATTGTTCATTATTTTTATATAATAAAAAATATATGTGAAAAAATAATTATCTGAGTATAGGTACTTAGAATTCATGTATACTCTATAATTCTATAGACTTAAAATACCTATTGCAAGAAAACCACACCTCATATATTATATTAGACACTCATAAAACCCATAAGATATTATTGTAAAAAATTCCTACTAATCCTCATTTATTAAAACCCAAAATCATTAACACGACAACCCTTTTCACGCCAAATATAAAATTATTTCGCGAAAACAAACCACACTTCGTCCTTGGACGTTATCTGCTGGTTCTATTAGCAGCGAGAAACTACAAGCTACGTCTTCCTTATATATGTACATATTTCTGTGTAGTAATATTGATTGTCTCATACACAAAACATTTCTTACGCTGGCGAATTAAGCACAAAATTTTAGATAGGATTGTTACATAAGGAATATGAACTATTCCTTTTTATATTTTCGGAATAGATCTTCTGCAAAGTACTTAGCTGACAGATGAGATATAATAAATATGAAAAATATATTATTATATATTTAAATATATATATTATTATATATTTTATTTAGAATATAGATAAAGATAAATAATTTTAATACTTTCTCTTTAATTTTCTTACTTTTTTATTGTTTTGTGTTTGTTTTTTGTATGTACCAACTTTTGTTCAATGTTTTGTACATGTATTTTGTGTTGTATCTTACCTAAGTAATGAAATAAATGTTTTATCTATGTATCTATCTATCAAAAATATACAGGAAAAGTAAAAGCAAGCATACTGTACATACTTTTAATTGTTTTACAATTAAAAGTATGTACAGTATGTATATACTGTACATACTTTTAATTGTAAAACAATTATTTAATTAGTAATACTTTTTTTCGTTTTTCTAAATATATTTTCTGTATGGTAACGAAAAATGTCATAAGAAAATCGCATAGTCCTCAAACGAGTGCTTTTGTACAAATCTGTGAATATCTTACATATATCTATTTCACGGTACGACAAGTCCATTAATAACTAATTTGGCGTATTCAAACACTTGGCCGATTTTTGTATGGCATGAAATTTATGAGTTATCCACGTCCTTTTTATGACAAGCGTTTTATCATAAATACGTCCTTATTATGGTTTTACGCCGGCCGATGACGATTGGATTTCGACTGAAGTTAACTGGAAATTAGTTTTGTAATGTTGTACACTCATTGGACAATCTGGACAAGTAGCAGTACAAGAAGCAGCTGATATAAGTAGCTCGCTGTACTTTGAATTTAAGAAGATATTGAAAAAAATATTAGTATTAGATAACCGAAAAAGACGATACCGATACCGATTTAACATGCAGAGGCCTCTTGTTTCAGTCCCCGGTCAAACAGATTTTTTTAACTGACTGAAGTAGCAAACGAGCACGCAGTCCACCTGATAAGTGGTCACTGCCGCTCATGGACATCTATAATCAACTTCATACATAACATGGGTTCTATCTAAAGTTAATCACTGATGCGTTGCTACTTTCGAGGACTATGATAGTCGCCTCATATAAAAGTGTGCCGGCAACCTCACCCTTTCATCGAAGCGCAAGAAATGCTTCACGCTAGAAATAGGTGTGGCGGTGGTACTTCCCCAGTCGAACTACACTAGTTGGTAGAACTAGTGTAGTTCGACTGGGAAGTACCACCTTAAAACTATAACTTAAAAAATAATTTTGATTACTGGTTTGAGTCGAGTGGCCTATGGCATCCACGGCGCATGACAGTATGCATGCATAAAACCCAAATGCTACTTAAACAGGAACAGGATTGTCTAATATATAAAATTGTGAATAGTTATTGTAATTAAATAAAATGATATGAAATGTCTTTATTTTGCATAGGCCTGCCTACCTTACAAATTGTCAGTTAAAAAAATATATATTTTTACACTACCACCGGATCGGAACACGACCTCAACTGTGAAGATCCGGCAAGAAACTCAGTGGGTTTATCTTTATTCTTAGTACATCTTTTTTATTGTCATATTGTTTTTACATTGGTTATTAAAGTTAGCTCCAGTAATGGTGATTTAGTTCCAAATATTTAATTTTAATGGATTTTTTTATAATAAGAATTCTTATACTAACATAAATAAAGTAAAGTAAATAGATACAAGTTAATGGACCTCAAAAATAACTTTCATTACGTTCATACTACAGGAATCGAACCCAGTACCCGTTGTCAGAGCTCACAGTGACCGCAGGTTGTCGGTACCAACAAAAGGTGTCATAGTGGCATGTGAGGAATGTCCGTAGGATCTGTGGATCGTTTTATTTTGAATCGGAACATAAATTTTGCTTCGTCCCACTAATGTAGGCACAAATTAGTCATAGTGTGGATTATAATGCAACTTAATTATATTTTTCGCTGTCTCTACCATGAATATATTAAATACGAGCTGTGATTTATTCTCAGGACAGGTTCTAACATAGTAAAAATAACGGCTAAACAAATTATGTTATTACGATAAAAATATAAAAAGAATCCTTAATAATTTTAAAGGATTTTTTTTAAATATATTAAAATTCGGTAGATAATGGTAATAAACATAACATATAAAAAACTTGAATCCATACGTGATTGATTAAAGGTTCATCAGGTCGTCAATAAAAGTTATTATTATTATTATTTATAAGTCATTTGAAGAGAAAGAGAGTAAAAAGAATAACTTAATTTGTGGATTTTAAATGAATTAAAATGTAATAACATAATACATTATTCACTAGCTTATTCCCGTGCGTCTCTGTAGTTCCGGGATAGGGCTACTGTATCCCCTGCCTGTCGTAAGATGCGCGTAAAAGGGGCTTCCGGGGTTGCGGGCGGCTAGATTGGGAGCTGGAACCGTTCGGTCAGGCGACCCCGGGTATGTGTGGTCGCATACCGTCGTAAAGTCTAGACGGAGTGGTGGGCCCAGCCGCCCATATGTGAGGAGCCCGATGGGGCAACGCGCTTGGAGGATTCCGGTTGCGTTCCTTTAGGGATCCCGGAGTCCTCTTTGTAGCACCGAGGACGGCCACCGGGTTTTAGTGCGGTAAAAATCTCACATAATCTTGCGTCGCTCTAAGGGCGTGGCGTACTTTTTGAAGGTTTCCCCCTCGAGAAAAAAAAATACCGATAGTTTTGGCATAAAAGACGAACAAAAACACATACATCAAATTTTTGCATTTATAAGATTGTCTTTGATAATAGCGTAATAGCGCTGCAATCGTTTATCTTTTATCTAATAGAAAATTAATTACAATAGGTACACACGTAGTATGGTACAATCATAACCTTAAAATAATTACAGTAACTTTATTAAACGTACAATGATAAGACTTAATAAATAAGACACTATAATGACACAGTAACTACTAAAACATGTAACATGGCTACAGATTCCTATCTCTTTGGTTTATTTACAAAAACATCTTTAATAGAACCTCCGCATTATCATAAGGTCATTAATACTTTCTAAAGTTACCAAAAGAGTCCCTAACAGGTTGTTTTTACAGTCGTTTATTGTGTAAATGTTTAAACTACCTTGTGCGCTAATTGGGATATGAAAGAAGTCATAAATTTCCGTGGGCGGCGATCATTGTGAATCCGATCCTTAATTAAAAACCGTTTATGGTGTTGTAAACGTGTCTAAAAGGCTATAGATTTAACAAGTTGGTTATATAGAAGTGTCATGGGAAAATACACGAAATGTATTGTAAGTTGTATAATTGTGTAAAGACGGTACTTATGCATATACTTCAATGGCATAGGTCGCCTTCGACCAGGTGAACCGAGTACCTGAAGAAGACAACAGATTACCGCTGCATTCAGACGGGAGAGGAGCGGATAGAGTAACGCAATTCTTCCGGTTGCGTTCCTTTGGAGATCCCGGTGTCCTCTTTATAGCGCCGAGGACGGCCACCGGGGGGTTTTAGTTTTTTAGTACGGTAAAAATCCCACATAACCCTGCATCGCTCCCACTACATGTAGAGGCATAGGTCCTGGGCATAGGCCTAGCAGTGGACTTTAAAAGAATGATGGATGGACGAAAATAGCAGGGACGCTATGCGAGGCATTCTAGCTTAAACTTCAGAAGTACCATACCGATCAACAATGTAATGTAGAACTTCTATTAAATTCGAGATTGATTTCTAGAGTCTATTCGAGGATGATGATATATTTCTTATCTAACTATACTGATTGATCTAAATATCCCCCACCTATGTACCTATTTAACCAGTTTAATTGACGGAACAACGATAAACCTCACACTTACATCAAAAAACAAACATAGGTACATATATGTATTTGCCATATGTATGAAACATGAATGAAACTTGAAGAGGTATACATGCCGCTGATGTAGATACAAGGCAACAATCTTAGTCCACAGAAGGTATAACTCATGTACACATGGACTTCAAGTAGAACCCCCTTTCAGTATTAATTTGATTAGAAATGTCTGTTCATTAGCTGCTTAGTTTTTATATAAAAATTATAAATGTGCTTACACACAATCCGACCATTACTTATCATTCTACCGTTGCGAAAGTGTCAGTTCTACAATATTTATAGCTCTGTATCGCGCAGTCGGTAGCTCATCATTAGCGTTTGGCGCGAACTTACAACACGAGGTAATTGGGCCTATATATCATCGTCCGTTCGTCCGTCCGTCCGTTTTATTACTGGACCACAGTAGCAATAAACCTGTGAAACGTGAATTTGTTATTCCACTATTGTAAAGTACGGAGCTTTATGGTATGGAAATAGCGAACACGTGTGCAGTCCATCTAATGTGGTATGTCTAAAGAATTTAAAAATGATAAGGTGAAGTGATGATATATGCTTATATTTCATTCAAAGAAACGTCATCTTCTAAAATTCTAACTCTGAGTGGTATCTAAAGTATAGGTTTGTAAGGTTTAAAACTAGTGTAGTTTGGCCATGCAGCCACACCGATATCAATTTTGAGGACAATATTTGAGGTTTGTGAAAACTTTTAGACTGAAATTCATAGATATATAGATTATTACCAGAATCCTGCGTTAAAAAATCGATGTAGCAATAATTGGGAATAAGATATTTTCCCACAATAAAAAGTAGCCTATATGTTAATCCAGAGTGTAAGCTAACTACCTACCAAGTTTTATGAAAATCGGTCCAGCCGTTTAGTGAAGAAGTAACAACCATACACATTCACAATCTTTCGCCTTTATAATATTAGTATGAAGTATGATTCTATTTTGAGAAAGCTACATTCAACCCATTGGATGGTAAGCCACCTATGGACATCGGTAATGATGACAAACTTCATACAGAAAATAGTGACAATCCAAAACTTATCGCAAAGGTAACAAACTTTGAGATCATTCAAGCTCTTTAAGATATCGTTATCATCTTCAGGAGTTGTAAAGCATGTGTAATTAAATTCAGGTAGAAACTCTAGATGAATTTGACTATTAATATCGATGAGAGGTAGCGACCACTTACCTTCACGTGGACAGCATGCTCGTTTGCTACTTAAAGTTATAAAACAATTCTATTCTTCTGTGATTATTTACGGCTTCAATTTTATAAGAAAAAATCAACGTATAAAAGTTTATAGCTACAAATATTAAAAAAGAACAGAAAAAGTCCTTTAGAAATTATAATCAAAATCATTTCAAAATTGCTATTATGCATGCAATATCGCGTTGCTTCCTGTTTTATTAATTCGTGAAGATAATTAGAATTCTTTGAATAGTATTCTGAACTTTTGATGTCCTAGAAACCGAAAATTATTAAAACGGAAATAAGTTAATAATTACTAAAACGTTGCTTGTTTAATGGATAGTTTTTGAAATTAATTACAGTAGCATGCCTTTACTACCTTAATTTTCTTACAATTTTTCCACAGGACATCCTGTTTTTTGGGTGCATTGGGACAACAATGTCAAAAAGACAAATTGAGGTCTACATTTCTTTTCAGACAGATTTGCGACTCATCATTCGCAAATCTGTGTGACATTTTTTTTTTATTTTACTGAAGTAGCAAACGAGCATGCAGTCCACCTGGTGGTAAGTGGTCACTGCCGCCAATGGACATCTGTAAGCAACTTCACATAGAACAGGGGTGCCTACTTACTTGCTTGCTATTGCTACTTAATTGCTATGTCATGTATATATGTAATGTAATATATGTATATAGACAAGTGCTTAACTTAGCTATATGCATGTCGCATGTGTGCACCCGGAATGACGTCACTTGCTAGTCATATATATGCTTTCTACAAAGTAATTCAGTAGCAACTAGAATTATCAACGCCATCTGATCTTATAAGCAACAGAACCCACTGTATCGTACATCTGATTGACACCAAAATTGACAAGAGCCTCTGCATTATAAAGGTTCTTTCCCATTGTCCGACTTGGGTTTCATAGAAGGGTCCATTTGAAAAGTATTTTACCTTATATGAACTTATGCTTAAGTTATTCGTTTTTTAGGTATTTGTCAACTCTAGAAAAAATTTAATGGTCTTAATTTAAAATTAATGCAATAAATATATTACTTATAAGAAACAAGGCCTGATGAGCTCTTCAAAAGAAAACAAAGTCGATTGATAGGTATGGCTTTGTAATTAATTTTCACGAAATACTATTTTAACTACTTACACAGTTTTAAATATGATATTAAAATATTGCCGGCAGATTTTTAAAGGTTCTGACTTCATAATTTTAACAGTTGTGCCCGTAGAATTTTTCCGTAAAAAATCGATACACCAAACCACGCTTTTACGTACAATAAATGATAATAAATTCATTGAGCTATGAATATTTCACATAACATTACCAATTGTTATTTTTAGGTACACAAATGTACCTGATACAGTTATAAAGGCGGTAGCACACACGCGGTAATGCGCTCCTTACGACACAATGACTTATTACAAGATAGCATCACGTTCAATTAACATTCCGAGAGGTTCCGAACGGGGTGTAGGGTTGCCACTGGGTGGATGTAGATTGAGATGTCATGTAAATTTGTGTTGTGTATTCATTGTTTGTTTGGCAACCCTTATATATTGTACTGCTGAACAATACTCTCTGTTCAGGAATTCTTCCTACTGAATCCTAGTTTTAAAGGTATAAAAGTAAGCCTACACTCATTCTTAATTTGTCGACAGGTAGATTCGACCGGGTAAGATCCACCAACACACTTCTTATAGCATGAAACGGTGGTATCTGTTTTCCGATAATAATATCCGGTAGCGAGAACATAACCTACCTTCCGATTGTAACGGCCACCTATCTAAATTCCGACCACTATCCACATTGGTTTTCTTTTTAAATCCATAGAAATCTACACCAATTAGTTATTGATTATCTATTAAACATAAAAAGTTTTAATTCGCAAGGTCTCCATGACAAGTAACCTATAAAACTCGATACCTACAAATTGCGTATTTGCGTATTACTCGACGTTGACAACCCTATCAGGCCACCGAGTAAATGTCAAAATGCCACTTTTGTACGGCGAGCCGAGCCGTGAGAAATTAAGCCTGTCCAAGTTTTTGTTCCGCTTTAAGAGCTCGTCTCAAAGGAATTGGAAGATTTTTTTGTCTCAATGAGTATGTGACAACGACGCCAGTAAATTAAAATGATAACGAGATAAGGTTGGGAAGTGATAGTTGATACTGCATTGGCGCATTGATCCGAAATGTGTTTTGGTTTCGAAAGGCGCTACTCTTCTTTCGTGTATAACGAGGTATAAAGGAGACTAAAGGATAAAGAATAAACGTCCTCCAAATAGCAAGATCCACTTATATCTGACTGAAGTAGCAAACGAGCATGCAGTCCACCTAATGGTAAGTGGCCACTGCCGCCCATGGACATCTGTAATCAACTACCCACAGAACATGGGTTCCATCTAAAGTCAATCAAAGATGCGTTGCTACTCCCGAGAACTATGATGGTCGCCTCATTTGAAAGTGTGCCGGCAACCATACCCTTCTATCAAAACGCAAGAAATGCTTCACGATAGAAATAGGCCACTTTCTATACTATGAGCCACTATAACTAGTGCTGGGCTTGTACATGTATGCTATATGTGGATATATTTTCAGGTATTTTAGAGCCTTTGGAGGATTTTTTTCTTTCTACCCCAAACCACTTTACATCCTCCTAAAAATGCTAATGAGCTCATTCTATGCGAATTTAGGTAAAACGTGAGCTCATTTTGTAGTTGATTACATATATCCATGTAAAGTGCTGGCTTTTTATTTCCAGCATTAGTAACCACACAATTATCCAATAGAAACATTAAGCGATTTAAACTTCATAAACAAATTCAAACAGAAATCCGTGTTTAAATAAAATTATAAAAAAGCCCAAGACAAACAACCATTCCGACATAATTAATGCAACAATAAATCAGAATTCCGTAACGAACCAAAATGGGAATTCAAGAAATGTCGCCCTGTTGCGTCCTTTATTAATCAAAATACAAGTTCGTGCACAAATTAAATTAAGGCTAAGAATTGGCTCCAATAAAAATGTGGCCACTGGATTATAAGCGGCAAGGAAACTAATGCAGTTACTAAAATTAACAATTATGCTTATTTAAATGAGCATAAAGATTAAAATCCTGATGACAGAGACAATATTGACGGTAAATAAGACGTGGTAGCTCTAAGGTGTCAACGTGCATGTAAGGTTATTTTGTTTTTGGAGATAATAAAAGATTTACGTCTTACGTCCCGCTGAGCCATCACGGCATCAGGCTTAGCTCTGCTTGTCTACCTAAGATATTCATACCGTTGAATTATTCATTATTTTATTATGATACGGTAGAACAAAGCACAAAAATAAAGAAAGAAATTAATAAATTTGTTCCATCTAACTTTGAAATATGCTATATTATAATTGTTTTACATTGCTTTTTCGAAAGGCTGTCACGTGGCACTGAAATAAATTTGGAGATCGTTTGATGCAAGACTAATTGATGACAATAATTAATTATATGTGTTATTTATTTCGCTGTTGTACATGTATAGCAGCGTGGTTCAACTTTGGAAACACTAATGTCAAACTTATATCTATCTATTATATTAACAGCAGTGTTCACTACTATGTTCTTGTTTGAAGGTAAATATGGTATGTCGTCAGGGAGTTATGAATCTCCAAGGCATTTCAAGTTAGTCGTTATTAGACTCAGACAAGACTCTGATCTAATTTGGGATTGATTACAGATGTCCATGAATGGGAGTGGCCACTTACCATCAGGTGGACTTCATAGTTTTTTGCTACGTTCGAAGTATAAAAAACACGCCAGGCACTTTTGGCAAATGCTTTGTTAAAGGAATGATTATATACAGTAGCGGACTTAAAAGGGCGATGGAAAGATACGATGAAATAAAAAAGAAAAAATGAAAGTCTTCCTGATTGGACTTAAGCAGCACAGAAAAGGGTAGAGTTCATTCCAACAGTTTCCAGGAATCAACGTAATGCACCTAGATTCCTGGAGATTTTAATCTTGTTACCGATATCCATAAACAAATATGACCACAATGACCTTCAAATATCTTTGCGACTGGAATTTTACAAAAAATACGTGATATAGCATAGATCATCTTTAGTCGGATAACTTTCAGTCAATCAATGGCTTATTTATAGTATAACTAATCACCCGTCGCAACAGTTGAAAGTCGACCGTAATTTAAATTAAAAAAATAAATTTCATATTGTCTAAACAAGCACGAATATTTCTCAAATTCAAATAAATTGTAATATTTTCAAGTTATCTTGAATGCACCCGTTAAAGGTAAAACGAGATTTAATTAGCTAAGCTGCATTCAAAAGCAGTAGCGGGTATTTGACAAAGACATCTGACATTTTTGACGTTATGTGTTTTCATATTAAAACATTGAATATTCTATTTCGTTTATTACGTATGAGTTTGTGTCATATGCAAGGTAGTCTGTGTAATGTGTTTTTAGTTGATTTTATGTATGTTTTATGCATTATTAGAAAAAAATATTAGCAATGCATTATTATAGATATGTTTTCTTTAAGAATAAACCTGTAAAACACCAACATAATAATCACGTGTACAATCAGTATCCAAATCAAAAATCGTATCTGCATTAAGAGATTCGTTTAATTCTAACAGATCGCAGCTGGAGAACGCTACCGATTGGGTGACTCTGTTCTAAATGCCCGAATATGTCCTTGTCTACCGCGGAATGACCCGCACTGCGTCGTTACGCGGCCGCGGTATCAAATGCTTAAGGAGACTGTACACTACCCTTGTTTACCATACTATGGGAACGTACCTGAATCACGTGACCATTTTAAGGGGCGAGGGAGGTCTAAGCTCGGGTCCCTGAGACGGTGTTTTTTTTTATTGAACTAGCAAACGGGCATGCAGTCCACCTGACGGTGAGTGGTCACTGCCGCCCATGAACATGTGTGAGCAACTTCAAGAACATGGGTTCTATATGAAGTCAATCACAGAAGTGTTGCTACTCCTGGGGACTAAGATGGTCGCCTCATAAAAGTGTGCCGGCAACCACAGCCTTCCATCGAAACGAAGAAATGCTTCACGTTGGAAATAGGTGTGGCAGTAGTACTTCCCCGGTCGAAATTGGTGTGATTGGTGTTCAACTATCTGGTTGCAAAAAAATGATTGAAAACTGTACTTATGAGCGACTACGTGACTACACTACACTATTATATATTAGGAGGGGGGTTCTTCTTATATACTACGGATGGTCACCAAGGGGAGAAAGGGAAGTCAAAACGTATCAAAAAGAAGTCATGTGGTTTGTATACGTTCCATATTGTTATCGTAAATGAGGCGACCAGTTTCCAGAAACGGCAAGTCAAGTTATTGGTTTCAGATAGAACCCTTCTTCTGCAGTGTTCAGTTGAATTGCATGCTCGTATGTACACTAACTACAAAAGTAGTAACTTAAATTATAGGATCTTTAACTATATTATTCGTACAAAACAGCAATATACTTACATATAATAATATCAAAAAATCCACTAATTTACACAGAGGCTTCTGTTTCATCGTCCGGTCAGTGCACATCCACGTAGCAATGAGAAAACGCGCGCAGCGGGACATCCAGAGCCACTTCTCGCATAAATTCGACATTTGTCACGGCATTAACACTCAAAAAAGGGTTTTTATCATGTCACCCTCGCATCCGGTAATCGCCTGGATATATCGTGCATCCTTTGTTGCTGCCGAATAAAATACCTAAGTCCGATACAAGATACAAGCTCTAGAGATGTTAAAACATGGGAATTGTTAGCTTAGTGCGGTTTTTTATTTATTTATTTATTTATTTATTTATAATAGGTCACTAACATACTAAGCACTAATACATACAAATAATTAATTGGAGGACGAAGATGCATAAATAAGTGGTAGTACAATTATGAGTGACGACTGCATGCAATACATCGTCATTATTTTGTAGAAATAATAATAAACATGACATAGAGTAAACTACACAACACATTAAATAAAAAGATTTAACAACAAGATTTAATAACACAAATTAGAAAAAAAAATCATATGCATTATATTGCTTATTATAATAATATAAATAAATAAAAATTACAATATTTTTTTTTCTTAAGCCTTACTAAATTGTCGGAAAATAAATCTAATTGTTTTAATGGTGTTAATTGCGTTTAGTGTTTTGAATATTTTGAAGTGCCATAATGCACAAGTTTACTAGTTTTCCAGGTGGTAGAACCAGTGTAGTTTGACCGGGAAGGACCACCGCCACACTTATTTCTAACCTAAAGCAAGTCTTCGGTGGAATGGTGTGGTTTACGGCTTAATTTTATATGAGGTTATCTTAATCCTCGAGAGTGCAAGCATCTGTGATTGCCTTTAGATAGAAACCATGTTCTATATGAAGTTGCTTACAGATGTCCATGGGCGGTATTAACCACAAGTGGGGTGGAAAAAAAGTAAACTTTAGGTTAATACTTAAATTGCTGTAAGAAACATTCTAAGCTATTATTTTTAAGAACGGAGTTTAACATAATAGAAACCATTAAAGTTACCACCACCACACCAATTTTTTAGCGTTAAGCATTTTGACTTTGAAGAATAGCATTTGTAATTGACTTTAGATAGAAATAGAACTCATGTTCTAGTTGAAGTTGCTTACAGGTGTCCATGGACGGCAGTGCCCACTTACCATCAGGTGGACTGCATGCTCGTTTGCTACTTCAATCAGATAAAAATAGTCCATCTGATAGTAAATGGTCGAAGCTCTATGGAAATCTGTAACCAACTTCACTCATAAGAATGATTCTATTTAAAGAAAATTAGATATGCGTTGTTAATTCTGAAGTCAAAGATAGTCTCGCTCACGGTAGAAATAGGTGTAACGGTGATACCCCCGCCTTCCTGGAAAAAAGCTCATATGCCAATTAGGTCAGGTACGGATACTTATACTTCGTATGAGATAATTGACACCACTTTAATGATTATACTAACCTCTCTTCTTGTTAATGTCGTATGAAGCGACTCAAATTTATAATCTAGGAGTTTGGCAGCGTCTTCCTGAGTAATATCACTTCAAAGCAGCCACCTAAACACATTCCATGCGCGGTGACCATTAGCAAAACCTTCTATCAAGGGTGGCCTATGACCAAAAGAGATCAATAATAGGCTGATTGTTGAATACATATATTAAGTAGAAAATATATTGGATTATTATTACTAGTCACCCGTAGCATCGGCCGAAATTCGACCGTAATTTAAATTAAAAATCAAATGTCATCTGACATTCTTGACGTTGTGTCTTTTCATTTTCATTTACTAAGTACATATGTGTTTGTGACAAATGCAAGGCAGTGTGTGTAATGTGTTTTTAGTTGATTTTATATATGAAAAATGCATTATTTGAAAAAAATATTAACATTCTGCACTCCTTCTCTACGTCCACTATAACCGTGCAAAATTTCATACTAATCCGTCCGCGGCATATTACTTAAAAATCCGTCACAAATTTTTGCTTCACGTATTAATATAATGATATCAACCGTGCTTCAGATTAAAACAAAAGATTATTTGATATAATATGTAATTTAATCACTACATAGTTTAATACAAAGTCGCTTCACGCTGTCTGTCCGTATGTATACTTAGATCTTTAAAACTACCCTACGCATCTAATGCTGTTTTTTTAATAGATAGAGTCACTCAAGAGGAAGATTTTTATGTATACATGTATAATAAACTAGAGAAACACTGATAATTTTAGATTTTCGATTTTTATGCGGAACGAAGTTCGCCATTCACTTCAACATACCAACATATACGAGTATATACGAGTAAATAATAGTATAGTAATAGCATCAATGACAGTGTTATAAAATAGAGAAGTGCTTCTTTTCTAACACTGTCATTGATAATTTAACTATATACCATTAATTATTACTAATCGATGTTAGTACTACATCAATTAGCAATATATAATTTAATAGAAAACAGCTATTTTTTGAAGCAACACTTATCTTCACACTATATTTCATTAATTTCAACAAAACCAAGCACCCAATGCTGATTTATAGCAATCGCGTAAACTATTAAGCCATGTGCACAAAGCTAATCAAATTTCCACGCCAGTGGCACATAAAACGTTACAGAAACATATAAACGTATCAAACAATAGAAACAGACGCGTTAAATGTAAAAAGAGAAAAACATCAATTGAAGTAAAGCGATTGAACGATTGTTGTCCAAACTTGTGATCCGATGCGCTAAATGGGGCAGAAATAAACGGTCCGCGAATGTGAACGCTGCTTAATGATTTAGAAATGTGTACCAAGGACCAAAATTAAGCTTTAGTTCAACTGAATAGAATGCGTTTGAGGTTTGAACAAACTGATGTTCGGTTTTCATGATGTTATGGAATAAAAACATTAATATTTGTTATCTCAGACTAAAAAATATACACAACATACTTGAATTCTAAACGTTAGCAAAGTATATAAAAAATTATATATATAAAATTTTATATGTATTAAAAAACAGTTGATATGTATGTATGACACAAGAAATCAGTGCAAAAGAATGAAATCATGACCAAATCTACATTAAATTCTAAATTACATGCATAATTCTATGTATTTACAAAATCTAAAATGACCGCTTAAAATTTCCAATTCTACTGTAATTTTTATAACTCATATGTAACAATAATAATAATATACAACATGAAAACAAAACATTATTTGAAACTGTTGCGCATATACAATACAAAAATCTACAATACAAATAATCCTTAGTCTTCGTTTTTGGTCTGAGTTTAATGACGATAATCGACCGTTTACCTCGTTTGCGATTTTTTTTCTATTTTTTCTATAAATTCAATAGACCGCTTTGTACCGGCGGTGCCTTTGCGCAAACCAACTCATGCGCGTACGAGGGCTATCGTGTTATTAATATTTTTGATACAATGATCTAAAGGTATGATATGGGATTTCCGTTTTAAGATCCGTAAGAAACGATTTATGATTGTTTATTTCCTGCTTTTTTGTTACTTTTGAATGAAGCAATTATTAGATATTCAGGCTTTTTATATTAACTACATTGAACATTAGATACCGAAGCACTTATGTTGTACAATGCTTTTAAGATTTAAATATATTACTTGATCATAACACACGCTTTCTACACTCATAGCCCCATAGTAGGATTTTCTCCTGTTTCGTGGATACCATGGACACACACAAGACGTATACACAAACACCCAGAGCAAGAATCCAAACTCATCATTCAGATACCTTTCTGACCGGGAATCGAACCCGGGACCCACTGCGCGTCAGACCGGTATGTTAATCATACCACCACGCGGGTCGTCAATAACTATTTGCATAATATAATGGTATATTGTAGTTGTTAATTGTTTCAATTATTTTCTACCTATTGAATATCTTATCATCTAAAAAACGATGTCGCACCGGTTAACTTAAAACAAAATGTAGGCAGCAAAAGTTTTACATTTTACATTTCCGATAAGAAATGTGTTTTATACAACTACATATCAGATAAATTTAGATACATAAGGAATCCCTAACGTGTCAATCCACCATTATCATTTACTTGAAATTATTTACAATCTATTAATTACACTCCACATAAAACGCCACAGACCGAGAAACGGTCTATTAAGAAATCTCAAAACACCCTTTTATATCGCGATACGATCTCCAACAGATTCTTATTAATAAAGTGGAATGTGCCGCATCACAAAAAACATATGTATTTGAGAAATAAAACAAAATAGCTTAAGTAGGTAGAAAAAGTTTCATTGATCGGACCATGGGTTGGCTACCCCTGTCCTCCTTTAATAAAACCAAAAGACAAGTCAAAATAAACTCTAAATTCAATAGTCGAAGTCAGAAATCCTTTGTTCGTTATTTGTCTCTAAGGCAGTGTCGGTAGTTATCCAGAAATCCGAAACAGTTGGTACACCTGTTCAAGGAGCGATGTTTAGCCCTTTACATATTTTTGTAGCGCATTCTTCAAATGCATTCTTTTGTGTTTATTTTATAAACGACTAGTCATTAATAGATGCTGATTCTGAGTCATCTGTATTTTCGGAAACGCTTATTGGCTCTTAGCGTTTTCACTTTCTTTGGTATTGCATCTTCTATGAATAATTTGTTTACTAGAACCTTTCCATTTTGATATTTTTGATTAGGTTTATAAAGTGCTTTTTATCGACATGATATATAAGAAATAACTGATTAGAATTCGGAAGCACGACTCCCCTCATTTCCAATTACACGAAGTATATCAACTTAGTTCTTAGCAGTGGAGATGGTAACACAATAGCGATAGAACATAGCCTGATCCCGACTGCCGTTGGTATGTTCTGTATAGTTACCAAAGGCAGTCGGTATCAGTCGGCAGACAACCAGTGGATGGGTGGCGAAACGAAATGTAGCTCGTTATTCTATGACCTTTAGCTAGGACTTTATTTCTATTCGGTATTGATAACAGACATCCATAGGCAACAGTGACGTCCCATCAACTATGTAGGTAGATTGCGAAATTGTTTGCTTCAATTTCCGCTACAAAATACAAGTACAGCATTGTTTTTTTTTTATCTGATTGAAGTAGCAAACGAGTCGACCTGATGGTAAGTCCAACTACCGCCTATGAACATCGGTGAGCAACTTCAAATAGAACATGAGTTCTATCTGAAGTCAATCATAGATGCATTGCTATGTAATCTCAGATTTATATGGTCGCCTCATATAAACGTGTGCCCGCAACAAAACCCTTCCATCGAAACGTAAGAAATGCTTCAAGTTGGAAATAGGTGTGGCGGTGGTACTTCTCCGTTCGAACTACACTAGTTCTCAGTGTAGTTCGGCCGGGGAAGTACCAATAGTAGCTAGTCTTATTATAAATGTGAAAGTTTGTGGGGGTGCATGTGCGTATGTTACTCTTTCACGCGAAAACTATTACATTAAGCTGAAATTTGGCAAACACCTATGTGTTTGCCAAATTTATATATATATATTTAAACTATTTTAAACCTAGTTTAACCCATAGGATACTTTACCTTGGTAGACGAGACCGAACCGAGCAAAGCAGCGGGTATAACCTAGTGCATATTTGACGTAAACTTGTTCAAAGATTTTTATTAATCCAAAGTTGGGCGCACCGGCGACGGCAAGTCTGGCCGGTTCGATAACACCAAAACTGGTTTCCTAATGCCACACTATTCAATTCTATTCGTTATGAGCGGTTTCTATTGATGTTTTTTTAGATGACAAAGGTATTTGAGTTCATCTTAAATTGTCATACATTGAGACGTGTTTAAACGATGTCATCTCGTGAGTTTAGTTTTGGATGTTTTAAATTGTTGCTACGTGTGACAGAAGGTGTTTGATTCGGATTTCATTTTTGCATGTGATGTTTTACTAAAAAGTTATGAATAACTATTCAAGAGATGTGATAGCCTAATGGTTGAAACTTGTCCTCTCGATCGGGAGGTCCGAGGTTCAAACCCAGGCACGCACCACTGGTTCATGTGCGTATTATAAATTAATTACCACTGCTTTTCGGTGAAGGAAAACATCGTGAGGAAACCTACACACCCGAGAGTTCTTTGAAAAAAACAAAAGTTCTCGGAGGTGTGTGAAGTCCACCAATTCGCACTTGGCCAGCGCGATGGACTATGGCCTAAACTCTCTCATACTGAGAGAAGACCCGTGCCCAGCAGTGGGACAATAATGGGTTGACGACGATTCAAGAGATGTTAGATGTGCAAGAAACAGTTACTAATTTCCTTGAAGTACTGTGATACATTCCTATATTAAATTGTCATGAAAGTTAAATCCATCCTTCCAAACATGAAAGTAGCATAATACAATTCAGTCTCTTTTCAGATTTTAAGATGGTAGAACCAGTGTAGTTCGACTGGGGAGGTAACACCGCCACACCTATTTCTAACGTGAAGCATTCCTTGCGTTTCGATGGAAGGGTGTGGTTACAGCACACTTTTATATGAGGCCGTCATCCTAGTCCTAGGGAGCAGCAACGCATCTGTGATTGACTTCAGATAGAACCTATGTTCTATGTGAAGTTGCTTACAGATGTCTATGGGCGGCGGTGACCACTTACCATCTGGTGAACTGCATCCTCGTTTGCTACTTCATTACTATAAAAAAAAAGATATAGAGAATCCTCGTACATTTTAAAAAAGTGTCTTAATCTGGAATAATTCGTACTGCTACCTCTTAGGTTCACTTCTTGAAAATCATAAGTCTATATTACATGATACTCATTACAGTTCGTCTGCAGATAATTATGTCACTGTAACGTGTTTTTCTTATGGCAAAAGTATAGTGAGGCTCCTGTGTATATATCTACATATGTATATAAAAGCGAATGAATACTTCTCCTTCTTCATCAACTACTAAAGCTAGAATCATGAAATTTGAACAAAATATTAATTTTAAGGTGTAGATACCCACTGACAATAATTAAGTAAATGATATTCCAACCCACTTGGGGGGGGATTATTAGTTGTTACTATTAAATCCTGGGCGTACGATTCGTTCGCAACAGCTATATAAAATTATAAACGTCAATGGCCCTCAGTATATAGTTAAAATACGACGGGCTGTGCGGTCATTTGCAGTTTATTTACAGGAAAAGAAAACACCGTTAAACAAATTGTCATCACGCCATTTTGTTACTTTTGTAAAGTAAATGTGAAAGCAGATGTTTATTTCCTCGTAAATCTTATTAACACCACGATCACGATCTTCATTGTCCCATTGAGTATCAAATTAAATCCAAAAGTAAATAGAAAAGTACACAAAAGCGTAGCAAAATAAACAAAGAGAAGAAACAACGATGCAACGGTTTCGAAACGGGCAGAGTACCACAGACCAAACAAAAACTAGACTGTAATTACGTACAGTGAATCCGAACAACCGATTTCGAGGTCGACCATTTATCGAACACACTCCAACCGTCAAATTTAAATAACGAATCTTTCAACGCCTCTGGTACAACGTAACCTCCTTCGCTTAACCAGGTGCCTATGTACAGACCTGTAGGAACTGTTTTCGGCTGAGGCGTAGTCGAAATAACTTTGACGTCATCATGTACGTCAAGATCTTTTTTAAACGTAAGACCATTAAATTGTAATGAGTGGTCGATAAAGTGGTATTCAACCACGTGCCAGTCACCGCGTTGGCCACAAAGAAACTAACTACCGTTCTATGTAATACAAAGGAGAGAAATAATTGTACAATTAATGTCGTAAATTTTCGGTGTAATGGCACTCGAAACACGGGGCGGAGTAATTGGGAGTCAAGACTCTTTTTATTATAACAAATCTTAGTTTTAAGTGCGTTCCCTAATTGCTACTTTATAGAGTCAAGTGGTTTTCGTAATAAAACGGTATGGAATTTTTGGATGTAAATACGAGCGATAAATGAATTATGATTTTAATATTCGTTATTTCATAGATGCTCTTAAGGAGGACCTTGAAAATTAAATCAATGTTATTATTTAATATACATGTAGTAAATAACAAGAGAAGGAAATACATTTTAGTCACCATAACGATAATTTCAATAATCACATAGGCACACTAAAAGATAATTAACATTACAACTATTACAATATAAACACAAATAATTAAATACAAGAAATAATTATGAAATTAATGATAATATATCCATAAGACATTTTAAATAGTGTTATTGCAGGCTTGATTGCTCTGTTGAATACAACGACAATAGTTCAAAAGCATAATTAAAGTGAAAAGAGGTGACAAAAAATAAAGATATTTCATGAACACAATGCGTTTTAAAAATCAAATCAAATTCCAATTCAATATTCTTTGTTATCTGACCACAATCGCGTAAGACAAGGGACGCTAATTCTATAAAAGCAAAGGGTGCTATTTTATTGTAAATAAAACCACAGATAACGGCAATAACAGTCTGTTTAATGGCAATTTGGACTCTAAAGAATCTTATGTTAAAGACGATCAAAAAGGTTTTGGTATGACTAAAGTAAATTTGTCAACAGATAAATCCAAGATTATCGCATGACTTAGTTTTTCCGTGCTAATGCCTCTTCTGAATGGCAACGTACAGTTAAGGGTGACGGGGTGTGAAATTCTCACGATTTTATTTACCGACAATCTATATAATGCTTATATAAACAGTAAAAAATCTAAACGAACTTCTGATAGTATTCTAATTATTAACGAAGGTTTTCATTCCAATGAACTAAATTTTCGAGTCTAGAATCGTTTGATACGAACATAATTGGCAAAAGTTCCCGAGTTTGACACATTTTTTTGCATGATTTCACACGAAAAATTTAACAATGACTTGTCAAAGAAAGGATCGCAGGCGAACGAAATGTATCCTAAGAAATTGTACGCCAAACAGTCGACATCGTCATAATTGGTGATGTTTATCAGGAGCCATTCACTAACATACAGAAGCCGAAAGAGATTTAAAAATACAAACCTCAGAAATTTCTTCTTTACTTGTCTCCACAAACAATGAGTTTGCTCTCGAGTGGCTGGACGAGGCGAGATGACAAAGGCAGGTTGCGGTGAAACCAAATATTATCACGCGCGGCGGCCAACGTTGGCGCAAACAATTGAAAGCATGAATGGGTGGGTAAGACATTGGTCATTATATTTGTTCTACAATAACCTCCCATGGCCTATCTTGAAAAGTCAACACAAAGATCTTATATACACGTACGTATTTGAGCCCATTCCATTTCAAGACTATAAAACATGCGTGTTCAAAGTAATTGACAATTTGACAAGCATATTAATAAGATAAATAACGTGCTTATGAGTATCATGCGCGCATGGTGTTCGTGTTACGTCCATTTAAGCTTGACAACAATGATAAGTAAAAATAATCCGAATTGGTCCATACAGGCAATTTTAGGTCAGCGCACACTGTCAAGATTCCACACATACATGCGTGGTTTTTCAAGTTGAACGAGCCAAGAATCTTCAAGGAGTGAGACGTTTAGCCCCGAGCGGTGTTCGTTAGCTGAGACAATTCCAGTTTCGCGAATTCCTACGGACAATGCTGCCGATACAATTGGAGGCCAACAATAGAGTTATTGTCATAAAATAGCCAATAGGTACAAAAATGACGGGTTACGAGTCGCATTGTGAGCTCGGCTTTATGAAGGACGCTTTGTTCGGAGTATCCTCGGGGAGAGACAACGTCCACAATGGTACCGTGAAACGTATTTATAAACGTTATGATATGAATGGATAATATGCGATGCCGTTAGCCAACAATGCCGAATCAAGACCTTGGGCTTGTACAATCTGGGATTAGATTTGATGGAAGTACAGATTTGTTCTCGATATGAGGAAGCAAGCTGGTTCACATTGTTATTGCGAATTGATCTCGCTCGGACCATGTGAAAATTATTCGGCTTCTGAATAGGTTCTTAATTCGGTATAAAATTTAGAAAGCAAAGATGGTAGTTTAGGGTTGTGATCTTATTATCAGATGGCTGGGAAACTCGGTACCAATACATCTAGAATCGACTTATGTAGGAGTGGTTTTATAATTTCATTAATTGAGCTAGTGTCAGATGTTCATGGATGATTAACACCACTCAGGTAGTGCAGGCTTGAACATTAAATCTATTGTTAATTTTAACTTCATCAAACATAAGTAACGTTCTTTTAATTTGGATTATGTTAAAATTTCGATAAGTATTATACATAAGTACGTATAAGAGAGAGTTTTGTTAACGATCGCCTAGAATCAAAAAATAAAGTTTCGATTCGATGACACAGAATATTTATGGAGTAATGAATACGAAAATTTTCCACGGGCTTCATAAAATTGATCGGAATAGGCATCCAAAATGCCTTGGCCGCCATTGTGCGGGGGACAAAAGATAAAAGAAAGATTGTCTCGTTTCTGTTTGGACAAAGCGGCGTGTCACCGCCAGCGGGCCTGCGTCCAATCGAATCCAGTTCGGTCGCGGATGCATTCGTAAAATCCATTTTTCGTTTTTTTGTTTTGTCTTTTTCTTTGTTATCGGTTTTTAAATCGTTCCTAATATAAGTTAGTTTTGTGTTGCAGGTTTACTTGTTTTTAAAGTTATTCTACAGTCTTAAGTTATTAATGTTCTTCATCTACATATTTATATATCCTTGTTTTTCTCTTTCTTTCTTACGTATTCTTATATTTTATATTAATTTCCTTTTTTTATTTATTTTTTGTACCGCCTTCAATTTTCTCTGCACTTCCCTAAGGTTGACTGGCAGAAAATGCTATTAAGCAGTAAGTCCGCCTTTTGTCCACTGTTTTCTATGGTCAATAAAGTATTAATAAATAAGAAATATATTGTTTACATCTTTGCACAATTTCTGTTATTTATAAAATTGAAGTAGCAAACAGGGATGATCACTTACCCGGTGTACAATAATCTTGGTAAGTGGTCACTGGGCTCAAAAGCACTTGTAACTAACCATATAGAAGAGGGATTCAAATGTTTTGGTACTCTAGTGAACTCAGATGGACGTCTTGTATTTAAGTCAGCCGCCGTCTACACTTTTCCAACTTAACGCTCCAAGGTCAAAGAACACTGTTACTGCAATATCGCGTACCACCTGTTCGTTTTGATTATAGTTTTCAAATACTAAAAAGATGCCAAAACTCAAACAGTAATTTTCAAAATTACTGAACAGTCACTCAGTCAATATTCTTTTAATATTATGCAAATAAACGTGGTAGAACCAGTGTAGTTCGACCGACGAAGTACCACCACCACACCTATTTAGAGCGTGAAGCATTTCTTGCGTGTCGATAGAAGGGTGTGGTTGCCGGCACACTTTCACATGAGGCGACTATCATAGTCCTCGGGAGTAACAACGCAACAGTGATCGACTTCAGATGGAACCCATGTTCTGTATAAAGTTGATTACAGACGTCCATAGGCGGCAGTGACCACTTACCGTAGGTGGACTGCATGCTAGTTTGCTACTTCAATAAAATAAAAAATATAAAATAAACGATTGCTAAAACAGGGCATGCCTACTCTATTTTTATATAGATAGTCACACGACTCTTAATACCTACTTTCCGTCAACCCATCTACCGCTAGATTAATAAAGAATGCAATTATTTTTCCAAAAATAAGACTAACATTCAAACAGAATGGGATTTTGATTAAACACAACACTGAATGCGCAATATCCCGGTAGGTGAGCCTAAAATAACAAAAAGTTTGTTAAAAAAATAAAAACTATTGTACTAAGATATTGGATTCTAAGATTGCGCGCTAGTTCTATTGTGACATTTTTTTCATAAGTCTTTCATTTTTAGAGTTCCGTATCAGAATTTCTGAAATGGAAATCTCAAATATTTAAATAGTCTGCTGGTTACATATTTCTTATAAGGTCTAGCGCATATTTTAATAATAATAAAATACTTTATTGCCATGAACAAAAGGGTTGGTCTTATGAGTTTTATCTATATTTTAATTTGGATTATGTTAAATTTATTTATTTATTTATTTATATTTATGACATCATAAAAAAATAATAATAAGAAAGCTATACTCCAAATGGCTTTAATAGATTTCGCAAGACTAAAATATATGATATAGGTTATCACATTAATGTTTTCTTTGAATGTTTTCTTGGTAGAAGCAAGTGATTACTAAAGTTTAATTCTTGTAATTATAATTGTACCTGCGATTGTTTGCCTGGAGATTACCATTTATCAGGTGGTACAACCAGGCCATACTTATTTATAGCATAAGGCTGTTGTTGGGTTTCGATGAAAGGGTTTGGTTGCCCGGCTCACTTTTATATGAGGCGAGTAACTTAGTACTCGGGAGTAGCAACGTACGAATGAAATTGCTTACAGATGCTTATAGGCAGCAGTGACCACTTACCATTAGGTGGATTGCTATTTTAATGTGATAAAAAAACTTCGGTGTTATGATATATTCAACGAATTTAAAGTTAGGAACAGAGTTCACAACACTAAACGCAACAGAACACTTAAACCGCGATCCGTTTCGCACTTAACCGTTTTTTGCCATTTGATACGTTGACGAATTGTGAGTGGGTTCTATTTTTATAATTTTGACACCTGAAGATTCCCTGGGATAATGGCGGATCAATCTGATCCTTTGTGAGGGTATGGGGCGAGATATCCCGGATGTATGGTGTTTAAAGCTTATTGTTGGTAGCTCTTACGAATAACAGTGGTAAGCCCTTTGGTGTTAAAGAGTATAAAAAGAATTTACGTAATAAAGAAGCGCGCATGGAATTGTGGATGTTTTTTTTTGTAGTAGCAATTGACCAGTCCTGCTGATAATAGGTGGTCATTGTGTTTCATAGAAATATGTAAGAAACTGCAAGATATATTTAGACGACCCGCGTAGCACAGCGGTTACCATACCGGTCTGACACGCAGTGGGTCCCGGGTTCGATTCCCGGCAAGACAGGTATTTGAATGATGAGTTTAGATTCTTGTTCTGGGTCTGGCAGTTTATGTATTCGTCTTTGTGTGTGTCCATGGCACCCACGACACAGGAGAAATTCCTACTGTGGGGCTATGAGTGTAGAAAGTGTTCTAAGTATATTCACAATATGTAGGTAACTCCAAGATTCTAATAGAACAGGGATTTTACTTTATCTGCACGGATACATTGCAATGCCGACGATTCAGATGGTCCACTCACATGTCTCATCTCACTTGGTTATTTATTTTATAGTTATACCTTTTTTTTTGTTTTCGAGGGGGAAACTTTCAAAAAGTACCCGACGTCGTGGGAGCGACGCGGGTTATGTGGGATTCTTACTGCACTAAAACCCCCCCGGTGGCCGACCTCGACGCTGCGAAGAGGACTCTGGGAACTCCAGTTGACCGCCGCCGGTGTCCTCAGCGTGTGCCCATCGGGCTCTTCTCTGGTGGGCGTGAACTGCTCACCGCACCTTCTGGTTTTTACGGTAACATGCAACCACACATGCCGCCGTCCTTCCCGAGGTCACTTGAAGGGACGGTTCGAGCTCCCACTCTTCACGCCCGCAACCCCGGAAGCCTCTTTTAGTCGCCTCTTATGACAGGCAGAGGGTACAGTAGTCCTATTCTGGGCCCGGAACTACAGGGACATTTATAGTTATACCTAACGATAAGCCAGACGGGCGTTCTGATGGAAAGTGGTCATCGTCGCCTATAGTCACTTGCAACAGAGGAGTCGCCAATGCATCGCCGGCTTTGAAGGAGAGCTCTTTTTACACCTTTCTTGCAGAGAACATGTCATAGCGTTCTGGGAATACCTCAGGTTATGCGGCGATGGTAGCTCCGCGGTCTAGCAGTACTCGTTCACCACCTTGAAATGGGGAAAGATTCTAATCAATCTACTACAGTATCTGCTGCAGTTGTGGTATGTAGCGTTACGTATAGATGTATAAGACACTTGCAATTGGCATTAGGTTAAGCTCTGTTCCAGTACAACCTCTGGCAAGAGAACATGAGTGTATTTACACTTCCCAATCAGCCCACACAGTAGGAAGTATATGGTGACTGATAGAGAAAAAAATTCATACCCCTTTCGGACTCCTTATTATTGCGTAGGTACTTTAATAGTATCCCATGTACGTTGAACACTAACCTATATCCTCATCGACCGTGGTGTAGGTATGCTCCAAGCCACGCTCCAAGCTTCTTGTGAGGGTCTAGGAAGAAATAAAAGCACTCAATAAACTATGAAAAGGGTTGCAACTTGGCGTAATTTAAAAAAGCTATAAAAATCTTTTTAACTCCTTGCTACAATGTCAAATCAAATTTCGCAGCATTCACACGAATTCCTTAACAATTAGGTGAGAGCGGAACCTCCCATTTTCCAAAACTCCACGCCTCCTTTTCCCATGACTAAGTATATTGTTTCCTTCTAGTACTACCGTTCACAGCATGACAGTACTGCCCATCCAAAGGTGTAAGTCACAAAATTATATTCTAGGGTGCCGGACGCCCCGCTGCCAAAGTCGCCCAAGTTACATTGTAGCGTATTATTAGATGAATTAGAACTTAATTTATTGTTATAATAAGTCACGTTACGAATATTAAACGTAAAGGGGCGATTATCATATTTAAATTTATTATGTTCTAATTCTACTTGACGCTTAAGCTATGAAGAAATATAGTGAAGCTTCTCATGCGTAGTTACCACGTGGCTGTTACTCATAAAATGTGAAGGTCGGCACTTGGTTTCTTATTATGAAAATATTCTAAATTACATACGTAAGGAGGTAGAAGGAGTATAGTTCACCGAGGAGGTACAACCGCTACACTTATTTCAGCCCTTAGTCAGTTCTTGCGTGTCAATGGAAGAGTGTGGTTGCCAGCTCACTTTAAAATGAGGCGACCATTTACTTCTCGGGAATAGCTTCAAACCTGCGGCTTTCTTGTAGATTGAACACTCATTAAAGAAGCTCACAATTAATCATTTAATAATGTCTGGCCGGAGATTAAACCCAGATCCTTTTGGCTATCATATCATAGTTACACGCAGTTTAAACTAAAACAAAGAAACCATATAACAAATCGTATGAATCTCCAATTTGCGACAAGAATCCATCTCCAATTTGCTTCATTTGAATTTTTATACAAAAATATTTCTAAATTCCAGGGCCGGTCTACTTCCTACCCCGCCCTATCCCGCCCAAAGCTCCAGGTATCCAGCCCGTGACTCCGAGATGCCTGCTGGGATCCCCGCCTATCCCGGCAACAGGACAAGTCTACGGGAATGCGATAAGATTCTTTTCACATGAGAAATTTGCTACCAAAATAAGGTGTTAAACAGGCGTTTCTTAGCTAAGGGCCAAGTGTTATTAATAATTTTGCTTGTAATAATGAAACTGTATCAATTTGTTGATAATTAATATTTTTACGAACGAATAGTTTCAAAATTGTGTAATAGAAATAAATAATTTAAATATTAAAAAATATTAATGTATATTAATATTAATATATTAAAAAAAATGGATATAAATAAGAAAAAAGACAAACCCGCTGAGTTTCTTGCCGGATCTTCTCAGTTGAGGTCGTATTCCGATCCGGTGGTAGTGTAAGAAAAAAAAATGTAACTGACAATTTGTTAAGTGCCCCCGTAGGCCTATACAAAATAAAGACATTTCATTTCATTTCAAATATTAACACAAAACAGTAGTGAATAAAAAAACACTTATCGCAAACCATCAGATAGAAAAACACTTATTATTAGTCCTAAGAACGTTTTTTTCTAAAATACTATTGTGTATTATCTAGAAACAAAAATGATTGAATGATTGAAAAATGATTTCGTTAACCTTATGAACGCACATATAATAATTTTTATAATATAATCTATATCTAATTACAACCCATTATTGTCCCACTGCTGGGCACGGGTCTTCTCTCAGAATGAGAGAGTTTTAGGCCATAGACCACGGCGCTGGCCAAGTGCTAATTGGTGGACTTCACACACCTCCGAGAACTATTTTTTTAAAGAACTTTCGGGTGTGTAGGTTCCCTCACGATGTTTTCCTTCACCAAAAAGTAGTATATTTAATTTTTAATCATATTATATAGGTACTGTTACTTGGTAGTAGTTAATAATATTAGTTAATTTAAAATAATATTTTCATAATATGTACATTTCTCATGCAACTACAAAAAACCGTCAAGTCGTTTCTTACGCGTAATCCTCTCACTAAAGCGTAATTTTATAACATTAAATCATCTATATTCATAAAACACAATGTAATTAGCTGATTTAAGTAGATTTATACCTTATTTTATTTACCCTTTTTACATTAAGAGCATTCTTAACGAACACAATTCAAATGCCAGTAGTTAAAAACTAAGCAGTCATTGCTTACTCATAATCCTGTAAAGAAACATTTTACCGTGCGACGGCTTCGAACCGAATTTACACCTTATTTCACTCATTATAAGAATTATTTATGAAACGTAAAATGATACAGCGATGACTAAAAGTCATCTAAATACATTAAATCATTAAAATTCCCATAGAGCGACGCACAAAAAGAACATAGGACAAGCACTCAAATTGTACCCCATGATAATAAAGGGATGTTTTAGCCATAAAATTACCATAAGGCATAATTAGGTGTATTATAATGCAGTTTGCACGGTGGGCACAGATCCACTCCTAGACAAATAGAAGTATGTCGTGGAGTACAATAGGGCGTGTTTACATTGTGTATGAATGTATAATTAATAAAGATATATCGCCCGGAGCATGAGAAAATAGATCTGGTCAAGATTACATTAGGAACTGCGGTTTGGTTGTAAATCAAAAATGCTAATTCAATATTAAAACAGGAAGTAGACGCATATTTTTGACCGATAGGTACTTGTGCTGTTAGGTTATTTCACGGAACTTCTGTTTTTAATTGAATCTATTGCAATATTTTAAGCTTGACTATATTTCATTTTAATAAAAGATAAGTAGTAAATAAAAGATAAGAAAATATAAAAAAAATTATCGGATAAGCTTGCATAAACTCGTAGCTAATGTATATCGCAACCAATCTACTCAATAAATCTAAGTAACATCAACTATGTTTTTCTTACTGCTACAAAGTAAATCGCTTGAGTCAGTAACTTTAAACTTAATTAAATATGTTAATGGAGATTTAAAGACATTCAACTCCTTTGTCTCCGACACTATTTTGCTTAAATGTGAGCAAATCTGTTATGCTTCTTATGTTAAAGTCTATTAAAGCCAACAAAAATGGAATATAAATAGAAAATAAAAAACACAAGCTTTAAAACTAAACTAGCTTGTAAACCTGTACAACAAATAACGTTTAACGTAGCCACTCTTTGACATGGTTAACCGATACGTCACGCCTCCACGCCCCGCGTCCAAACAACGCAAATCCTGAGTTATGCGCGCTGTTACCGCATTAGCGCACAATGCGTAATCAATAACAATTTGAGGACGTTCGCGCGATTTTGATTTGTGTGGACGCGCCTTTAGCTGTGACGTTGCGATATCTGATCGCTTGTGATCCAACGCTTTGTTTTGTTCAATTTTTGTGATTCCAAATTCAAATTCATTTATTTAATGTACCTTTGTTCTTTGATCGGTTGCTTGTTTGTGATTCAAAGCTCTGTTTTGTTCAATTTTTGCGTGATTCCAAAGCTTTTAAATACGTTTATTTTATGTAACGTTTGGATTTGCTTTTTAAAAGTACCTGTTGCATGAGCGTGGATTCATCATGGAATATGGGGATGACAAATCAGAAAACGCGTATATTATAGAAACAGCTATGAAATTGGTAAAAATCAATAGAATTAATGCGCTTTAAGAAGGTGTTTTATTGACGTTTTTAGAAATATTCGTGATTGTTAATTCGCCGTTTCATGTGCCTACAAATAATGTACATATCTTCAGGTTTAACTAGTATACTTGTAGTAAGTGAAACGAGGTCTTTAGCTGGACGAACCTAAGCGTGAGAGAGCTTTACTTTCCTCGGGAGTACCAACGCATCTGTGATTGACTTCAGATCGAACTTTGTATGAAGTTGCGTTTTGATCCCATGAGCAGTTTTTTTTAATAATGAAAAATAATTCCACCGAAACATAAGGAATGCTTCATGTTAGAAATAGATGTGGCGGTGGTACCTCCCCGGTTGAGCTACACTCGCTCTACCACCTTTTGATTTGATTTTGTTGTTCTAAAGTAAACCTTTTTTTTTGTTTTCGAGGGGGAAACATTCCAAAGGTACCCGACGCCGTGGGTGCGACGCAGGGTTATGTGGGATTTTTACCGCACTAAAACCCCCCCGGTGGCCGTCCTCGGCGCTGAAAAGGAGGACTCCGGAATCTCGAAACGACTTCAACCGGAATTGTTCTAACGTAAACCTATAAAACATACAGGTGTCCATTTCACTAGGCAGAAAAATGTGTGGTGGTTCCACCAACTGTATATTTATGTTTTGACTAAGTTGATTAAACTCATGTATTACCTTACCCAATACCAATACATGAGACTGAGAATACCATCAATAATATTTACAGTCACAACAGAAATTGCACGCTTGTCACCATGTATCACACTCATGTAGGCTGTTCGTTTATATCTGTGACAAGAATTCCATAGTAGATACAGTGTATATGGATTTTTATAAAGATTGAAGGAGCAAACGAGTATGCAATGGTCATAGTGGTCTGCCTCCCACGGCCACAAGTGATCAGCTCCAAATAGCTCCAATTACAGTTGCCTTCCAACTCCTGCAGACTAAGATAAGAAAATAGATCTGGCTTTGATACACCCCTTTTTTGTTTACGTGGGGAAAACCTTCTAAAGGTACCCAACGCCGTGGGAGCGACGCGGGTGATGTGGGATTCTTACCGCACTAAAACCCCCTGGTGGCCATAGTCAGCGCTGTATAGAGGACTCCGGGATCTCCAAAGGAACACAACCGGAGTCCTCCGAGCGTGATGCCTATTTGATACACCTTCCAATTCTTCTGATTCTACCACCTATATGTTATTTAATTTTCTCGAATGTAAATAGAGTTGGTCAAAATTTTTCGCAGACAACTTCTTAAACTATGTACTTACTACTTCTTAAAGACGTACAATAATAGTAGTAATACAATAAAGATTGTAATTATTATATCATATTTCAAATGCGAGCGTTTAAAAACTCGAATAGTTTAAAAGACCGAAATGGGCGAAGTCGTGAGAATAACCTACTACTTTAGAAGGTTTGGATTACTACACTTTTTGCTTACAATGTCTTGTGGAATTTTGGCTCACAGTATAAATTTCCCAAAAAAATGAATCATTGCGTTCTAACCCTCAAAACCGATCCATTGCCTATTATTATTTATATTGCATATACAACATCAGTACATTCAGTCTATTTTTCTGTTATTTACTTGAACATCACGATCATAATGCCGGATTATCATCGGAATATAGATATATAGTAGGTATAAGTTCCATTGAGCAGCCCTGCCACAGCATAGCTCGGGTCTACCTCACTAAATCAAGATTAGGGCTTCGCCGAAGGCGCCGTTTGCGTTATTTATAAATGCGTTAAAAATATGTCTGTCATTAATTCGAAAAGTTAAATAAACTATGATCAAACTTCAACCCTTTCCCAGCTGTGGAACGATGCCCAGGAGTGAATATGCCCATAAAAAAGAAAAGAACATGAAAAATTAAATGAAACATATGATGTGCTTTAATACTTTGACACAAACGACATAGATATGTACTGCAGAAATATGAAGATATTTGAAAACGGTTTATCAAATTTACTACCCACTACACAGAATTCCATCCATCCATCCATCAGCCTTTTGATGTCCACTGCTGAACATAGGCCTCCCCTAAATGGCGCCACTCCAACCGGTCCTGTGCCCTCTGAATCCAACGGTTTCCCGCTGTCTTCTTCAGGTCATCGGTCCATCTGGTAGGGAGGCGACCTGTACTCCTTTTGCCTAAACGTGGTCGCCACTCGAGGACCTTTCTTCCCCATCGGTTATCGGTCCTACGAGCGATGTGGCCGGCCCATTGCCACTTCAGCCTGCTAATTTTGAGAGCTATATCGGAATTACTTTATTCTTATTATTAATTCATTTCAAATGACTTGATAAAATTAATCAAATGAATATCTTCCTTAATTAAACTACCATCATTGCCTTTTGGTTTACACGCACTTTTGACGGAGTTCAAGAGTTTTAGCAGTAAAATCAGAACTTGATTACTTTCTCGAGGACTAATATGGTTGCCTCATATTCCACATGGAAATTCTATTTTCCTCACGGAAAGCGAAACGGCAGCCACACCCTCCGTCTGAAACGCAAGAACTGCTTCAAGTAAAAAAGATGCGGCAGTGCTACCTCGCTGGTGGCAATTCACTGATTTTACCACCTGGTATATATTCCGGTATAATTTTAATAACCTTTACTAATTATAAATATTATAAATTAACACGTATGATTTTAAACTAATATTATTGCGGAATTTATACATTTTATTATGGTCAGAGCCAAACATTTAATTATTCATTACATCACTACATAAAACAAAGTCGTTTCACGCTGTCTGTTTCTATGTACGCTTAAATCTTTTAAACTACGCTTCGGATTTTAATGTAGTTTTTTTAATAGATAGAGTGATTCAAAAGGACGGTTTTTATGTGTAATACATGCATAATATAGTAGAGAAACGCTGATAATTTTATATTTTTGACTTTTAGGTGGAACGAAGTTCGCCAGGTCTACTAGTAAAATATAATATAACACAGGTGATATATAAAAATAATGTTAATATAACACAGTACAATTTCAAATACATACGTATAACAATTAATCAATAAATGCATTTTAAAGACCAAGTCTATTTACAGTGCCTATGGTGCCCACATCCCGGCCAGGTAGTCCAGTAAATCAGGATTAGCGCACAACGAGCCCATTTGCGCGTAATTTATTCGCTAAATCCAGCGTAAGGTCGCGAAAACGACCGCAGCGGGATTCTTATCATTTTTACGACTTCTTTGAAGCGATCTCTCGTAAATAATTAAAAAAGTGGCCACCTTTATTTTGTGGAGTCTGTGATACGTTTTATTGCTATTGAATGCGTGGCAAATAGAAGTTTCTGCCTGTTTGCAGTTTAATTAAACTTCCTGCTTAGGTTAGCATTATTTCCAATTTTATTCAATTATTTCTACATTCACATAAATTTTTGTACAAAATATTTTTTTTATAAGCTTGAAGTAGCAAACGAGCGTGGAGTCCACCTGATGGTAAGTGGTCACTGCTCATGGACATCTTTATACAGGACCCGCAACTTTATACAGAACATGGGGTTCTATCTGAAGTCAATCAGATGCGTCGCTAATCACGAGGACTAAGATGGTCGCCTCTTATAAAAGTGTGCCGGCAACCACACCCTTCCATCGAAACGCAAAAACTGCTTCACGCTAGAAATAGGTGTGAAGGTGGTACTTCCATACAAAACATATACATATAGGTATATTTTCTTTACGAATGTGATGTCAAAATTGCATTCATTAGCAATCTCTTGACTTTCTGTAACCAACTAATTTGTATTTTTCATCCTTCTAGATCAACACCAAGTCTAGATAGGTACGATATCCTATTGTATGTTTAATTTAACCAATCCACATGGGCCTTCTTTCATTCGCTTGCCTTCCCACATTGGTAAGAAGAGGACCTTCCCCAGCAATTTTTTTTAATTTGTTCAGACCAATTAAAGTATTTTTCATGCATAATCTATCTATAATATTAACCCACCATTATCTATTTAAAGGGTAGATTAAAAACAACAATACAATGAACAAATAACGGTATAATCCCAACTTTAAATTCGGGTTAAACAGGACTATGTAGAGAGCCGGCGGGGAAAATTAAACGCACAAAGAAAACATATGGCGCAACAAGTACCAACAAATTACTCATTGTTCATTATATGCGCAAATTGCACCAACTATTAGCAATTGGGGCGGTGTTAATTTATACGCGGAAGCGGTTTGATGTCACTGTCGAACACTGATGAATTCTCAGAATATGCACAGTAGGCTATCGTGTATGCTTTGTTAGTGTTGATTGACAAACTTCACAGAAAATTACATGAGTCTCTGGTGTAGAGCTCCTTTTGATGTTCCCTATTTCACTGGAACAATTAAGCATTTATTTTACTTTGTAACTTAATAACATCCAGCGCAGTTATCAGCCTTTAGTTTCCGAAAGCCAGAAGTAGCAAAGCTTGATACAGCTGGTATCTTCACAGATATATCTGAGCTTACATAAATCATATGGATAATTTATATTATCCTTATAAATGAAAAGGAATGGCCTTAATCTAGAGACACCTTTAGAATTAAATCGCGAATTATACCACATATTTCACAGGATCTTATTAAACGCATACATTTGAGTGCAATGCATTTGAGCACGGTTACACACCATTTTACAAGAACCTTGAGTCTTGACGACTTGACCCGTTGTATTCTTCCAGTATTCCGCCTATAACTTGCACCACATAAACTGTAAGCCCTGAAGCGTTGCACATGGCTTTTTGGCGCAGATAATGCGTTTTCCGTCAGACAATGTAGAAGAATGTATTAGTACAATTGGTGTTAACGTGCTATGGCCGTAGAATGGGGATATCGGTGGCAACACAAGTGATGTGAGTGAACAAAATGCCATAAAACAATGGTTCTTTCGTGGTGGCTAAGAAGTATTATTCGTGTTATGTTACATGAGTTTGAGATCGCCTTTGTAGTCAAATTGAACAACGCACTTTTTACCATATATGAAATTAATAGAGATGATCAAATTTATTGGAACGAAGTTCCTTATCGCGCGTTGTGAAAGGGGGCTAGACGGAAAAAAATCTTACGAAAAGTTGTCACGACACTTTTTGCGTGCGCATGTTTCTCTGTCTCTCTGTCTCTCTCTCTCTCTCAAAGCAAACCAATTATTTACGTTTCGTCTTTCTATTTTGCTTTGAACAGTGTAGTGTCGCGACTATTATTTCCGATTTGTTTAGTTTATACAGGTTTTGTACATAATAAATAATAAAAAATATTATTTTATAACTTAAAAAAATAAAAAAATATAATTACAATTTCTTCACTAATTAATCGAAAGGAACTTCGTTCCATCCAGGTGTCCCTTAACACCTCTTTTTTTATAAATGTAAATATGTAGGAACCCTTTTTACTTTCTTTAACCTGTATGCCCGTCTGGATCTTTAAACTAAATAGTTCTTTTTTATACTATTGAAGTCACAGTAGTCACTGCCGCCCTTGAATTTTTGTAATCGCTTTACTATAAAACAGATATTCTATTTGAAGTTAATCACAGACGTGTTGCTAAGTACTCTTAGGACTAAAATTGTCCTTCATACTCATATGAATGTATGCCCATACATTCATATGAGTATGAATCAAACAAATCCTTCCACCGGAACGCAATAACTGCCTTACGGTAGAAGTACCCATAAAAAAACAATAATTGTCAAAAAACCAAGTCTCGCAACTCACATCTTCTACTGAAAAAAGTTGTGAGATCCGTGTAATACCGAATCAGTTATTAATTTTTTCAGTCCCTATTTAAAGGACTGTCATAAGGTGTCACGTAATTACCTAACCGAAAAAAATCTTTTAGTGACCATATCAACATTAAAAATGTTTAACGTTTTAAATAAATAGATACAGATGTGTAGTGTTGTAACATCAGGTTAAAGGTTTTGTAAGTTACATTGTTTTGATGAATCGTTATCAAAGTGATAAAACGTAAACGTAACGGACGTAAACGAACAAAAGTCGGCCTGACATATTTCTAAAAAGCAACGACAACAACCTACCTACCACAATCTGGCCTAGTTGGGTTCATATCTAATTATTTTATTATTTTATTTTATTTTTCCTTTATTGACACACCAACAGCATGACATAATACAAAAAACTTATTTAAATTACAAGTACTTTGGTAGTATGCATGCCAATAACAGATGCGTACATCGCTCTCCATAATTAGTTGATCCGGCGAACTTCGTTCCGCCTAAAAGTAAAAAATCTCATATTATCGGTGTTTTCCACTATATTTTACATGTAATATACCTACGTAGGTACAAACCTTCCTTTTGAATTACTCTATATATTCAAAAAACTGCATTAAAATCTGTAGCGTAGTTTTAAAGATCTAAGCATACATAGGGACAGACAGCGAGAAGCGACTTTGTTTTATACTATGTAGTGATTCAGAATTACAATCATGGGGTTTGACTATAATTATAACAAAAACGCTACACGCTCGTCTTTGACACGGACGTGCAAGTTGTGGAATGAGCTTCCTCCTGAGGTATTCCCGGAGCGCTATGACATGGGGTTCTTCAAGAAAGGTGCGAAAAGAGCTCTCCTTAAAAGCCGGCGATGCATTGGCGACTCCTCTGGTGTTGCGAATCTCCATAGGCGACTGTGACTACTTTCCATCAGATAGCCCGTCTGCCTTATCGTTAGGTTAAATTGTAAAAAAAAACAATTCGGCAATTCTTTCAAGAATAGTCATTTCTAGTTCCAATGAACTAGAAATGACTATTCTTGAAAGAATAGTCATGGAAACCAGAAGTGTCTTTAATAAAACCGCAAAAATTACAAATTAACTTAATTTTCACACAATTTAAAATAAGTTTGCTACTGCTACATTATAAAAAGGTACTATCCAGATTTCATTGAGTTTAGCATTCTTCCGCACTGACGAAAGTTCATTGATCTCTGAATTCTTGTCCATTGAACACTTTCACGACACTCAGAAACAACTATCGGACAAAGCCGGGATATCGGTTGTCAATACGTGATTGTCCGAGCGACCCCCGGGGGCCGCTTGCGCATGTCTGCCTCCGTTGCCGGTGGTTCATTCCGAGTACCACCCTGTTGCTACTAATTTGTACAGGGCCGGACTTTGCAAAACCTCTTACGTAGATATAGCATCTCGAGATTTAAGTTGATAAATTTTGACGTTATTTTTATTTTAGTCACGAACTGTAAACAATATTATTATTTTTGTAACATATATGAATTATAAATGAGAAAGTTTGTGACGATGTATGTGTGTTTTTACTTGTTCACATAAAAACTACGCGGTTGGATTTCGCTGAAACTTTACAAACATACTTAATTTGATGCATAGTTTGAGGCACACATTGATTTTAATGGTGGTAGAAACCATATAGTTCGCTCGGGGAAGTACCCCCGCCACACACCTATTTCTATCGTGAATCAGTTCTTGCGTTTCGATGGAAGGGTTTGGCGCACTTTTATAGGACGCCACCATCACAGTCCTCGGGAGTAGCAACGGATCTGTGATTGACTTCAAATAGAACCCGTGTTCTATTCGAAGTTGCTTACAGATGTCCATTGGCGGCAGTGACCACTTACCATCAGATGGACTGCTTGCTTGTTTGCTACTTCAATCTTATAAAAAAACACATATGTGATCAAATGGGGCGAAGCGCGGAAATAACCAAATCTATTATATAATAAAAATAAGCAAAATGAGACGTCTAATGAAATTTAAACAGTTCTAAAGATTTGATTCTGGTAATATCATAAGCTATTTATATATAAGTAGCTATTTTATTGAATTGGAAAAAGCTAAAACAATAATGGTAGCAAATCTCCACTAATTGTTCCTAACAGTTATTACTGTTACCATGGTTACTCATTTTAATATATAACGATGAATTTAGATGTACCTTTTTTTTTTTAAGTGGGTAATCCTCATGGATACCCAGCCGCCTGGGGCAGCAGCTGGGTTATGCCGGACTCTTACCGGCTAAACCCCCACTGTGTTTTCATTCATCGCCGGTGACTGATCGCTTCCGCAACCCCCCCTCAAATAGAGCATGGAGCTCCCCTCCAACAGGAAGGTGCGCCAGAAAACACAAAGGCGCGCCTTACCTCCAAGGCTCCCATCCACAAGGCGACGGATCAACCCCGAGACCGCCACCCAGGAACCGTGGGCATGGGCAAGCCGACACTCGCAAAGGCACCGACCTCCCACACCCAGCGGCGGATCCGATCCCTGGCTCCGCCGCAAACCACCAAACGGCCGCAGAGTACAGGAAGGACGGCAACGACACACCGCATCTCCTCTTCCTCTGCGGCCCCACCGCCAACGCATCTGACGGTGCGCCCCCGATTGGTCGCGGGAGACAGAGTGCACGGCAACGACACACCGAGACACCTCTCCTCCCGCGACCCCTCCTGGCTACGGAGGACAGAAAACACCGTCCCCCGCAGCTCCCTCGGATGCATCCGGAGCGGGCCTCCAGCTTAGCCCACTCGGAGCGTCCCCTCCCTGGAATCCCTCTTGGCTTCACCGCGGCGCCCCAAGCCACGGTTACTGAGCCCCCTCACCACGACAAGGTGGAGATCCCTTCGAGGGGGAAAGTATTAGATGTACCTATGTTAAGGGGCAGAATGTATAAAGTAACCGTTATCATTTTTGATGATAAATTTTAGAGACTTAATTCAGCAATCCTTTCTTATAGGACTAGAAATATTTAAACAGGATTGCCAAACTTATATTTCGGCGGCTTCTATTACATTACTAAATTCGAACCACTTCTTAATAAAGCTATGACCGTGTGTAGAAAATGTATTTAAATTTGTTATAAAAAATAATAATATAATTTAGCACACAATAATAAAAAAGAAGTATTACATGTCGTCGAGTACGTCCCTGTCAAATCAAGGTGCAACCCGTTGCAAAAACAGCGAAATTGTCCAAAATTTCCTAAACGTGATCGCGCCATTGTCCTCGCACACCCGCCACAATGGACGACAATGCCCATCCTTAGCTTTTCTTTTATTCGCAACAATAGTACTTTGCTAACCAACTATGTGACATAGAAGCAAAATGTCCTATCTTCATTGTTAGATAAAATTTACACCATGTTTCATAAAATATAAGACGGAAATTTTTAAATAATTGCCACTTAGTACATTTTGCTTTTGGCCGTACGAAAGGCATCTCGTATGTTTGCCATAGTGTCATTGTTAACTACACCTATTGTTGAATTGTTCACGTGCATTGTATGGGGATCAATGTGAAACATTTTAATATTATGAAATTATAAACGTCTTCCGTACTTTTCGGCACTGGAACGAGAAATACATAGAGCAGAATAAATATACCATTTATTGAGCGAAAAATGGATGCTAATACCTATTATGAACATTAGTCATATTTTGACAAATTTACTAACAGGGATTCAAAATATTTGTTGGCTTAAACATTAATAATATGTTCTATTAAATACATAATTATATATTCTAAGACTATTTAAAGAAGTCAGTAAAAAAATTGTTGTTTGATTTTACATTTAAATTTAAAGTTCATATTTAATCTTCAAACATTACCTATCGGTATTTTTTAATTTTTAAGCCTTTATTTTTTAATTTTTAAAATTATTTTTTTAATTTAATTGAAAAATATCCAAAATTATACATCTTATTTTGTATCTTTTATCCCCAAAAATGGTTAGTAAAATCCTCTCCACTGCTTCTTTGTTCCACCTACTACTTCGATATTGCAACCCGAAGCTATCTCCTTGCCTTTATACTTCAAAGGTTCTAAACAAACGCAACATAAGCTCACCATGTCACATCCGGTTTCACAATAAGGCAACAAATGTGTCACACTAAAAAAAATGTTTGAAAACTCCAATTAAACATAAAAGATTTGAATCATACATGAATGGACTCTTAGAAGGAATAGAAATTAGGTTAAGAATCAATGTTACTGAGAATTTAAGGACATTTGGTTATCTCGGATTTATATATCCGGTCAATTGCAATTGTACAATTGAGACGTCACCGGAAGAGGCCCTTGAAAGGTGTTTCATGAGGCACTGGTCAATAATAAGTATAATTAAAAGGTGGACGGTTTAACCCATAATGTTTTTCCAAGTAACCAGAAATTTAACCGCGATACTTACAATTGACGTAAAAGGTGTTGAAATTATTATTTCTATAGAAGAAGCAACGAGTGCATTCCACAGATTTTGAGTAGAGGGTCTTCCATGGACATTTGTAATCAAACTCATATAGACCTGGAGTCCTGAATGATCATACAAACATTGCTCGTGCTGAAGACTAAGATGGAACAACACCAAAAATAAAGTTCCGATCCGGTGGTAGTGTAAAAAAAAATATATAAATGTAACTGACAATTTGTAAGCGCCCCCGAAGGCCTATGCAAAATAAAGACATTTCATTTCATTTCATTTCATTTCAAAGTATGATAATTTACGTACTTATTGTTAGTGTAAAACAGGGCGAGGCAACTGTATACATAGCACTTAAAATGTACTAATTACATTCTGTGCGATCCACCATTTATACTCACCATCTTCCTGGAAATTGGTGTAAAGCCCTCCTTCAAAGCCGGCGATGCATTGGCGACTCCTCTGGTGTTGCAAATGTCCATAGGTGACGGTGACTACTTTCCATCAGGTGTCCTGACGGCCTTATCGTTAGGTCCAACTATAAAAAAAAACCGTCAGCGAAAGAATATGAAATCACAAATTCACTTCACAATCGACATGTTTGCTACGAGTACTAAGATTTAGTCTATAAATATTGACGACCGGTGTGGTGAATTAATTACCATGCTACTTAGTATTATAACTTTGGGTTTGCCAGGTTTAATCTCCAGCCATGCAGACGTCTAAATAATTAATATTCCTTTCCGTTATAAGTGTAAGTGTTGTGTGCAAGTTATCCAACAACATAAACACTTACACACTGTCCACCAATTCGCACTTGGCCAGCGCGGTGGACCGTGGCCTAAACTCTCTCACTCTGAGAGAAGACCCGTGCCCAGCAGTGAGACAATAATGGGTTGACGAGAGAAACACACGGTTGACGAGAAGACACAAAGTGCGTGTCAGACCGGGATGGTTACTGCTCCGCCTCGCGTGTTGTCTATAATGTCGTCAACCCATTATTGTCCCACTGCTGGGCACAGAACTTCTCCTAAAATGAGAGAGTTACAGGCCATAGTCCACCGCGCTGGCCAAGTGCGAATTGGTAGACGATTGTTGTCAGTTGTCTATAATAGGCTCTTCTATATGTGAGGTATATTAGGTCGTCCTATAAGCATAAGTATAGAACATAATAAGTAGAAAACGACTACGAATAGATTCTATGATACATTCCGTTATATGAAGCTTAAGATCAGCGGAAATGTCCAACAATACGCATTTGATTTTACACTATGTATTTACCAAAAGCTACCGGCAAACATAAAGATGAACTCAGCCGCATTCAACAGAAAACTGCTCATTTCATTCATGGAATATTCGTTTTGTATTTAATAATCAGTAACTTCAAACACTATCGTTAAGCAGAAGTGCAGCAAAGCCTGTGGATCATTCACAAATATTTACAACAGCGGAATTAGCATCTGCTACCTTTTTAGCTGCCGACTTATTATCTAGTTTCATTCATGTTTCGTATTTGTAAAGTTGTTCAGTAGTTCACTAATCCGTATATTGTTGTAAAGATTCATTCATAAAGAGTACCTATGTATCGACTTCTGAGCTCTCCTGAGCAGTAGTTATGATTTAAACGTTTTTTTGAAAGGAAATAGACAAACACAATTTCTTCTTAATGAACAAGTGGATTGTTTATTGTATTTTAATGTGCTTAATCCATTAATTAGAAATGTAATAATGAGATACATTTTCATGGACAATTACTGAATATCATTTAACATAGGTATACTTACGTATTTTTTTCAATGAAGAAGAAGCACCGCAAAGTAGTTCTAGGTATGGTTGGATGACTGTAGATGCCGACTAACTTATATGTGTGACGAAGACCTTCGTCTTCAAGGGTTAACCCACCCGTGATACAAACCCGCTGAGTTTCTTGACGGATTATGTTTATTATTGTGTTTAGTTTCTTATACTATCACTGGATAGTATAAGAAACTAAAAACAATAATAAACATAATAAAACGCTTTCTTCACTCATAGCACCACAGTAGGGTTTTCTCCTGTGTCGTGGATGCCATGGACACACACGACACAGGAGGACGAATACACAAGCACCCAGGCCCAGAACAAGAATTTAAACTCATCATTCAGGGGCCTGTCTGGCCGGGAAACGAACCTGGAACCCGCTGCATGTCAGACCGGTATGGTAAACGCACCGCAACGCGGATCGTCAGAAAATTGTAATTCACAATTTTAAGTGCCTCTGTAGGTAATTAAACAATAAAATTAAAATTAAAAATTAAAATAACCCTGCCCTTATTAATCTTTACATCACATCACTATAAACAATTAATGCATTAAATTTCGTTTTATTTTTCATTTCTCTTCATTAGTTGTAGTCGTCATAAGCGGCAGAGACCATTTACCATCAGGTGGCTTGCTAGCTAATTTGCTAATCAAATCTAAATCAATTCTGTGTCGAATCAAGTATTTTATTAGGGTATTTAGCTTAAAATAATTGATATAAGAATATTTTTTCAAAGGAACGTTATTTATAACCGTAATACACGAAAATACGCAATCTTATTTAATATATTAATATAATTTGTATACGTTTTTTTATTATCTACTCTTAAAGAAAATATCTTGAATATTTATGTAATGTAAATGAAATAGGCTGTAATTTTATTTCTTCGTTAGCAATTACAATCAGTAGCCTTGAAAATGCAATAAACAATTAATGATATGCATTGTCAGTTATAACCGCGCAAATAATACAATATTAACATACTTTCACATAGCACCCAACATTCTACAAATACCTCTCAAGGTCCATGCTTCGACCGAGAAGGTAACACCGTCACACCTATTTTTAGCATGAAGCAGTTCTTGCATTTCGGCAGAAGGGTGTGGTTGCGGACTCATTTGTGTATGAGGCGGCTACTTAGTTCTCGGTAGTAGCAACGCATCCGTAATTGACTTCAGATAGAACCAATGTTCTATATAAAGTTGCTTACAGATGTCCACGAGCGGTAGTGACCGTTTACAATCAGGTGGAATGCATGCTCGCTTGGTACTCCAATCTTTTAAAGAATGCCACTAAACTATCCATTATTAACTTCCAGCTGTTAAGAGGTCTGTTGGCTTTGATTAAATGCGCCTTGAGAGCGGTTCAAACCAGAATTATACATCTATTAATCGACAATGTCTTTATGCTTCATTATTTTGTAATCTTCATTCATGCCTTTTTACCTTAAGCCGGAAAGCCCAACAATTGACTCCTACGCCTGTTCTACTGTAAACATGTGAGCGACAAGCGATAAAAAAATTGTAAAAATATAAATAGAAAACATAAATATAATCAGTACTAGTAGTACTTCTGTAAAACAAAGGAAATAGACATTACTTGGATAATACGCACTAAATTGAACACCAGTATGACACTTGTATTTTTTTAAAGTTTTAAAGCTTATGAAATACAGCTTTACTAATTTTTAAAGTTTACTAGCATACCCGTCCACGCGTTGCTGTGGTTAAAGAAATGTTACATAAACATTTGCAATTAAACCTATAAATTAAGATATAAACTATCCTATCTTTCAAGTTGGATCAAAATGCACACGTTGAGTAAATTTGATTATAATCGGTTCAGAGGTTTAAGAGTCCATTGCGGACAAATAAAGTGACACGTAATTTATATATATTAAGATTACAATTCCCTTTTCTTTTTGAAATGTTAATAAACTTTAAGCTCCCTGCTGCCTTACATCTCGCAATTGTCTATACCTACAGCCGGTGACTTCACTGGATGATATAACAAAATAAATAAACGTAAATAGATGCTAAAGGTTTGATAACCTTTTTTTTTTCATTTTCATATATATATATTTTATATAGATATGTATATGCAAGATCAGCTTGATACCTAAATAATTTCGGTTGCGATCTTAAATATCACAAGACTAACAAAAGTAAAAACCAAAAGTCATAAAAACAAAACCTCATGAAAACGATAAGAACACATGGCTGAGCGATCTCACATTGAGGCATTTCAATAGATGTTGTTATGATTAATACAAAATTTAAATAGACCTTATTTAAAATAACGTAATAGATATTACTATGTCACGTGTTACTGCGTGTGAACACGTCGCGTGGTAAAAATGTGTCTTTACCTTAACTTGCCTCTCGCTGACCGCTGGCAGTGTGACAACCACGTACAAAACGCTAAGGTTTGTAGGCCAGGAGCAGACCGTACGGCACCGGATTATCCTCTTTGTAATCAACCATTTCATTACATCCCACGTATTTCTTTCAAGCAATCTTTGTGGAGGGGTAACCATTGTTGTGTGAAAACGCCTTAAGTGGGATTAGGATGTTGGTAGATTGTTAGTTTGATGCTACCGCTTTTCTTTTCAATCGCTTTCATTGATTGAGTATGCAGGAACTTTGTTAAGACTTTTCTTTCATCATCGACACATTTTGTCCAATGGCCACTGGTTCTTAGAATGAGTAGGGTTGGGTAAATTAAGAAACTTTAAGAACATGTGGCATTTAAAAACAGACAACACACTTATTACAATTAATTTTTGTTAATAAATGTTTTTGACATGGTTATCTTATTTAGAAAATAATCAATTACTTATTTCTAACCTACCAGATCACTTATTTAGTGTTCACAATAATATTATTACTATGTATCATAGTATCAAAAAACTATAAAAGAAAAATAACAGAAATCTTGTTTTATATATCTACTCATGATTATTCTATTAAGATTGTGAGAACAATTCTTATAAGATTCCATCTAATATATAAAATTCTCGTGTCACAGTTTTTGTTGCCATACTCCTCCGAAACGGCTTGACCGATTTTTACCAAATTTTATATGCTTATTCAGTAGGTCTGAGAATCGGCTAACATCTATTTTTCATACCCCTTAAGGGTTGTCCACCCTTAACATTTTTTTTATTTTTTATATGGCAAAACAACGTTTGTCGGGACAGCTAGTAACAATATAAATCTATGTTCATAACTCGAAGGGCTGCTTAACCAGTGATCGATTCCTGAACGCTTTGGGTATCAGTTAAGTACGATAGCAGTTCTTACGTGTAAGTTAGTAAATAATCATTGTTATATAAATTTGCATTCTTATTTAAAGGAACAGTAGGCAAAGAGCATACCCATATGAATCGTTTTCGCTCAGCGTTGCCTCGGTTGAAACTCTTGTCACATACACCAATTTGAAGGTGGTAAAAACTTCGAGGTGCCATAAGCTCGTCTAATAATAAAGTGTTATCGGCTGTGTTCTGAAATACCTAGTAAGGGTTGACCTTAGTCCTCATGTTTATATTATAAACAATTCTGGAGACACTCATAAACTTTAATGCTTTAATGCCTGTTGTTTCTATAGATAGACTAAAAAAACTACTTAAACTAGACTGTAAAAAAAAATACTTTTAACATCTAATCTAAATAAATTAAGTGCGCATATAAGCGTGCTACATTGTGTGTTAACAAAAACATTCTTATATGTATATACATATACAAAGAATGATTTAAAAAGAAATTAACATATACAGAAGACAAATTTAATTATACAGCATTGTATATCAGATTTATACAAAACAATATCAACGTCACAAAAGAATTTATTGTCAATGCACAGCGCTAATAAAACCGAAAACGATGCGACCGATCCATCCTGATCCGCGCATCCTGAATGAGCCGCACTTATCCTCATTTGGAGTCATCGGAGCGCGCCATCCTCAGTGCTAGTCGCACGATAAAATTAATTGATTAAGCTCCCACAATAGGCCGCGCACACACGAGATGATTACAATGCTGCGGATTAGCCGGTGCCCGCTGTTACCAATTATTCGCTCGTGAGACACCTTTTTCCAAGTTTGCGATTTATACGAGTTGTGTTTGTGGCGTACATTTCATGTATATTTGAGGGCACAGCAGTGCACTCGCCAAGTCGAGCAAAAAGCGGCACGGACATACCATACTTTTTTCGAAGCAATTCGGGCCATTTTCAAATCCTTAAAACTTCGTTCTGGATAAAAGTACATGCCCAATTTTGTACATAAGAATGCATTGTATGAACACGGCTTATTTCAAATTTCATTTAATTTTAAATAGTACTTTAAGAATTATAACAAGTCAAAGTTTCTTTATTTGTCACTCACTCACCACTGAAATCTGCCTAAGAACAACAGTGTTATGCGCTTCTGTTCTTACTTATCAAATTTCGTTTCAATTTAGTCATTAGAAGTAGCAATGCATCTGTTGTTTACCTGTTGTGAGACTTGAATCTTATCTTAGGGTTGAATTACAAATGTAGATGGGCATCAGTGGCCATTTACCATCGGGTGGACTGTATGCTCAGATGGACTGCTTACTACTTACTTATTTCAAAAATAAAATAAATGCAGTAACAAAACATTGTTATCTTGTAGTTATGACATTTTATTAACATACCAAGCTCCTGATAGCCAATTGTTGTTATGTAGAACTGTACAATCGATATACAAAGTGGAAATAAGTATACGACTGATTTTTTATTTATTTTTATGCATAAGTTTATTCAATCAAAATCCTTACAGTTCCGGGAAAAGAATACGACGACGGCTCTGCTTGTCGTAAAAGGCGACTAAAACGGGGTTCCTAGGACTGCGGGCATCAAGAGTGGGAGCTCGAACCGAACGACCAGCGATATCGGAAAGGACGACGGTATGTATGGTAGCACACCATCGTAAACTCCAGACAGTGAGGTCGACGCCCAACCGGTTGAAGTAATAAACGAGCATTTAGTCCACCTGATGATAAGGAGTCACTGCCGCCTATGACACGCAAGAAATGCTTCGCGATAGAAAAAAGTTTGGCGGTGGTACTTCCCCAGTCGAACTACACTAGTTCTACCACCTGTAACAGGGCAGAATGAAGATCCCGGAGTCCTCATGTCTCTCTGCACATGTTACTCATCTGCACAAAATAAATTATTGCCTATGGTTAACCCATATGTATACGCTTTATAAAAAAATTCCAGTTGAAATCAGAAATTTGTCAATGAATAAGTTCACCTTATACCATGCCTTCATCGGACATTAATGAATGTGGCAGCATAAGATTTATCATACTTAAATACAAGAAAAAATATGTAATGTGTAGCGCATGCAGTGACAAGCATAACTTAAGTCACGTCAATAATTCGTCAATTTTTACTTTTTCCCCTTTTTTTATTTTTTTTTCCAAATTAGTTACTATTTTTTTTATATACCGCTTTTTGAGAGAGTCAAAATAGTACATAAAAGCCCGCATTCCTATATACACCAGCTTGTATATTTTGTAAAGGTTTACTTAATAGCTTTCATTTGATATTTCTTTTACTATCATGAAAAAAGGTGCCTACTTACAATATTTAAAAATAATGATGACACTGAAGACTCATATGTTTAATCTATCTAGATACAACTTATATCGATCTCGAAACACAACACCACTTATTTGTAAGTCATTTTAAATAACAAAATGAAGAAAAATGATAAAAAAATGTTTAAAAACGATTTACGACTTAAGATAGGCAAGAATTTATCCATAAAAATAATTTGCATTATCCAAACCAATATAAATATACACAGCTAATTGACAGTCATCGGTTTAAAAATTGTGAGAATGTTGGTATTTGCACTACTGCTTTGCGTTGCTGCTAGCTTCGCTGACAGACACTATGAAGTGTACGACTTAGATAAAGCGGAAGACTATTTCAAAGAATTCGTCAAAACTTACAACAAACAATATGCGGACGAAGCCGAAAAATTAAGGAGGTTCGAAATATTTAAACAAAATTTAGAGTTTATTAACAAACAAAATAAAGAAAGCGATGACGCTGTATATGGTAAGATTCATTTTTTATTATAATTACTGAGCTTGTGCATATCTTTAGATTAGTGGGTTTATGCTTTTGAGGCAATATGCAGAACTCTAGCCCAATGCGTTTTATTTAATGTTACAAATCTGTTTGAAACTACTATAGAAATTTCTCCGAATATATTGTTGTGCATTGAAAGCATTGTAGTCAACTGAAACCGTCATTACGGTTGACATCTTACTTTAGGTCTCTTTAAAAATTAGGTAGGTACTTGGAAACTCGTTGCAACATAAGTTGGATGGACTAAGTATAGCCTTGCCAAAACAAGACATACTTGAAGGATGTTCATAATGATATTTAGTCTTCCTCTAAATTGGTAAAGTTAAATCTTTCTAAATTTTACAGAAAAACACAACTCTCGGAGGGTTGATAATCATCACTAACAACATCAACATATTTATTTTCAGGAATAAATAAGTTCACCGATCTCACTAGTAAAGAGTTTATTGGATCTTACACCGGATTAGATGCACGTATAGCATCGGAGTGTGGCAAGGAAGTCCTAAAATTATCGACGGTCCCAGATTCTTTCGACTGGAGAGAGCTGAACAAAGTCACTGAGGTCAAGGATCAAGGACAGTGTGGAGCGTGCTGGGCTTTTAGTGCTGTTGGTAAATAAATTTTTCACCCACTTAGTTTTTTATATAAAATATCGCTGTAATATAATATAATTATCGCTGCTTTTCGGTGAAGGAAAATAATCGTGAGGAAAAATCCGAGAAATCTTTAAAAAAAGTTCTCTGAGGTGTGTGAAGTCTACCAATTCACACTTGGCCAACGCGGTAGAATATGGCCTAAAACTCTCTTATTCTGAGAGAAGACCCGTGCCCAGCAGTGACACAATAATGAGCTGACGAGAAACGCAATACTCCTGATGCAATTTTACACACAGGTGCACTGTGTGCTTGTTTGTAACTTCAGTTTCATTAAGTTTTGTCAGAACAAAGTTTGGAGAACAAAGATCTTAAAAAGATAAATAGTTAGATGGGATGATATTTCTGTAACATCTTCATTAGATTTTTTATTAGATTCAAGTAGCAAACGTACATACAGCCCACCAGAATATCGTCCGTTGACACCTACTTGTAGGTACTTTTATATAAAACAGGGCTTCTATCAAGTTACTTCCAACAACATATACAAACGTTGTCATAACTAGTTCTGAGATTGACACCTTTTTGAAATTGAGCCGATAATCACGCCCTTCCACTAATACAGAAGAATCGCTTTTCCCTAGAGATATGTATGGCGATGGTACGTTCCTGGTCTAATTATTTTCGTTCTACTACCTTTTAATCCATCAACCATTGGGCGGCCAGAACAGATATGGTTTGTTACTTTTCACATGCCAAAAGCAATAATCACATGTTCATTCATAGCCTCGTACTATAACACGATAAAATTATTTTTACAGGTAATTTGGAGTCACAATATGCTATAAAATACAACCAAACTTATGATTTTTCGGAACAACAACTCGTAGACTGCGACACACAATCCGAAGGATGTTCGAAGACCACTGATTTAACGTATCCTTTCCAGTGAGTACAATTTCCAAGTGAAAACTTAAGTAAACTAATATTACTGTTTAAATAAACATATTGTATCTATGCGCTGTCTATTCAAACACTCCTTACCCACTTTAGTCCGTCCGATTTCTCTAAACGAGTACTTATTACAAGCCCCATTCTTGGCCGGGTTTTGCTATTTGATGTACTACTTTACATTTTACCGTAACCATTAACCGTAGTGCCGAACAGACGGACGGCATAGACTACCTAGCAGAATATAGACGTTTATCGTTGAACCAAAAAAAAGTCATAGTCTAACTGGATATTGTACCTCGGAACTATGGGGCCGCAGTTCGATCCCCAGTCGCTTCATACCAGTATTAAAACATTCCATATCACAAATAATCCAAAATATACTACTTACGAAAAAATATTTTTAGTTACTAACTTTCAAGCTAAGGAATGAGCTTTCTCCTAAGGTATTCCAGTGCGCTATGATATGGAGTATTTATTAGTGACTCCTCTGGTATTTCAATTGTCCGTGGTCGACGGTGACTAAGTTCTATCAAGTAGCCCGTCTAACTTATCGTTTGATGCAAATATAAAAAAAATCAACTTATCTCGTCGGACCCAAATGTCGGAAACAAATTGATCCTAAGTATTTCCATTGATTCCAGGTACTGGACGAATAACGGACCAATGATGGAAAAAGATTATGCGTATGAAGCACAAACTAGATTATGTAGAGCTGATGTATCAAAGGAAAAACCCAAAATAGCTGGATGTACTGCATACTACTCCTCAGATGAAGAAGCACTTAAACAGACACTTCATGACATAGGCCCGCTCTCTATAGGTATAATACATATACCACAAAATAAACATATACTCATTATTTTAACAATTCGAATGGATTTTGTAACGTGTGGTATCTACCGCAGCTGGGACCACGGCAGTGCCCCCGCGAAATCGAGCAAAAAAGCGGCATACTTTTCTCGATGCAATTCGGGCCATTTTCCCCCCTATAACTTTGTTCTGGATAAAAGTAGATGCCCAGTTTTATTTTAAATTTCATTTAATTTTAACCAGTACTTTAAGAATTATAACGAGTCAAAGTGTCTTAATTTGTCACTCACTCACTGACCGATCATTAAAAATCTAAGGCATTTCTAGCAGACATAGAAGCTTCAAATTTAGATGTAATTAGTATTTAGTATATGAATCAAGGAAAAACTAAAATATTTCACGATATCCAACCCGTTTTCTGGATACATCAACTGCAAAAAATAACTTTGTATCCCATATAAATAAATAGGATTACAAAGTTACATTTGCAGTTACTTAATCGGTGTAACTGTATATTAATAAAATAATATAATAGAATAATACGTGCAGACTTTAAAGGTGGTAGAGCAGCGCTTCGACCGGGGAGGTACCACCATCACCACACCTATTTTTAGTGTGAAGCAGTTCGTGCGTTTCGATGAAAGGGTGTAGTTGTCCGCACAATTTTATATATCTTAATCCTCGGGAGTAGCAACATATCTGTGTTTGACTTCAGATTGAAGCCTTGCTCTGTATAAAGTTGCTTACAGATGTTTATGGACCGCATGGACCACTTATCAGGTGGACTGCATACTCGTTTGCTACCTCAATGTTGTTAAAGATGACGAAAAGATAGGTACCTAGATAAAATTATGTTCAAAGATAACTTGTAAAATTGTCAACGGAATAAAAGAGCAAAAATGGGACTTAAAGGATTAACTTTAACTGAGACGTTTGACGAGTGCTGAATTAAATATTACTAACTTTAAGAAAATTTGTTGTTAGTGTACAATCAGTAGAAGGTACCGAAAAAGAAAAAGTAGGACTATTTACAAAACGAAATGAGATCTCATAAAAAAACAATACTTGTAAAAAACCGAGTCTCGCAATTCGGTTCTTGTACCGAAAAAGTTGTGAGATTTATGTAACTCCAAGTCGGTTATTCATTTATTGATTTATTAAGTATAATGCCTTTATTAAGTATTCTGCCTTAAGTTGTTACGTAATTACCTATCCTGACAACATCTTCTAGTGACCCATATCAATGTTAAAAATCTTTAACTTGACTTGGTTTTATTACAAGTATTGTTTTTTTTATGAGATATAATTTTCGAAATATTTTAGTGTAATCCTTATCCAGTAAAAAAAAATAAACTACACGACTTGATACAAGTACTAACTGTTAAAATAATATTTGGTTCATGGACACGGGATTCTAGACTTTTCTTTATTTGCAGGCATAGACGCTCATGATGTAAAACATTATACACACGGAATTATGAAGAGCTGCTCATTTTCATCGGTCAATCACGCAGTCCTGTTGGTAGGATATGGTACAGGTAATGTAATTTAGAACTTTAATTTTATGTTTTTTAATAATTTTCAAATAGCATGCACAGCGTAATCGAGCAGCGATGGCCTAATGGTTAAAACTCGGTCTTTTAAGGGTCCGAGGCTTAAATCTCAAATAGGCACCACATTTTTTTCTATAATGATTAGCGTATTAGAATTTAATTGACTGGTTTACGGCGAAATAAAAAAAACATCGTGAAGTAACCTATGCACCTAACAGTTATCTAATATGTGTAAAGTGTATGGCCAAAAACTCTTTCATTCTGACAGAGGACACGTGTCAGCGTAGTGGGACAACACTAAGTTTGACAATATTGACCACAATGCACTTTACCTGATAGAAAGCCACTGCCACTGAGAGCATCTGTAATCAACTCAAGATAATATTAGTCTTACCCCGAGGTTAGCGACAGACGCGTTGCTACCCTTCTTCTACTGCATGTAGTTTACCTGATGATAAGAGGTCACTAGTGATCAAGGCTACTTCTGAATTATCATAATAGAATTTAAATCGTATCTAAGATCAGCTAGTGAAGATGGCGGATTATATCAGATATATTTTTGGTGGTAGTACCAGTGTAGTTCGACCGGGGAAGTACCACCGCCACACCTATTTCTAGCGTGAAGCATTTCTTGAGTTTCGATAGAAGGGTGTGGTTGACGGCACACTTTCACACGAGGCGACCATCTTAGTCCTCGGGAGTAGCAACAAATCTGTGATTGACTTCAGATGGAACCCATGTTCTGTATGAAGTTGATTACAGATGTCCATGGGCGGCAGTGGCCACTTACCATCAGGTGGACTGCATGTTCGTTTGCTACTTAAGCCAGATAAAAAATAAAATAAAAAAGATCATAAGGATTACCTTGAATCAAATTTCATCGAATTTTTAGGAGTTGAAGTGGTGTGTGTCACCACTTGTAATCAAACCACGAATGTTTCTTCAATTTTCAATCTTATTGCAATCATATTTCTGATCATAGAAACTTAGTTACTGCTGAAGTTGTTCGACTAAAAATTATACTATCAGCGCTTGAAATTCCTTTTATAAGACATGCTTGATTCTCGCTCGCACGTACATGACGATCACCATCTATATATTTATCTTCTTTTTCGATTTTAGAGAATAAAGTCCCATTCTGGATTATCAAGAATTCGTGGGGTGGATCGTGGGGTGAAAAGGGCTATTTTAGAATACCAAGGGGGGTCAATGCGTGTGGATTGATGAATTATCCGAAGATATCAGCAATTCTGGCCTAGTTTTCGGATTCACGTAGTACTTTGGTGATGATAAAGTCCGTTTCGAGTTATCTTACAGCGTTACTTGGTGATGGTCATATTAACGATGGTTGTATCCGCTAGACTACTAACTTCTATCTTTTTTAAAGCAATTCTTTTGAAATATTTATTCTGGTACCTATTTTCTTATATTCTGTTTAATAAAAATGTTAAATAAAGTTATATTGAGAATACTTTTCTTTTATTTCCTTGTTTCAATTTGCCGTTGATTATTTTTAAGTACAAAAAATGATAAATTTTTGCAAAACCGACAAGAAAAGAAAATGGTTGAAGTATAGCATAGTTTATACGACGACTCTTATGATGTTGTTACATTATCGAATCACGACGTAAATGTCCGGTATGGACACCGACTTCAAAACAACGTTCTAAATATGTGTTCTAATCAATCCCAGATACTCATCAACCTTACCTGAGATTAGGCCCAGATGCGTTGCTATCTCTGACGAATTAGTTGAAAAATTCTGGATAAATACAAGTGCTTGCGCCTGCGTGTCCCTTACCATATCTTCTAGACCAAAACAACTCAACGTTGCTGTTATTAAGTAGAAACAGGTGTATCATTATGCTCAAATGGTTCTACCGCCTCTAATTACTAACAATGGAGCACGATTGTAGGCAATGCTGTTTTAACCCAGAAATGATACGTTGTTAGGCCCTCAAGGAGAGACTGTAATTCCCTTATGTAACTATCGGAAAGTTTACGTAAATAAAATTATTGATAGGTTCTTTCATACCATAGCTCGTTGCACAGAAATTTGCAAAGACTGGTCTTCCGTATCTTAAGCCTAATTAGTTACAACATGGCTAGTTTAGGAACCCACCACACCAGTCTGGCACGCAGAGCCACCGCGTTGCCCCATTGGACTCCTCCCAGGTTAGCAGCTGGGCCCAACGCTCCATCTGGTCTTTACGGTATACGACCACAAATACCGCCGTCTTTCCGGGAATCGCCTGGCTGGAAGGTTCGAACCCCCACTCTAGCCGCCCGCGACCCCGGAAGCTCCGCTTTAGTTACCTCTTACGACAGGCAGAGGATACCGTAGCCCTATTCCGATCCCGAAACTATAGGAACGGCGCAAAGCCAACCAGCTCCATCTTTATCAGCGATATTTTAATAACATGAAAGTAGTATGTGGTCATTACCACCCATATAGATCTGTAGGTAATCAACTAATAAGATCAGAAGCTTCCCTGAGGTTAACCACAGATGCATTGCTAATCCTAAGAACTTAGTTGTAAAGCCTTAAATTTATTGTGACTACCTAATCATTACCTAATCAAACTCTCTCATTCTGGGAGAAGACCCGTGCCCAGCAGTGGGCCAATAATGGGTTGATGCGATACGACCTAATCATACCCTTTAGACCAGAACACGCAACACGCTGCGATTATTAGGCAGATAATTGCGGAATTTGACCGATATAGACCGGTGTATACCAATCCTCATTCTAACAATAAGAGGGCTCTAAGCCCAGCAGCAGAACAGTAATGGTTAGAAAACAAATGTAGATATATATAGAGAGAAAGAAACAAATATACTGAACAACTATTACAATATAATGAGATTACAATAGCTCTGGTGGAAAATCGTAGGGCCTAGAAACATGGAGTCTCCGGTGCGAATCCAGATGTGTCCAGTTTATTTTGTTAAATTATCATAATTATATATTATTTGATTATTATTAATCTTGTCATTGATTTTTATTTCAATAAGCAGTTGTATATTTTATTATTATTTAGTCTCGGAAATCTAAAGGAAAGGAAAGGAAAATTTTGATTAACATAAATATAAACAAGATATAAAAAAAATGTTTGCCAAGGAAGTTCTATTAGTAGCATAATAATATGGGTGTTAAATGAAAACTAGTTGGTGGTGCGACCACACATGCCACTAGGAGGCACGGTGAACGCATATGCTCACCGGGAAAAGTCCACGCGGGCGAGCATTGTAGTATTTATGGAATAAATGGAATACCTATTCTCTTATTTACCACTTACTTTAACTCCATACCTTTAGATTGCCTGGAAGAAATCGCTGTTTAGCGATAAGACCGCCTTTTGTATTGTTTTTATTTTGTATGTTTTTTGTTATCGCTACTTTCTGGGTACAATAAAGAGTATTATTATTATTATTATTTATATTTATTTCTTTAGAAATCTCGACTCTGATGTAAGCGAATCGGTAGAATGAAGGCCGATCACGGGTTTATACCAAGTGAGCGACCGTATAATTGTTATAATAAATATGTATGTATATGTATTTATTTTGTAAAAATAAGTGGATACTTATGTGTCTTTGCCTGTCTGTAGAAATTTACTAACTATCCTGCAAGTGTTTAATATTACAGCTTTCTGCATATTAATGTACCTATGTGTTAGGCGACAAATGTATGGATTTTAAAGCGATGTGCAATTGTGTAGGTATTACTATTATTATTACATGCGATTCTATTCAACATACCAAGCTGCATACATAGCCAGTTTTTAACCGCGGTGATGTATTTTTCTGGAATATTTTAATGTTGTTATGTAAAACTGTACAATAGATATACAAAGTGGAAATAAGTATACGACTGATTATTTATTTATTTATATAGATAAGTTTATTCCATAAAAATCCTTATGGTTCCGGAAAAAGAATACGACTATGGCTCTGCTTGTCGTAAAAGGCGACTAAAATGGGGTTTCTAGGACTGCGGGCGTCAAGAGTGGGAGTTTGAACCGCCCGACCAGCGATATCGGGAAGGACGACGGTATGTATGGTTGCACACCATCGTAAACTCCAGACAAAGTAGTAAACGAGCATATAGTTCACCTGATGGTAAGTGGTCACTGCTGCCTATGACACGCAAGAAATGCTTCTCGTTAGAAATAAGTTTGGCAGTGGTACTTCCCCGGATGAACTACACTGGTTCTACCACCTGTAACAGGGCAGCGCGCTCAGGAGTCTTCAGTTGCGTTCCTTTGAAGATCCCGGAGTCCTCTTGTCTCTCTGCACCAAGGCTCGGAAACCGGTTCTATTTCTAAACCGGTTTCGGTCATTGACCCCAAACCTAAATGAATATCGGTTAAAGGTTGTACCTAACCGGTTATTACCGGTTTATGCGAGGTACCGGTTTTTCACGAATTTAGGTTTTGGTTGCCATAATTAACCGGTTAAAACCAAGTTTATTAATATTCTACCGCGTTTTAGACATGCTCTGGACGCTGCGCTCACTATCACAAAGTATACGCAATCGCACGCGCTTCAATTTTTAACCGACTTTAAAAAAGGAGGTTTCTCAATTCGACCGTATATATATATTTTTATGTTTGTTCGCGGATAACTTCATCGTTTATGAACCGATTTTGAAGATTATTTTTTTGTTGGAAAGGATACATTCCAGGAATGGTACCATGATAAGACAACCAGGATCTGATGATGTCATTCTAGAGATCAAAGGGAATATTTCAAAAATCGTAGGGGTGACTAGTGCGTTTGTTAATTTTTCTATTAAACAATTTATAGTACTGTAATATAATAAAGGTCTGGAGTCGATCTGATGATGAAGCCCAAAGACAGTCGAGGGAACTTCTCAACGATTTACAGCAATTAACTTGTGTTTGAGCTTGTTTAATTTGTATTGATGGAAACGTTACACCTGTCTGGTCTGATGATGACGACGAAAGACAGTTAAGGAACTCTTCAACGGTTTACAGTAGCTACCTTGTGTTTGGGCTGAATTCATTTATATGTATTGATGAGAACTTTGCACCCATATGGGTTTTAAATGTCATTATTTAAATACAAATATCACTATATAGTCACTAAAAAGCGTGAAATAAAAACTTTTTAACAAAAAATATCTACCAACTTCAATGTCACTAAAAGTCTAAAATAATTTCTATTAATTTTGGTTTAGAACACACTTAGTAATTAGAATATAGTCCCGAAGTCGGCGCTCATATAGGACATAGTGCCGTCCAGCGATATTTGTTTAGCGGAGCCCTGAGCCTCCGAATGAGGCCTACAGTGAAGGACAACGTTTTAGCGCTGTAGGCCATCACTGGCAACACACATTGCTTGAATAACTTAACTATTGACAAATTGAATTGTGGACGAGAAGATACTACGTAATTTCCCGAACGCAGCCCAGCCGAGTAGGATTCTTCGAGTGACCTCCCTTTCAAAGATGGAGTTACCCATCCGTTTGTCCCAGGCAAATATACAATATGTTCCAGTACCAAAAAATAGAACTGGTGACCTTGCTGAAATCAAAAATTATCGACCGATTTCATTGGGCACAATTTTGGGTAAAATTCTGGAGAAACTTATATATAAGGACTTGAAGAGTAGAATAAAATTGAGCGATGCACAGTTTGGTTTTCAACCAGAGCTATCAACGGATTCTGCTATTTTTAGTGTAAAATCTACAGTGTATCACTATTTAAATAGGGGCACATCTGTGTATGCATGTTTTCTGGACCTAAGTCGTGCTTTTGATCTAGTAAATTATAATTTACTGTGGGAAAAACTCAGGGCAACAGGCGTATCATCAAATATTGTAGATCTGTTGATGTTCTGGTATGAAAATCAAACCAAATTTGTTAAATGGGGCGACGCACTCTCTAAAGAATATAAGCTAGAGTGTGGTGTCCGTCAAGGTGGACTTACCTCTCCTGACGTGTTCAGCTTATATATGAATGATTTGATCGAGGAGCTTAGGGGCACTAAAGTCGGATGTCACATTGGCACGACGTGCATGAATAATTTCAGTTATGCGGATGATATGGTGCTCCTGAGCCCCTCGATTAATGGACTTAGAAAACTACTACGTATTTGTGAACAGTATACATATGATCACGGTCTCAAATACAATGTAAACAAGACAAAAGTAGTGGTTTTCAGAGCTGGGGCAGGCCCTGAGAAAATACCGCCAGTATTTTTGGACGGAGTATCAGTGGGGCGAGTTGATAGCTTTAAATATCTCGGACACGTGCTAAAAGAGAATCTCCGAGACGATGAAGACATGGAGCGAGAGCGCAGGGCCCTGGCTGTCCGAGGCAACATGCTTGCCCGCAGATTCAAAAGGTGTAGTAATGAGGTTAAGCTGATTTTGTTTAGGGCATATTGACAATGCTTTTACACATGTCAGCTGTGGATAAACTACACCAAAAGAGCGTACAATGGCATTAGAGTACAATATAACGATATATATCGGACTCTAATGAATCTAAGTAGATACTGCAGTGCCTCGGGTATGTTTGCGGATGCCAGGGTCCCTGACTTTTTTGCAATCATGCGGTCCCGGAGCGCTGCATTCTGGACACGTGTTCGAGAATCCAACAATGAGATTCTTCGTATTTTATCTGAGTGCCCGGATAACTTATTTGTAAAGTTCTGGTGGTGTCAGCACCGTAACGGTAATAATAAGTAAGAAATATATAAATATGTTGAACTTCATTATAATGTAACTAATAATTATTATTTATTTATTTTAATTAAGTAACTCTGTTTAAAAATAATATGGATGTATGTCTGAAATAAAATATTATTATTATTATTATTATACTCGTCAACAACTTCAAGAGGAGTGCCGTCAACAACTACCAGTACGGGTGTGACATGGACATTAGACGTGATTTTTGTCATGTCCATGTTCATCTTAAGACCCGTTGTGAGGCACTGTTAAGGTTGCCTAGCGTAGTGCTGAGGGCCGTCAGCGAATCTGCCGAGATAACTATATAATCGGCAAATCGTAGGTGTGTGACGTGTTTGCCATTGATGTTAATGCCAAGACCTTTCCACTCCATCAGCTTGAACAAATCTTCCAACGCAGCGGTGAACAGCTTTGGTGATATGACATCGCCTTGCCTGAATCCCCACTTAGCTCAGAAGCGCAATGGGCCTGTAGTTCTTCAAAAGGGTTTCATCGCCTGTTTTGAAGAATAGCACCACTACGCTTTTGCCTTCTCTTCCGGGGAGGTCCCGCTATTGATGACAGAATCAAACAACTTTTGGAGCGCCACTAGTACCGGTTTACCATCAGCTTTTAGCAGCTCTGTTGTGATTCCGTCATCTCCCGGTGCCTTGTTGTTTTTCAGCTGTTTGAGAGCCTCTCTTATCTTGTACAGGCTGACGTCCGGGAGGTCCTCAGTATAGTTTCGGGTCAATTTGGCACGTTTGTCGACCGCCATATTTCTACAACTGTCCGTAGTGTTTTTTAATTTCTTCCAGAACATCGGGTTTAGACGAAACTATGGTGTTCGAGTCTGTCTTCAACCTCGTCAGCAGGCTCTGCCCAACGCACAGGTCCCTGGCGAACACTCTTGAGCCTGGGTTTTCGCTCAATAGCGTCTTTAATGCGATGGATGTATGAGCACGCCAATCGCGTCGCCTACTCTGAGAGATCTGATTATTGAGCAGTCTGTATTTCGACATTGAGGTTGGAGACTGCACACATAGTTCTTGCCTCTCCCTCATAAGACCGTTCTGAGGTACGAACGTTATTCTGAGAGAACCCGAGACCTAGAGACACCACAGAGGCATCATTAAATATGTGCCGTTTGTCTGTCTTATCCAATTTCACTTTCGCCCTCTTCTTGAAGAAAGAGTTCATCATAAAGAAGTCTTCCCTCTCCAAGAAATTGGCAAGCAAGTGGCCTCGGTGGTTCCGTTGTCCAATTTCAAAGGGTCCGACCTTCCGCTCGCCATCATTCCGTGTGCCTAATCTGGCGTTAAAATCCCCACATAGCAACGGTTAAGTGCGTCTTTGAGGTATGTATGGCTCTACTTACGTCCTCATACATTATCTCGACCTCATAGTCTGGGTGTGTCGAAGTCGGCGCATATATGTATGTACCTGTATGACCTTCAGCGAATACCGTTTAGATATTCTGAGTATAAGATACGCTACCCTTGGCGACACATTGTCGACTGTTACCACGTTGTTGACGAGGGATTTGTGGACGAGGAACGCGTCACCACCCTGGGACAGATGTTCGCCCTCCCGGTGATAGAACAAGTTGCCTGATTTTAGAATTATCGTGTCCTCTCCCTGTCTTCGGACTTCAGACAATCCCAAAACACTCCAGTATAACTTGTGCATATCGTCGTCCAGCTCCTGTATCTTCTCGTCGGTACTCAGTGTCCTGGTGTTGTATGTCGTCAGGTGCAGAAGTCGTCGATTGCGGTAGGCGGATCTCTGCCGGAGATTCTTAGCAACCCCTGCCCCGCCGTTACCTTGGCCGCTACCGTAGCCCGGAATAGCGAGGCTGCTAGGGACTGGGGGCCGGTTTCTCTGCACCTGTCACTTTGGGGATTTTGCCGATAGTCACCGCCGATAGATAGGCAAGCGAGTTGGTGACCGCAGTAGGTGAAAGAATTACGCAAGGAGATGCTGCTGCCCATCTCACGGATTTTTGTTACTTATTCATTCCTTTTCTCATTACCACTTATAAGTTAGAGTATGAAAAAAAGCGCATACAGAGTTATACGAATTTTACAAAAATTTTCTAAGAATATATTTACAAATAATAAAAAAAAATCATGAGAATCCGGTTAATTTTGGAGCGCTGTAGAAGCGTTTTAGATGTATAAAATAAAAAAAAATATAGTGAATAATTTTCCTCAAAAGATCGTCTACAAGATGGGTCTGAAGTATTTCTTTTTTTTTTGTAAAACATATAAAAGTTGTAGAAAAATAAAGAAGAAAACATAAAAAAAAAATTACTTTTTTGCTTATAACTTCTTTAATTTTTAAATTAAACGCCACTCCAACCAGTCCTGAATCCAACTAACAACAATTAATGATAATAGTATGCGCCCGATGCGATGCTTCGGCGTAAACATTTCAAAACATGAATCTATCCGATTCTCTCCAGTTTATTAAAATAGGAATTATGGAATTAACCGGTTAATTTAGGTGACCAAACCGATCGTACATAAGTAACCGGTAACCTTTATCATTTGGGTTAATTATAAACCGTTCACCTGTTTAACCGGTAAATGAAAGAACGATTATATTTACCGGTATTTAATCGAAATTAACCGGTATTTTTAAACCGGTTCCGAGCCTTGCTCTGCACACGTTACTCATCTTCACAAAATTAATAATTGTCTTATGGGTCAATATATACGCTTTTATAATAAACTTCCAATTGAAATAGAATTTGTCAATGAATAAGTTCACCTTGTGCAATGCCTTTAACGGACATTAATTAATGTGGCAGTATATTGTTTTACTAGCTTTAATTTTTTTTAACATACTTAAATACAACATAAAATATGTAATGGAGAGCGAATGCAATGACAAGCATAATTTAAGTCATGTCAATAGGACCTTTAATACACACCTTACAAAAATATACAGTTCGTATATTTTTGTAAAGGTTTGCTAAGGTGTCATTTGATATTTCTTTTATTATGATAAAAAAATGTGCCTACTTACAAAATTTTCCTACTTGCAGACTCGATATTTGAAAATAATGTTGACACTAGTGCCTCATAGGTTTAACCCATCTAGATTGAACCTATATCGATCTCGAAATATAACACCTCTTATTTGTAAGTCAATTTTAAATAACAAAATGTACACGCGTAAGCAAGAATGATGAAAAAATGTTGATAAACGATTTACGACTAAAGATAGGCAAGAATTTATCCATAAAAATAATTTGCATTACCCAAACCAGTATAAATATACACAGCTAATTGAAAGTCATCAGTTTAAAAATCGTGAGAATGTTGGTATTTGCACTACTGCTTTGCGTTGCTGCTAGCTTCGCTGAAAGACACTATGAAGTGTACGACTTAAATAAAGCGGAAGACTATTTCAAAGAATTCGTCAAAACTTACAACAAACAATATGCGGACGAAGCCGAAAAAATACGGAGGTTCGGAATATTTAAACAAAATTTAGAGTTTATTAACAAACAAAATAAAGAAAGCGATGACGCTGTATATGGTAAGATTCATTTTTTATTATAATTACTGAGCTTGTGCATATCTTTAGATTAGTGGGTTTATGCTTTTGAGCCAAAATGCAGAACTCTAGCCCAATGCGTTTTATATAATGTTACAAATCTTTTTGAAACTACTAAAGAAATTTCTCCGAATATATTGTTATGCATTGGAAGTATTGTAGCCAACTGGAACCGTCATTATGGTTGACATCTTACTTATCAGATGTGTTTCCTCTCTTAAAAAAATAGGGACTTGGAAACTCGTTGCAACATAAGTTGGATGGACTAAGTATAGCCTTGCCAAAACAAGACATATTTGAAGGATGTTCATAATGATATTTAGTCTTCCTCTAAATCGGTAAAGTTAAATATTTCTAAATCTTACAGAAAAACACAACTCTAGGGGGGTTGATAATCATCACTTACAACATCAACATATTTATTTTCAGCAATAAATAAGTTCACCGATCTCACTAGTAAAGAGTTTATTGGATCTTACACCGGATTAAATGCACGTATAGCATCGGAGTGTGGCAAGGAAAGCTTAAAATTATCGACAGTCCCAGATTCTTTCGACTGGAGAGAGCTGAACAAAGTCACTGAGGTCAAGGATCAAGAACAGTGTGGAGCGTGCTGGGCTTTTAGTGCTGTTGGTAAGTATTTTTTTCTCAAACTTAGTTTTTTATATAAAATAGTAAAGCTGGTTGAAACTTGCCCTCACGATCGGGAGATCCGAGATTCAAATCCTAGGCACCACTGATTTTTCTAAAATTATGCGCACATTTGAAGTTAATTATTGCTGCTTTTCGGTGAAGGATAATAATCGTGAGGAAACCTAAAAATCCGAGAAATCTTTAAAAACAGTTCTCTGAGGTGTGTGAAGTCTACCAATTCACACTAAGCCAAAGCGGTAGAATATGGCCTAAAACTCTCTTATTCTGAAAGAAGACCCGTGTCCAGCAGTGAGACAATAGCAAGCAATAGTAGTGAGAGAATAGCAATAGTCCTGATGCAATTCTACACACAGGTGCACTGTGTGCTTGGTTGTTACTTCAGTTTCATAAAGTTTTGTCGGAACAAAGTTTGGAAATCTTAGAAAGATAATTGGTTAGAAGAGGGTATACTACCCTCTACATACCTAACTTAAAGTAACGTAAGTAGATGGGATAACATTCTGTAACATTCTCATTAATTTTTTTTATTATATTGAAGTAGGAAACGTACATACAGATCACCAGAAGATAAGTAGTCAATATCTTCCGTTGACATCTACTAGTAGGTACCTTTATATAGAACAGGGGTTCTATATAGTTACTTCCCGGTCTAATTATTTTCGATCTACCTTATATTCCGTCAAAATTTTTGGGCTGTCAGTAATAGTTTGTTAGTTTTAACATGCTTAAAGCAATACACAGATGTTCATTCGTAGCCTCATACTATAACACGACAAAATCATTTTTACAGCAAATTTGGAGTCACAATATGCTATAAAATACAACCAAACTTACGATTTTTCGGAACAACAACTAATAGACTGCGACCAACAATCCCAAGGATGTTCGGGTACCACTGATTTAACGTATCCTTTCAAGTGAGTATAATTTCCAAGTAAAAACTTAAGTAAACTAATATTACTGTTTGAATAAACATATAGTATTGTATCTGTGCGCTGTCTACTCAAACACTCCTTACCCACTTTAGTCCGTCCGATTGCTCTAAACGAGTACTTATTACAAGCCCCATTCTTGGCCGGGTTTTGCTAGTTAATGTACTACTTCATATTTTTGCTATAATCACAAGTTATTATTAACCGTAACCATTAGCCGTAGTGCCGAATAGACGCACGGCATAGACTAACTAGCAGAATATAGACATTCATCGTTGAACAATATAAGAAGGAACAGTCTAACTGAATATTGTACCTCGGAACTATGGGGCCGCAGTTCTATCCTCAGTCACTTCATATCAGTATTAAAATATTTCATACCACAAATAATCCAAAATATACCACTTACGAAAAAATATTTTTGCCACGAACGTTCAAGATATGATATGACCTCCTGAAGTGTTCCGGTGCTCTATGATATGGAGCTTTTATTAGTGACTCCTCTGATATTACAAGGGTCGACGGTGACAAACTTCCATCAGGTAGCCGGTCTGCCTTATCATTAGATACAAATATAAAAAAAATCGGCTTATCTCGTTAGGGTCGGAAACAAATTGAACCTAAGTATTTTTATTGATTCCAGGTACTGGATGAATAACGGACCAATGATAGAAAAAGATTACGCGTATGAAGCACACACTAGATTATGTAGAGCTGATGAATCAAAGGAAAAACCCAAAATAGCTGGATGTACTGCATACTACTCCTCAGATGAAGAAGCACTTAAACAGACACTTCATGACATAGGCCCGCTCTCTATAGGTATACTACATATATCACAAAATAAACATACCTTCAATATTTCAACAATTTTAATGAATTTGCAACGTACGATATCTATCGCAATTACAATGTATGCGATCTTCGAAATATTTCCTCTCTGTGTGCTCCTTACATTAACTTTACAAAGTGGTACAACTTATTTACATAATTATATGGTTTTACCAAGTAAGTACCAGCGCCACACCAAATCTACCGTGATGCAATTTTTGCGTTTGAGTAAGGGTGAGAATGCTGGCTCACTTTTATATGGTGCGACTATCTTAGTCCTCTAGACCAGCAATGCATTTGTGATTGTTTTTAGATTTTTGTTGACTTTGACCCCAAGATTAATGCCCACTAACTAAAAGTAAATTCGCGCAAAATGTGCGTTTGCTTTTTCCTGGTCTTTGCACTACGATATGTCAATTGTTTATCATGGAACCCACTGTTCAACCACTGATTTAAATTAAATTCGATAATTTAAATTCAACTTTGACATGTCTACAATATAAAATTAAAGTTTATAACTCGATGCAAGTAGTTAGTAGAATATTTGTTTCTAGATTTTTCTTTGTTTGCAGGCATAGACGCTACTGATGTACTATTTTATACACACGGAATTATGAACAAGTGCTCATATTCAGGGCCCAATCACGCAGTCCTGTTGGTGGGATATGGAACAGGTAACTTAATTGTGGAACTGTTATTTTTATCCTATTATATCTAGAACTTTTTTATTTATTTATAACTAGCTGTACCATGCGCGCGTTGCTACGCCATCACAAGAAAAACCTTCGCGAAAGCATGAATAACAACTTTGTGAATCATTACATGATCAAATGAATAGCTTACGATTCTATAGAGGACATACAGACAAACATTCATTTTTATTAAGAAGAAGAAAGAAGATTTTCAATCTAAAGTAAAGTTCAATGGGCTCAGACAGCTCAATGGGATAATATTTAGTTGTCTATGTTGACGACAATGCACACAACCTGGCAGAAAGTAGCCAATGAACTTCTACTGCAAGTAGTTTATCTGATGGTACGAGGTCACTCATCTTTATAATTATAAATACTTAATCACCAGGTTAGAGATATTTTTCAAATCGTCTCATAATAGATATTAAACCGTATCTAAGGTCAGAATGTCAAATAGCAAATGTGTTTTAGCTGCAAGGATAACTTTGAACTACGCCTATAATGCTTCTCGATTAAAATTTATCATAGTATCAGAAAAAGAACTGGTGGGTTTCACTACCTGTAATCAAACTTCGATTTTTCTTCAATATTCAATAGACACTCGGTTACATCTAACCTTATCCAACCCAGAATTATTGGCGCTTGATACCCCTTTATGATGATTATTACATATATATTTAATGACATTTTTCGATTTCAGAGGATAAAACTCCATACTGGATTATAAAAAATTCGTGGGGTGCAGCGTGGGGTGAAAAGGGCTATTTTAGAGTGCAGAGAGGAATCAATGCATGTGGAATGATGAATTATCCCAGGATAACAGCGATTCTGGCCTGATTTTTGAGCTTAGTGTTTTGGTGATGACACAATTAATTTCGAGTTATCTTAAAAGCGTTACACGGTGATGGTCATTCTTACGGTGGTTGTATCCGCTACATTCCTATCTTCTTTCTTTTTATTGTAAAGTGTTTTTTAACATACTATTTCTGATACCTGTTTTTCTTATCTTCTGATCAGTAAAGATATTAAATAAAGTTATAGTTTAAAGAAAACTATGTTGTTTCATTTGCTGGTTTCTATTCCCGTTATTCATCTTCATTAACAAAAAATGCTTATTTTCTGTAATATTGGCAGTAAATATTGAAAACGATGGAATTACTATAATTTCAATTAACGGTTTTTTTTCAATATTTTATTTTAACGTGTTTTTTGATGCGTTAAATTATAAGTTATAAATACTCCTGCTTTGCCAATTTCTACATGAAGAGTGTGGTATACTATTGCAAAACGTTCCGTTTCAGTGTAATCCTTACATGTACTGAAAATAAAAGTTTTGCATTCCAGTAAAGGTCGTTTGGAGAAAAATGTGGAATATTTTTTTATATATTTATTACAATTTTTGTTTATTTGTTTTTCTGTATATTTAAAATTGCAGCAAAACAGATCAGACAAATTATTTTAAGCTTAACAGAGAGGTTTAAAAATATATCTAGTTATGTTCCATATTTTGAAATAACAATTATGCCCTTAGTTCATTAAAATCGATCAACCCTATCAAAAATTATTATAATTTAAAGTTATATTATGAAACTATATGATATATGATTAAATCACAGCTAGGAACAGTCGTATTTGAGTGTGAGCGTTCATGAGTATGAGCAGCAAAACCTTCTAATTGACAGAAAAGCTTGGCAGCATGCTCATTTACTATTATTTTTATAACCTTTGCATTACGAAAATGTTTATTGTGATTTTAGAGGACTATACTCTATTCTGGTTATTAAGAAATCTTGGGGTACAACCTGGGGTGACCAGGGTTATTTTAGAGCACAGAAGAGCGTGAATTCACGCACATGTGAACCCTATGATAACAGTTGTGGATTAACTTCTTGATTCACTTACTTTTTTGTTAATAATAAAATTACAGTTTGGAATTATCTTACAAACATTATTTAGTAATAGTCACGTTGCCAGTACTTGTATCTGCTAGATAAAATCTTGATTATTTTGAAATCATTAATTTTAAATACTATTTCTAATTTTTATTCTCTGTTCAACGGAGATGTTAAATAAAGTTATATTCAAAATATTTTTGTTCTATTTCGTTGAATCAATTTACCATCGCTTATCTTCATGTGGGAATGTTTATTTTCTGCAAAATTAACACCAAAAAAACTATGCATGGCATAATGTAGGCAGGGCCCTTATCATGTTCTTAACATTGTGGAATCACTATGTAAATTTCCAATATGAGCTACTTCAAACCTACATAACTACTAAATGTATGACATAAACAACTGTAGATAAGATCAACCTTAACTGATTTAGCCTCCGATGCATTACTACCTCATAAGTCGAAAAGTTTTTGAGTAATAGTAGCTATCTGCGTGACCTTTGACTTTAAATTGTAGCTATAATTGCCCCCAAATAGTTGTACCGCCTCTAATTACTGACGGTGGAGGACGTTACAGTTTTGTGCCCTCAAAGAGAGGCATTCTGAAGTCAGCCGTTGTACGTGAATAAAGTTATCGATGGTATTTATTTGATGCAATTGCTTGTCGCACAGATATTTATGAAAACTGAACAGATATTAATAACACCGAGGACGGCCACCCGGTCGGTTTTAGTGCGATCTAGTGTACTCGTATTTTATGTCTAACTAGAACCTGTCACTTCGTTCGCCTAAACCATAATACGGTCCATTTATAGACACTTGAGATCCATTGCTGGACATATCCATCTCTCCCGCTGTTTTGTCAACTAAACATTGAACCACAAAGTCAAACACTTACCTACTTTCAATCATTTCAGTTTCAATCAACCCCTATTTTACTTTCTTAGACGTTGATTTTTCGAAATTTATAGAAGAAATTATCCAATACATAAATCATTGGCGGACTTTCATGCAAACTGTCACCCTTATTTTAATCCCCTTAAGAAGCGAATTTCCTAAACTCGTTTTTTATTGCGAACTTTTACTGTAAAGGCATAACATACCCTTCAGACCAGAACACAGCAGCGAACAGGTTATTAGGTATTAAGTACGGACTGTGTTAGACAAATAGAGAATGTTACAAAAATGTGCAAATTAGGTAAATGAAATGTATGTACCAATCCCTTGTCTGTCTCATTTTAACAATTAGAGGAGATTATATCTTAACAGCAAAATATTGATAATTTGATGACAAATGTGTATCTGTAAGCAACTTCATACAGAACAATAGTTCTCTTTGAAGTTAATCACATATGAGTTGCTTCAGCCGGGGCGAACGATTATACGTTCTACCACCTATTAGATTTGGCACATTGTGCTTTATACACAACGTGTGTTATTTGTAAACCGGCAAATAATGTTAAATAGCAGAACCTACATATTTGTAGATAAGTGTAACGTGTAGAAAATTTGTTGAATACTGATTTATGGCAAAAGATAGCCAAGTAATCATTGAGCCATAAAAATAATTTACATTATTGAGATCCCTATAAAAGTAGATTCCACGAATCGATAGTAATTCAGAAATCGTAAGCATGTGGATATCGGCACTACTGCTTTGCATTGCTGTTAGCTTCGCTACAAGAAACTATGAAGTATATGATACAGATAAAGCTGAAGATTTATTCATAAAATTTATAGAAACTTACAATAAACAATATGCTGATGAAACTGAAAAATTTAAGAGATTTGAAATATTTAAACAAAATTTAGAACTGATTAACAAACAAAATGCTGAGAGTGAAAATGCTGTATTTGGTAAGATTAATTTGTCCTGACATTGGTTAAACACTTTTGCGTTATCGTATTTGTATTTCATTAGCTAAGTACTTGATATTTTAAACAATTAATTGTATCGTTAATAATAAGGCAATTTCAATTGCAGTTAGAAAATGCCCAATTTGAATTGCACCTGTAGCCGAAATAACTAAACATTTTTAGGGTGGCAATACTACACCATTATTCTTGACCTCCTTCACCTATGATTTATTGTTATCTCTACCTCTCATACTATGAACAACCGTAAATTTAACATAGTTTGTACTTGACGTCCACCATAGTTAGATAAGTTGCCAGTTCCAGCAGTCTGGAGACTACTTCACAAGTTACTCGTTGTTCACGCTTTTAAAGAATGAAACCTCCTTAATCTGAAGGAAGATCTAGAAGAGGAAGTGTGAAGAGCTAATTATGACGCCATAAAATATTAATATTCTTCTTTTTAGGAATAAATAAATTCAGCGATCTTACTAGTGAAGAGTTTATCAAAACATACACTGGGTTAATTGGTTCTCATGCCTCGAGTTTTAATAAACAACACCCGACATACACGACGGCTCCAGATGCATTCGACTGGAGAGAGCAGAATAAAGTCACTGAAGTCAAGAGTCAAGAAAATTGCGGATCGTGGTGGGCTTTCAGTGCAGTTGGTAAAAGAAAATATTTATATCTATATATTTTGTACCCACCAACATTTATATTATATACAAGCCGAAAATGAAAATGTATGTTATTCTTACACAATTTCATTTCGATGCCATGTTTACCTTCTCAAATGCAAATTGAAATAGAGATGCAGTGTGAGGGTGCGCAGCCAACTTTTACACTTACTAACTCCCTTTGGATTCTCTCGTCTCGTTCAAGCTGCTTATCTATTAAACGATCTTTATACAAATATACAAGTATAATAAAACATTGTATAATGAAACTATTTTTACAGGTAATTTGGAGTCGCAATATGCTATAAAATATAATCAAACATTAGATTTATCGGAACAACAACTTTTGGACTGCGACGAAAAATCCGATGCCTGTCTGGGTACCCGCGATTTAACGTATCCTTTCATGTAAGACACAAATTAAAGTATTGATTGTATGAGTTTCTAGATTTTTACACCTCGTCCCTGTAGTTCGTAAGAGGTGACTAAAAGGGGCTTCCGGAGTTGCGGGCGGCTAGAGTGGGAGCTCGAACCGTGAAGCCAGGCGATCCCGGAAAGGACGGCGGTATGTGTAGTCACATACCGTCGTAAAGACAAGACGGAGCGGTGGGCCCAGCCACCTATCTGGAAGGAGCCGATGGGGTAACGTGCTCAGAGGATCCCGATTTCATAAAAATCCCACATAACCTTGCGTCGCGCCCACGGCACGACCTTTTGAACCTTGCCCCCTCGAGAGCAAAGAAAAATAATTCTACACCTACTCATGTATCAACTTTGTATTGGATATACCTATACTTATAGTTATATATCAAAAGGTGAAAGGTAATAAAGCTAACCTACCATTAGTTACTATCGCTTGACTCACCCATAGATTTATCGATTAAGGAACGATTAACATAACCAAACTTTCGCGGCGACTGTATAGTAGTTTCTGTACTGATGCATTGGTGATACTACTAAAATATTCGCTAAGCGTGATGGGGCCGCAAATAAATTGCCCCTTTTATATGTATTTATTCCAGGTACTGGATGAATCACGGACCAATGATGGAAGAAGATTACGCGTATAAAGCAGTCATTGAAGCTTGTAGTGCTGACGATTCAAAGGCAAAACCAAAAATAAGTAAATACAATACATACGAAACCCGAGACGAAGAAGCAGTTAAACAGACACTTTATGATGTTGGCCCACTTTCTATAGGTATACATTAAGATAAATTCGTTAATAATACAACTAAATAATTATGCAACTCTGACGTTTATCAGTACTAGTGGATATAAGATTTTTTGGTAGAGAAAGAGATGGAAATCTTAACAATTAATAGAAAGGCTTCTAACGAATTTGATGAGAAAAAACGTCCTTCAACAAAGAGTGCTACTGAGCTTCTTTCTGTTCTTTCTGTGATCTTCTTTCTGAAATGACGGAAGGGCTGGTTAAGCGTTTTCGTGGATCCGCATCTTTTTGTTTTCTCATTAGAATACAATTTGGGATGTTCGACCTTGGCTCTTGGGAGTAATCACGCATTTGCATTTGCCAAGTGCGGATTGAAGAGTTCATACAACTTTGAGAACATTTCTTAAGAATTCCCAGACATGTTGGTCTTCCTCACGAAATTCTCTTTCGTTGTCAAAGCAAGTGATAATTACAGGGGCCTCAGAACTTAGATTGAGCGGCAGAATTTCAATGAAGGATATCACTTGCATTGCAATAATAATAAACTTGAAATCATTTTTGAAAATGGCTCCATTTAAAGATGCCAAAGGGTATTAGAGCTTAGAATTATTTTATATACGTTTCAGTCCACCTAATTTTAGGTCTCACTGCCGCCCATGGACATCTTAAGCAACTTTATATTGAACATAGGTTCTACCTGGAGTCAATTACCGATGAGCTGCTGCTCCCGAGGGACAAGATGGTCGCCTTATGCAAAAGAGTACCAGCAACCACAACCTTCCATGGAACGGCAAGAACTGCTTCACAATAGAAGTAGGTGAGGCGAAGGTACTTTCCCGGTCGAGAAACACTGGTTCTATCATTTGGCGCACCTAATTTCAAGTGCCTTGCCATTATCACGTTTAATGCAGTCATTTTGGGACCCATTATTAATTATTTTTATATATTAGGGATTACGTTTAAAGTTAATTTATATGTAATTGTGCTATTAATATTTTATTCATTTTTTTCAGCCGTAGATGCTTGGGATTTAGTACATTATGAATCTGGGGTTATAAAAAATTGCACATGTAGCAGTGTCAATCACGCTGTCTTGCTAGTGGGATATGGAACAGGTAAAGTTATTTTAGCCTGTTTATGACTCTTATTTGAGCAATTGAATTTTTCTCATTATTATTATTATATTAGCAAAAATCGAGAAGCAAATGAGCACATACTCCATCTGGTTACTGTCGCCCATAGACATCTAAAACTAAACATATGATTTAAACCTCATGTAGAGACTACGTCAGTGCTTAGTGCTGCTTCTGCTCTTATAAGGCAGAAATAGGTGTAAATAAATAACACCTATTTCTAGCGTGAAGCATTTCTTGCGTTTCGATAGAAGGGTGTGGTTTCCGGCAAACTTTTACATGAGGCGACCATCATAGTCCTCGGGAGTAGCAACGCATCTGTGTTTGACTTCAGATAGAACCCATGTTCTGTATGAAATTGATTACAGATGTCCATGAGCGGCAGTGACCACTTACCATCAGGTGGACAGCATGCTTGTTTGCTACTTCAGTCAAATAAAAAATAAAAATAGGTGTGTCGGCAGTTCCACGCAAACAAGTTATACCATTTTAGTCTTTCCTTTTTTATCTGATTGAAGTAGCAAACGTCCATGGACATCTGTAAGCACCTTCATATAGAACATGGGCTCTATCTGAAGTCAATCACAGATGCGTCGCTACTTTCGAGGACTATGATGTTCGCCTCATATGAAAGTGAGCCGGCAACCACACTCTTCTATCGAAACGCAAGATCTGCTTCACGCTAGCAATAGATGTGGCGGTGGTACCCCGTTCGAACTACACTTTTACACCTGTTAAAAGCGTTCATCACTTTTAATAGCGCTGAAGTCGCACCTGAGGTTGGCTAAATAATATCTAAATACCACTATTATAGGTGGTAGAACCAACGTAGTTCGACTGGAGAGATGCGAGTACCATGGCCACATTACTTCTAGGCTAAAACAGTTTATGCGTTTCCTTGGAAGGGTGTGTTTACCGGCACACTTTCTATGAAGCGATCATCTTAGACCTCGGGTGTAGCAATGCATTAGATTCAAGTAGAATCTATGAAGTTGCTCGTAGATGTCTTTGAGCGTAAGTGATCACTTACCATCATGTGGACTGCATGCTTGTTTGTTATTTTAATCGGATAAAAAATGCAACGACACTTGACACTGCTGTGGGTATTAGAAGTAGAACGCAAAAATGACTTGGGATTAGGGTGGACCATTGCTACATCTATTACTACATCTATTAGCTGATCAGCCAGAGTTGGTGTTGTTTGATTCCATAGAATTGGTTCATGGCCCTGTGGTCGACTGTGAAATTTATAGACTTCAATTACAATCTCGTCGTGGGCAACAAATAAAAAAGATGGTAGTTGCAGTATATGATGACCGGGGTACTAACCAGTTTTGGGTATAGGACAGGGCGGCTGTTAAGGAGAACACATACAGAAGAGTGTTGATACCGGCCAGATATTATGAAACCATTCTGGTCTTCAATAGAGGAAATGCACCTGTGATGGGCTTCAAATACTACTACTTCTTTTCTACCAACCATAACAGCACAGGATTAATCAATTCCAACTCCATAATTAGATTTGTTTAATCCTTGGTGATGATGGTTGAAGGTTGCCCATGGCCTTCATAGGCGGCCCTTTACTACCTTAACTTCATGAACTTTTTTTTCTTATTTTAGAAGAAGAAATTCCATTCTGGGTGATGAAGAATTCGTGGGGTATATTGTGGGGTGACGATGGCTATTTCAAAGTACGGAGAGGTGTAAATGCTTGTTGTATGACGGACAAGCCGATGGTAACAGCGGTGCTGGCTTAGCTTAAGATTATATTAGATCTATGTTGGTAGTTGTATTAACGGTGATCGAATGCTGTGTTTATTACCTTAAATTGTTGAAATAACATGCCTTATTCCTATTACACCATTTTCTGATTAAATGGAAAGTTTAACAACAAAATAAATTAAATTCAAAAATTCGTTTTTAAAATATTGTTCCTGAAGTTGTAATGAAACTGTGTTCTTTTATTATTTATTTATTTTTATTTATGATTGTTGTCCTTGGTGTAAAAGACGTTATTACTTACAAGATAATTAGCTAAGAAAAAATAATTAGGAAAAATATTCATAATCATATTTTGCCTGTAGTAGTTGATTTCTATCATATTCGTGACCTGAACGTTGGCATATATTAAAACATTTATGGAAAAAATAAATAAGAAACACAGTTTTTAGCCCGAGGTTGATGTTCACATGAAACACTGGCCATTAATACGCTGATGACAACGAGTCTTATACGCGTACCGGTATTTGTTGTATATTGTTGTTATAACCCGTGAGTAACATGAAATCTGCTTGTAATACGAAATATAGCTCGTTAAAGATTAATAAATCGTCTTTTTCAATATAAATAACATTGTTGATATAGGGGGTGGCTTAAAACTGCGCTCCATAGGATCGTAACACTAAGGAGCATAAGTTAAGGCCACTCCTCTAGCCTTTTATATAATTTTAATATATCAGTTATTCTTCATTTTGTTTTTCTCGCTTATTCGGATCTAAACTTAATCGCTGTAACTATGAAGATGTTTTATTTTAAGATTCTTTGTTATTAATATATACATTTGTTGTATTTTAAGGCAAATAAATTCATTGTTGCTATTATATTGTTGTTCGCAATCTCTCAAGGTATTCATTCAACTAAGTTTCTTTTTATTATACAAACATTCCGTTATGACGTCATCATTTACAGGTCTGAAGCTATCACGAACGGGTACAATATTATAGGAGGCATTAGATACTTTACATTCAAACCGCAGACAAACTTTAATAAGAAGGCGACAATAGTAATAACTCCTGCAGCTCTCAAAGAAGTCCGTTGTGCGGGTTTCATTTGATATTTCCATTAAATTTCAATTCCCAACTCATCTCGTCCACAATAGCTTCCTTGACAATAGCTCAGTGGCTGCCAGTTCTGTATTAAATATCGAAACCGCTTGTCTAAGTATAACGCAATCGTAAACAACGTTAAATATACGAGTAGGTACTCCAATTGCACGACATTTCTAGAAATGTATCAGTATATAAATTTTTATTTACAGTTTATCAAAAATCAAACCCATCGTTTGCTAAATGGTGCGTTTATTTGGTCAATGCCTTTTAACCACGCCGAACAGTACTAATTCTGAGATAATATGTTTGCAGTCCCCTTTTAACTTAACGCTATAATTTTGCTGTCATCTGCATGAAAATATAACTATCAGAAGTCCATTTTGTTAGTTCATCTAAGTCCGCTAGAACAGTGATAGCCTAATGGTTGAAACTTGCCCTCTCAATCGGGAGGTCCGAGGTTCAAACCCAGGCACGCCCCACTGATTTATGAGCGTATTAGAAATAAATTAATACTGTTTTTCTGTGAAGGAAAACATCGTTAGGAAACCTACACACCTGAGAGTTCAAAATAAAGTTCTCGGAGGTGTGTGAAGTCCACAAATTCGCACTTGGCCAGTGCGGTGGACTATGGCCTAAAACTCTCTCATTCCGAGAGAAGACCCGCGCCCAGCAGTGGGACAATAATGGTTTGACGACGATCTAAGTCCGCTATAGACTATTTTGGATGAATACCACCATCAGTTTCGAATATATTGATATTGCTATAACGTCATTGTTATGTTTGGCCACTATACTAATAAGAATTTTATTCAATGTTACACCATGTTTGTTAATTCGATACGTTTTACATTGTTAAGGCCCAAAAAATATAGTCCTTTTTTATGTTATTTTTTTTAACCTTTTTTTGTTCTCGAGGGGGAAACCTTATCTATTACTTTACTGAGCTTATCTTATATTATAATACTTACCATGGAATTTGCCATATTATATTTTCTTCGCAAGTATTTAATCAATGAAGATAGGCTACAATCAAAGCAATATTAAGCTTACATTAGTTTATCTTTTATTTTCTGTTTTGATAACTTCTTTCCCTATTAGAGAACTTCTTGTCCTGGACTCCATTAGTGTAGCAGTAGTGCTAACGCCTTTTACCAACCCATAAATTGTTATTAACATAGTAAGTACAACACCGCATCGAAACATTTCAATCACGAAATCTGGGCACAAAAAGATTTAATAGAAAATTCAAACATTGCGCATGATAATATTTCTTCCCAGGAATTAAAAAACAGCGGTAGGTAATCGAAAATTGAATACATCTTTGGATTAGATGGAGTTGATTAAATTAAATATGCTATTAATTTTTTTACTACAAAAGTTTGTCAAAAATTGAACCATTCCATTTGCCAATTTTCAAAAATATCTAATTGATTTTGGAATCTCAAATAAATTATACACCATCTTCATTTTTATGATAGGTACTTTTCATTTTAGAAAATAGTTCCTTACAAATTAATAAGATAAATTTAAAGATATCTATCTGAGTTAACCTAGTCAAAATCACATGCATTGTGGACAGAAAGATCAAATGTTAATATGTGTTTAGTTTCTGAATTAGTATAGTTCAGTAAGGCAAGTTAATTTGTTGTTACTATGACTTAACGTGCCAGTAACATTCAAGTTATTTGCAATTTCATTGTTTCGCTTATCTTCAATTCTTACTCCTTGTACAAGTCAAGTAAAGCGCAAATTTGACGCTAGCTTACGTTTTAAATCCGTATCGGTCGAAATATTTCCGAGAAGAGGATCATGCTTATCATTCATTGATGCTTTTTTCGGACGGCCCCGCCCGCCGCCATTGTCCGGGAAGGTGGTAGATATAAATTTCCTTACACCTTTTTTTCTTTCAACAATGAAGTGTCATTGTTCATGTTTGTATTTTAATATCGGGCCGAACACGACAGAATCGGATAGATAAATAATGCGTGGCGTTTTTGAGCCATTTGTTAGACGATGAATGGTCGGTTCCAGAGCGTCTGGCCGTATTTGGTCCGATATTAATGGTAAAGGATGCGTCTCATTCATACATGCCGTTTGTGCATTCGTCATATCGCAGCGTCATTTGAGTTACTGGTTTAGGAATGAGGTTGGAGAAAATCGTGTTTTGCTCGCGATATCTCTGGTGTGTCCTAGTAATTATACTTTTACTGTACAACTATATTAAAAAATATAAAAATAGTTACTGTTCATTATTGTATAAATGAAGATTTTTCCCAAAATGTAATGTTATTTAGTCGATTATCAGGAACTTATAATCAAGTTTAAACTTTAAAGTTTTATCGATTTTAAATGTTAGAGTGGATACGCAGGCGAAATAAAGCTTAAAGGTAAATTTAAAAATATCCTGATGAAACAAGAATAGCGAAATGAAATGTAAATGAAAAAAAATTCCAAAAATATCTTATGTATATATTGTTTTCTTTTTACAATTTAAATATATCACAATTAAATATATAATAATATACTAGATAATATTGCTATAAATATTTTAAGACATATAAGACTGCATGGGACGGGTGTGTCTGATTTTAGTAATTGAATAAATCAAAACTACCAGATTTCACTACAGGCAAAGCAATACTACAATCCATTACGAGAAATTAATGATAATTTACATGTCACGGATGTACGGTGTAACACTTGTCGCGACGAATCGTAGGGAAATCAATTCATTTTGCCCTACTGACATCGCATATGGCCATATTTACTTATCGCCGTTTGGACAAATGTCCACTTTTAATAGTTTACTGTAAATAATGAATTATATGATTTGATTAAAACAGGTAAAAACTGATATGAAGTTATTTGGATGTTATTTGACAATAACATTTATTTTATTAAATTCGATTTATTTTATAAAAAAGGAGATCCATGTAGTTTCCTTGTTTATCAATGCCACGTAAGGTCCTTAAGATCAATCCTAATCCTAAGGTATACTACGCTAGGAAGAAGTCGATATCTAGGTTGTAGGATTTCTATCTAGCTATATTCCGTTTCCAGCTATGTCGGATTGCCTAATGTTGGTGTTTCCCCCCTTCCACGCTCTTTTTAATCAGTACAACTGCTTACTTTTTTTCTATCTGACTGAAGTAGCAAACGAGCATGCAGTCCACCTGATGGTAAGTGATCACTGCCGCCCATAGACATCTGTAATCAACTTCATACAGAACATGGGTTCTATCTGAAGTACATCACAGATGCATTGCTACTCCCGTTGCTTCACGCTAGAAATAGGCGTGGCGGTGGAGTACGTGGAGGGCAAGTATCCCCGGTCGAACTACACTGGTTCCACCACCTTCAAACCCTCTTCTTCTTCCCCTTCTCTTGCAAATCGGAAATAATGATTAGCGCAACGTAATTGTTATTTGTATGTTATATTTCAAGCGTGTTAAAATTATTAACTGAAATATATGAATAAAGCAAATTTTAATCCATTATAAGAAAAAGTGAAAATAAAATCCGTATATCGCAGGAAAACCTAAAGCCAACATAAAGGCACACAAGCGATTATTCTAACATCGCAATCAAACATAACATTTCAATTGGAGTCCCATTGAATGTCAGAAATCAAAGCTAAACGGTGGCCAAGTGGCGTGTAGAGCTTTTCCCATACTCTTTTGATCTTATTCTATGGTAAATCATAGCTTTTGGCACAAACTGGCCCCCTTTATCGGAGCGTGAAGGGCTCTCGAGTATCCCGGTGTCGGCTGCGGAATTAACTTTGGTGTCCAGTGTGGATCGTTAGTGGGACCTTTGAGCTACTGAGATAATTGCGGAAATTATTATGCTTATTAACCGAATCGTGGTTATGTTTGTTTAGGTTTTGTGGAGTAAATTGGAGTATTTAGAACTCTGAAAATGTAACAGATTTGGACGAAACCTTTTATGTCAGCGATATGAAGAGAATTAGAGAGATCACTACACGGGCGACATTACCGACTTAAGACTTTACCTTGGTATTAAAACTTGGAGGCCTAACATTCGTATTCATTTATGAGTCGTAATAATATTATAAAGTAATTGATCATGTTTAGTATGTAACGGATATCCATGATACTCGTTTTTTATAGTTTAATTGCCGGTATTTGGATAGAGTTGCATGCAAATGAAATGATTTCCATTTTAAATTACAAATAGCCGTAGTATACGTATACCATAGACAGAAGTTATTTCTAACTATAGATTCATTGAGCAGTGATAGCCTAATGGTTGAAACTTGCCCTCTCGATCGGGAGGTCCGAGGTTCAAACCCAGGCACGCACCACTGATTTATGTGCGTATTAGAAATTAATTATCACTGCTTATCGGTGAAGGAAAACCTGGCCAAGTGCGAATTGGTGAAGTCCACCAATTCGCACTTGGCCAGCGCGGTGGACTATGGCCTAAACTCTCTCATTCTGAGAGAAGACCCGTGTCCAGCAGTGGGCCAATAATGGGTTAATGAGATGAGATAGATTCATACATTGTCAGTATCGTAAAACAAGTGTCCGAAATTTATTCTCATGCAAACAATTCAGGAAGATACCCACGGATCCATTTGACATTGACAAAGCTTGACTTTGAATGGCCCGAATCCTGTATATCTGGTATTCAGTTCCTGGGTACAACAATACTTCACCCACGTTCTAAACTAGTCGAGTCGGTGTGGATTGTTGGAAACCTGTTCCTACCCCACTTGACTTGGCTCTCTGTCGTTTGTTGTATGTGTGAGGGAGATGGTGTCTAATACCAAACGTGTTTCAAATCTTCGCCTCGAGCGGTTTGGCTCCATTCGTCATGGTCCGACGCCTCGTTAAAGGGGTGGTTAGAACTTAGAATTGATCGTTCATAGTAAAATGCATAGTAAATTGCATAGTGCTGGTGTTGTTTAGAACATTAAAAGTACTGCAAAAAATCTACGTATAACATGTAGCTATGATGAAAGTTATTTAAGTCATATGCAAGTTTGGCCTGTCCGTTCAAAATTTAAATTCGACGACCTGCGTGGCGGAGCGGTTACCATACCGGTCTTGCGCGCAATAGGTCCCGGGTTCGATTCCCGGCCAGTATCTAAATGAGTTCTGGGTGTGGGTGTTTTTGGATTCGTCTTGTGTGTGTCCATGGTATCCACGACACAGGAGAAAATCCTACTGTGGGACCATGAGTGTAGAATTCGCGAAAGCATGTAAATAATTTTTGTATGAAAAATACAAAATTAGGTTAAATTGCGTTAGGTGGATAACATGTTATGTTGATAATAACAAATCGGTAGCTCTATTTTAGCTATTTATATAGTCTGTAAACAATTAAGGTACCTATAATATGTCATAGAGATTCAATACAGTGTCATTTTTTAATGCTTATTGAATAACTATTGGGCGTATTACTGATTTTAAAACTGTTTCAAACGTTCATCCATCTAGTAGCCTTTCGAAGTTACTGTTTCGAAGTTACTACATATAGGTCCCCCTAATAGGGGTTTTTTCCAATACTCACAGCCACAGTGGAGGTTCACGTTACTCAGCGAGACGCTCATCTCCTGAATTGTGTCTCTTAGGACTCCTTTGACATGCAAAAGAGGAAATGTATCTATTCAAGACCAATAACATACGGCACTTGGAAAAAAAATTACAATTGCACGCTTTCTACACTCATACACGCTTTCTACACTTATAGCCCCACACTAGGATTTTATCCTGTGTCGTGGGTACCATGCACACACAAGACGAATACACAAACACCCAGACCCAGAACATGAATCTAAACTCATCATTCAGATACTTGTCTGGCCGGGAATCGAACCCGGGACCATTGCGCGTCAGACCGGTATGGTAACCGCTCCACCACGCGGGTCGTCGACATAATAATTGCATTGCAAACTTGCAATGCAATTATTATTTGGAACTTACTTGTTTCATTTTACTTTTGTTAAGATTCGTTTTTCTCATTTAATCCATAAGTGCCTGACTATCAGAACAATAAAGGAATGTGTTAATTGTTATGATGGGGTATAAAATAAAAAAATCTTGAATTGATACCCAAAATTCTTGGCTGGTGCCTTTCTGTCTGGAATGGCAGACACTGTGGCACCTACCTGGCCGATGGTCCCTCTCCCGTCTCACTCACACTTCGGGTATAAGGTGTGTTAGAAAGAAACAGGTGTAGCCTTCCTTTTCTGTTTGAATGAAATATGAAAAAACATGGCGCGAGTACAATTTTGTTTGTTCTAGCCGCCTTCGCTGACCCACGTCATTATGGAGTGTTATCTTCGATGAGGGTTATATTTTTAATGTTTTTTTGCTTTTCGAATGCGAGGAATGATATTTTTGAATAAGTCGTGTATTATAACTTGGGTATACGTATATTAAGCAGATAAATCAGACGGACGTGTGTTCTGCTTATAAAAAGATAATTGGCAAAGTTTTTGAATAGAAATGTACTAAGCGTTGCATAACTAATTTTTTTTTAAAGAATAAAAAAATAACTACCTAATTAATTTTCCAAATTCAATTAAAGCTGAATGAATTGTTCTAGTAAGTGTATTAATTCTTATTACACTTCATAAAGTTATATTACCAATATAAAATGATTCAACCAATAGCTATTACGATAGAAGGGTGTGGTTGCCGGTACACTTTTATATGAGGCGACCATCTTAGTCCTCAGGAGTAGCAATACCTCTGTGCACTCTTCAGATAGAACCCATGTTCTATTTGAAGTTGCTCGCACATGTTCATGGGCTGCAGTGACCACTTACCATCGAGTGAACTGCATGCTTGTTTGCTACTTCAATCAGATAAAAAAAAAACCTACATAGATATTTTTTTTTTATCTGATTGATACTATACGGCAGATAATTCGCACAAGTCTCAACACAGATGGGACATGCATACGTTTTATCTGTAAATTTCTTATACACCAAAGCCATCAGCTTTATTGGGGTTCGGTGGGTATAACTGGTAGGGTTTTTGTCGCTCCCGAAGGCACACGTGGGAACGGGACACAGTGACTTTTCAATTTTTCTATTCACTTATGTGTGGTTTGCTTTTATTGGTCTAAGTAGCAGGTATGTGACCTGATGGATCCATTCTTGCACCCATCTATGTCAAAGGGGTCTAATCTAGTTTCTCTAGGTGTATATGACTAATGTGTTACTGTGAGAGTGGTATTCTCTTTAGTCATTCAACGTATTTTGTTTTCAATTAGTTGAACGGTGAACTTCGTTCCACCTAAAAATCTAAAATTATTAGTGTTTCTCTACTATGTTATGCATGAGTTTTACATAAAAATCTTCCTTTTGGATCACTCTATCTATAAAAAAAAAACATTAAAATCCGTAGTAGGTACGCTACGGTTTTAAAGATCTAGGGATACATAGGGACAGACAGCGGGAAACGACTTTGTTTTATACTATGTAATGATTGTCAGTTTTCGAGATTTAGTACTTATTACCATGTAATGCTTGGTGAAGCTACCAGCTAGAAAGTGGCACGTTAAATAAAAGAAGAACAATTTGTCTTAAAATTCAATTAAAACTTTAAAAGATGGACTACCAATTTTATTCTTCTTTTTTAAATAGATACATTAAAAGCTCTTTATTCACTGTTTTCGCATTTGCATTTCCAGTAATGGTGCCTTAAAATTTTGTGGCTATTTTCTTGTATTTGCTAAAACCTTCTCTATTTGCAGATGTAACCCGTACGCGTAAAAAGGTTCGGTACCTTCTGTTTGCACGTTAACTTTTAGAACAGACACTACTGATCATTTGCGGCTTCCGTATTCGCATATCAGCGGAATATAACCCCGCGAAGGAGCCTCTACTGTATTCTACTACATGACGTAATTATTTTATCCATTAGCCGTTATTCCACACTATGGATAGAACACTTTGTTTGAGCTCACTGAAGCAACATAAGCAAGGAACTACAACACAATAGGGCAACAAAAATAGAAGGGTCGCCGGAATGACCTAGCAAAGCCAAACGGGCTGTGATTTATCCCTCAAACCGGACCCTAACAATGCTTCTCGCCACCTGCTAAATCACAGGTAATCCACTCTGACCACAGTTCCCATAAAATATTTAAAACACGGCCCATAAATAAACTTCTGTTATTTATCGTCATATTGTATGAAGCGATTTAATTAGACACGGTCTGTGTTCCCGCCTCAATGGCAACATTTTATGTCTAAGGACTGTTACATAGTTGTTTCATTAGTGCTTTCATGTTAACAGTTACGTTATGTTAACGGTGCTATATTATTAATGGGTATTGAAACGAAAGGTTTTACTTGCGTCTAAAACCATAGAGCATACGAGATGTACCGTAGATAAAATAGTATTTTACTATTCCTAATACGGATTCTTAAAAAACAATTAAAGTTAGTAATTTCTAATCTAATCATCAGAAATAAACCGGACGAACTCATAGCGTGAAGCATTTCTTGCGTTTCGATAGGCATGAGGCGACCAACATAGTCCTCGGAAGTAGCAACGCATCTGTGATTGACTTCAGTTGGAACCTATGTTCTGTATGTAGTGGATTACAGATGTCCATGGGCGGCAGTGACCACTTACCATCAGGTGGACTTTTTTTTTTTGTTTTTGAGGGGGAAACCTTCCAAAGGTACCCGACGCCGTGGGAGCGACGCAGGGTTATGTGGGATTTTTACCGCACTAAAACCCCCCCGGTGGACGGCCTCAGCGCTGAAAAGGAGGACTCCGGGATCTCGAACTCCCACTTTAGCCGTCTGCAACCCCGGAAGCCCCTTTTAGTCGCCTCTTACGACAGGCAAGGGATACCGTAGCCCTATTCTGACCCCGAGGCTACAGGGACGACCATCAGGTGGACTACAAGCTCGTTTGCTACTTCAGTCAGATAAAAAAAAATCACCAGCAAGTTTTAACGCTATCCCTGTAACAAATGATTAGAAGTTTTCACGTCAATACTAACTGTGGTATACCCCAACATTGAAGGTATTAGGTATACCTATTAGTACTGACTAATATAATACTTTCAATGTTGGGGCATCGTAAACTTATGTGATTTTTTTTGTATGGATCCAAAACTCCCTTGAAGAATGCAAGCATATTAATGATCTATCGACAATTAGGCACAAAGTAGCCGTGACCTTTGTCGAATTATTCGAAACTTTTCGAATAGTTCGAATTATTCGAACTTTTTCGAATTATTCGGGGACTTTCGAATATTCGAAAGTTCGGATTATTCGATTCGAGTTTCGAATCGAATATTAATATTCGATTCGGAACGAATAATTCGTAACTTCGAATTATTCGCACACCCCTAATATTAATCCAAGCGCATATACCTATAAGTTACAGAGTAGGTATATACCTAACAAAAATTAAAATCATTTTTACAATAAGATTTTTCACCTGGTAAATTTTAATTGGATAAATTCATGTGGTTTAAGTTACGTACACACTTATTGAAGTAAAGTACTTTTATAAGTAGATTCTTATAAGACCGAAGTAGGTACCAGGATTTAGGGTCTAGTTGCGAGGCGTCACACTTTTATAGGTATGAGGCGACCATCATAGTCCTCGGGAGTAGCAACGCATCTGTGATTGACTTCAGATAGAACGCATATTCTGTATGAAGTTGATTACAGATGTCCATGAGCGGCGATAACCACTTACCATCAGGTGGACTGCATGCTCGTTTGCTACTTCAGTCAAAAACGTTATTAATCGTACTGAGGGTACAGTTTGCAATAAAACAAAATGGCAAAAAATGATAATATTTTAAATATTTTTTATAAGTTATTTCGATACAGCTTTTAAACTTAGACCTCTCTTAAGAGCCCTTTGTAAAATAAATAAGTTGTCACGTTATTTATAAGTAAGACAAATTGAAACCTTCAAGTGTAACTAATTGAACAAAATTAAAATTTCATATATCTAGTTACATTGTAACTTACCAAACATTTACATCTTACTTTCTTAACTCTGAAGCCGTCTCTATATTTTTAAATCAATTTTAGTAGATACAACAAGCCCACTATCATAATCTGTCAGTAACACATTGTTTATTAAAATCCAAAAGATTTTAATAAACAAATCGATATATCATTTATTATTTTTATAGAAAGGGTTTACAAAAGCCAATGACATAATTCGCAATGTCTTCCAGACAATTTGTTATTTTCGACATTAAGTAACGCCCACTTTCCCCTAACATTAGTGCAATTTAGTGCCACAACCATCGAACGATACAATCGATTCACCCTTTGACAATCTGTCGTTTCTCTTTGTTTTTTATAGGGGACCAGAAAGAGATGAAATACCCTGCTGGTAGACATAAAGATATCCATTCATCTGACTGTTATTGCTAAATTATACAATGTCTTCCGTTTCAGCTTTCGTCAGTAAATAATTTCTTTTGAGAAGTTTTTATCAAATCATATCGCATATATTTAGAATAGATTCTCAATGAAGTCTATCTGAACGCCCATCGTCATTTAGAGAAAGTATGCGCAAAAAACTTTAAATCGAAATGTGAAGATTTAAAACATGAATGTAGCAAAATGTTACCCGGTTGGAATGATATAATAATACCTATATTCAACTTTTTTTATGTAGGATTGAAGTATCAAACGAGCATGCAGCCTACTGCAACAACACTCTTAGAATGATTTTCAAGGTGGCAGAACCAGTGTAGTTCGACCGGAGAAGTACGCCCGCCAAACCTATTTCCAGCGTAAAGCATTTCTTGCGTTTCGATTGAAGGATGTGGTTGCCGGCACATTTTTACATAAGGCGACCATCATAGCCCTCGAGAGTATCAACGCATCTGTGATTGACCTCAGATGGAACCCATGTTCTATATGAAGTTGATTACAGATGTCCATGAGCGGCAATGGCCACTTACCATCAGGTGGACTGCATGCTCCTTTACTACTTCAGTCAGATAAAAAAAATGAAACGTAACAACTTCGTCACGCTAGAAATAGGTGTGATAATTCTATGATTTGACTGTGCAAGTAATTCACAATATAAAACTTTGTAAAGACAATCTACTCTCCAACTCCTGAAATAATTTCCTTTCTCGCCTTCCACGATATATATAGAAAGAGAAGCCACTTCCTTCATTATGTATATCCTGTATTAAAAATCGATGCCACATCATATGATCACGTCTAGATAATGTCTACTGATATCTAAAATATCTAGCTAATGTAAAACCACACATCTTGTGATGTCAATCAGTCTAATTCTCGCATAAATGGCTTTTATTTCATCTTAATCCGACATTATTAGTATGATTAAGAAATATCTACCAGTTTTTATGTTATGCAATCAATAGATTTTAATTTAGATGGAACTGGCCGGTTTATTGGTATATTAATTATCCTATTATTTTTAAGTTGTGCATAGATTATAAATTGATACATATAATAAAAATTAAATTCCGTGTAGATGTACATGGCAATTTATTGCAAAAAAAATGTACAGAGGACTCAAACTAAGTAATAATATACTTCTTTACTTTTTGACTACCCGCGTGGCCGAGCGGTTACCATACCGGTCTGACGCGCAATGGGTTCTGGGTTCGATTCCCGGCTAGACAGGTATCTCAATGATGAGTTTAGATTCCTGTTCTGGGTCTGGGTGTTTGTGTATTCGTTTTTGTGTGTGTCCATGGTACCCACGACACAGCAGAAAATCCTAATGTGGGGCTATTTATGAGTGTAGAACGCGTGTGTTTATATTTTAGAATTTTTAGACCTACGAATTTGTGAAAGTTAACGATATCGCATCAAACTAAATCTACTCAATTAATTTAATTTATTAATTAATTACACATTTTTAGGCAACATGTAGCCATCATTTTCATTCAAGTCTATTTACATTTTCAAAAATTGTTACAAGTTAAAGTTATGTTACCTTCTTATAAAATAGTGAAACCGCGGGGCAAATGTAGTTTATAATGATTGATCATAAAACGCATGCTGAGATTGCTAATTATTTTGTGGATATTTTATTAGCCTCAATTTGGTAGATATAATTAATGTAGTAACTACAAGCGCAATATGTACTTATATGTGTATATACTTGTAATAATTTATATGTTTTTATTCGCAGTAATGATAATGAATTACAGGAGGAAAGTAAATTAAAAATAGAAGAATCTGGTTATTGTTACATGATGTCGACCCAACTACTTTTCCACAGCTGGGCACAAGCCTCTTCTCAGAGTGAGAATTAATAATGTTTGGCCCACTAAGAAACTCCCGAAAATTTATTTTTTAAAAAACTCACAGGCGTTAGTTTAGTTAGTTTTCACGATGTTTACACCTTCACAGTTAAAGCAATTTTAGTTCATCTTATTAATGTTATAAATACGAAAGGTTCTGAGGATGTTTGTTTCTTATTCTTCCTACTAACTAACTTAAACTTAACTTAACTTAAAACTACCTGTCGGATGTCGCTGAATTTTGGCATGGAAATAGTTTATCACATATGGGATACTACATAATATTATTGACTAAAACGGGTGAAACAACGACAATAACATCGTTTCTAATAAGTCTGTGATAACTCTGATGATGATCTGATGATGACCCGCGAGGCGGAGCGGTTACCATACCGGTCTGACGCGCAATGGTCCCGAGTTCGATTCCCGGCCAGACAGTTATCTGAATGATAAGTTCGGATTCATGTTCCGGGTCTGGGTGTTTGTGTATTCGTCTTTTATGTGTCCATAGTACCCACGACACAAATCATAGTATCATAGCCCCATGAGCGTATAAAGCGTGTTTTTTTAATTAAGAGACAAAACGAAATCAATATTTAAATACGGATGTAGAAATACCTAATACCGATACTAATAAACTGAATCTCGAAGACGCAAATTTTACGATGCAAACGAGTTTCGAAAACAATCATAAAACGACCTACCTTTCGCTCATAAATTGCTTTGGGTGTTTTTCTAATTAATTTATTAAAATCCGACACCTAGAATGCCGTCGATTTAAATAACTAAGAATTTAAAAGAATATTAGGAATGCTACTACTTTTTAAATGCTAATGAACGCTATTATTCATATAATTTATTGTTTTTTTTTTGTTATAATAATGTGTAATAAATAATTTATCGATGCCTACATTTCGATGTGGAGTCGATTATTTTTCATCATCAGACTTTCTGTTGGAGAACTCTAGAAAAATAAATTGAACAAAAAATATATGATACTAGCTGTCCCGACAAACGTTGTTTTGCCATATAAAAAAATTAAAAAAATGTTAAGGGTGGACAACCCTTAAGGGGTATGAAAAATAGATGTTAGCCGATTCTCAGACCTACCCAATATGCTTACCAAATTTCAGAGGAATCGGTCAAGCCGTTTCGGAGGAGTATGGAGACTAACATTGTGACACGAGAATTTTATATATAAGATTTACCGGCAATTTTTGTATGAAATTGATTTGTTGTAATCATAATTTTCTTTATACTTTTATTTTGTTATAATTTGCTTTAAGCACTACAACTATTATCTTTATTCTTAACTTGTTGACCCGGCAAGCTTCGTCTAAAAGTAAAAAATCTAAAATTATGAGTGATTCTCTACTATATTATATGTGTGTTATACATAAAAACCTTCCTTTTGAATCACTCTTTTTTTAAAAAAACTGCATTAAAATCCGTAGCTTAGTTTAAAAGATCTAAGCATACATAGGGACAGACAGCGAGAAGCGACTTTGTTTTATATTATGTAGTGATTTAGGAGTATGAGACGGATTACATTTTAGTTAAATATTGCAATCAATACATTCATTTGTACAATTGCTTACACCCGTTCCATAAAAACTCTTTATAAGATAGCGAATAAATTCTAACTAAATTGAAATCGAAAAAAATCTTTTTACTTTCCTTTTTTACTTCAAGAATACGATGTGCAGTGAACAAACGTAAAATTAACGACAACTCACCCATTGTCCTGTAAGAAATCCCGTCACCAGCTATCCGAAGACAATTGCAAATAGCAAAAAAATTGCAGAAAATCGGTTCAAAATCGTTTCAAATTCGCGTCTCTTGTTTCTGTACAATACCACCCCAATCGAACCTATATTAGATCGGAACCCTTTTTAAATACAATTGAATGATATTTATTGGGTTTTTTGACTATCGATTCAATTCATACGTTTGTAATTGAAATGCTCCAGATAGAGCCACAATGGAAGAAAAAAATAAGATTGCGCTAAGGGTGCGATGGGTAACTTGAGGTCATATCGACTCACACCCCTGTACTTCCTGTTTTAGAGTTACAGGGTTGCCTGCTATTTTTACGTACACTTAATATATGCTGGATAATAAAATTAAAATTTAAGATTTTACTAAACTAATGACATGCCATTTTTTTCTAACCTTTTTACTATCTTTACAGTTATTTTCATTGCAACAATTACAAACTTAGTGAATATCATAGCAGGTACTTCCAAGTCATTAACTAATCTCTACAATATATTAAAAAATAATTAGTCACTTAAATATTTAAAAACAATTTGTCACATAATTACTAAAATTAAAATTATGTCAATTACGTCATACAGTCACGAAAATGCAAAAAAAAAAAAACAATTTGTGGCACCCCTATCGACATGCGCGTACGCACAATACCGTTCGCATCACAGTGTGACAGGTCACGGGGCACGGAGCGCTTAGTTCCGTGAGAACATCGCTGATCCAGTGGCCAGCTGACAGCAACTGTTCCGGAATCTCTAAGACACGTCATTGCCTAAGATAACGGTCGTTCGTAACAAGTTAACAACAGCAACAGACCGCATCTTCCAAAACATTTTAATATGTATCCTGCTGTGTGGTGTCGGGCTTGAATATCATCAGTCTCTCTTTTCGCTTGAAAGAGGCGACAAACGGAAATCGGGAAATTTGTGACGACAACACCAACTGCGGACACCCACACTATTACTATAAGTGGTGGCTATTGGCGAATACTCCCATTAACGACCTTGAACCAGCAGTGGACTTCATATGTTGATAGAAAGCAGCTGCGAATTGAATTGCTACACTTATTTCTGCCTAGTATCTGCATTGTTGATCACCGCTGTATATAATTCAGCAACGATCTGATTTCGAATATTATTGGACACGAAACATTCCGTCCTATTCCCTCAAAATAAATTGAGGATCCAATTCAAATCCAATCTCTGGTTGAACATTGCCATTAATGGGCTACAGTAACTTCCTATCAGGTTGCTAGCATCCCTTTCGCTATTTATCTATATAAAAATTATGTACTGTGTGTCAGTTTTTTGCTCAAACACGCAAGAACAACTCGTCCGATTTACACGAAATTCAAGGATGATAGTTATTTGATCATGTTTAACGGTTTGAAGGTAGTAGAACCAGCGTAGTTCGACCGGGGAAGTACCACCGTCACACCTACTTCCAACGTGAAGCATTTCTTGCGTTTCGATGGTTGCCGGCAAACTTTTCTATGAGGCAACCATCATGGTCCTCGAGAGTAGCGACGCATCTCTGATTGACTTCAGATAGAACCCATATTCTAGTTGAAGATGCTCACCGATGTCCATGGGCGGCAGTGACCACTTACCATCAGGTGGACTCCATCCTCGTTTGCTACTTCAATCAGATGAAAAAAAATACTTTGGGCTACTCTTGATTTAGATATTTTGCACTATATAAAGATTTATAAATTATTCCTGAAATTAATTTGAATCTTTGGCATAAACTACTTTTATTATATACACGCATGCTTTTACTATGTGTGTGTATCCACTTAGTTACAGATTTCTAAAGATTTTATGGCGTTCTATCGATTTAAATACCTATTTGCAATCCTTGCATATACATAGGTAGGTACTACGCGCCCGATCGATATTCTTTCACGCAAAAACGTTTGGTCGAATATGGTGAGATTTATAATCGACTTGGCGGGGGCACTACCGTGCCCCCAGACTAATGGTGATGAGAGTCTGGAAATCCTCTTATTAACAGGTACCACCTGTAGATATGATTGAAGTAGTAAACGAGCATGCAGTTTATCTGATGGTAACTGGCCCCCGCCACCCATGGAGATCTGTAAGCAACTTCAAATAGAGTGAGGTAGAATGGGTTCTATCTGAAGTCAATCACAGCTTCGTTGCTACTCCCGACGGTAGATAACGACGATGGTAGGTAGATGGCGACTTGATAAAAAAAGTGTGCCGGGTTCTCCCTTCCATTGAAACGCAAGAAATGCTTCACGCTAGAAATAGGTGTGGCAGTGGTACTTCCCCAGTTGAACTACACTGGTTCTATCATCCGTAGAAGTGGTCACTGCCGCCCTATCTACTGTTCTACCGCCTGGTACTGTATGGGAAAAAGGTTTAAATACAGAGTATGATGTGGGGATTCATTTTTCAGTCGTTTGTAGTTGGTATAATTTACAAAACTTGCAAAACAAGCCCGTTACTCGAGTGCTTACTTCGGCGACTCACAATTTCCAGTGCGGTACCATGCATTCTAGTTTGTTCAATTTTGACGGTTGATAGCTTCGGCTTCGACTAAAACTTCAGCCCATTTTACCGTAGACGAAGATTTTGCCGAAGATCGATTTTTAACCCGAAATTGGCTGAAGCCTAAGTTAGGTAGGATACTAGTAAAAACACAAAAGATTCTACCATCTTCATATACCTACCAAAGAATTGATAATAAATTTTATAAAGGGCATTATATTAAACAATCTGTTATACAGTACAATGTCTGTTGTTAAATTCATGTAGGTACCTACACCGATTTTGCAGGATTTAACATTATCTGTAAAAGGCGATAGAACGAGTGCAGTTCGACCGGTTCCGTACCACCGCCACACCTATTTCTAACGTGAAGCATTCCTTGCGTTTCGATGGAAGGGTGTGGTTGCCGGCACACTTTATATGAGGCGACCACCCTAGTCCTCGGGAGTATCGCATCTGTGATTGATTTCACATAAAACCTATGTTCTATATGAAGTTACTTACAGATGTCCATGGGCGGCAGTGACCACTTACCATTAGGTGGACTGCATGCTCGTTTGCTACTTTGTTATTATAAAAAAATCAACAATTTAAATATTATTAGCAACTTGTACAACACATTCCTGTGGGAACGTCGCAAGAGTCTTATTGAGATTACATCTTAATTTCAATTGACGTATAGGTAGGCACTATACATTCTATCCAACTTCATTATACAGTTAATCCTCAATAAATGGTACCAGACATCTAAATAATGTTCTTATTAAAAGGATGTCCGTCTGTACATCAGCTGTTTCACCACCGGCTTACAACGGTCAAGCTATTAAAGCTGGGATTTTTAGTTTTGGATTAAGGAAGATTAAATGAGCACGTACCCCATAGGTATTCACTGACATCTTTTTTTAACTTCAAATTGTACGAAAGGTTGTTACTTTTTGAAACTATTCAGGTGGTAGAACCAGTGTAGTTCGACCGGGGAAGTATCATCGCCACACCTATTTCCAGCGTGAAGCATTTCTCGCGTTTCGATGAAAGGATGTGGTTGCCGGCACACTTTTATATGAGGCGACCATTTTAATTCTCGGAAGTGGCAACGTATCTCTGATTGACTTTAGATAGAAACCGTGTTCTATATGAAGTTGCTTAGAGATGTCCATGGGCGGCAGTGACCACTTGCCATCAGTGGACTGCATGGTCGTTTTCTACTTCAATCAGATAAAAAAAAAACTACGACGTAACATGTCGTGTAAATATCTTGGCGATAGCAGTACCCACTTTAATATCAATTAAACTCATTCAAACCAAGAAAAGTTTATCAAAATAAACGCAGTCTTTCAAAATACATTATTAAAATTAAAATTGTATTTTTATCTTTACCTATATTTGCATACTATACTATACTATACCTATAGTAAGCTGCCTTTATGATATTACGAGTTATAACTCAAATATCGTGTAAGTTTAATATCACATATCGCTTTATATCGCATATCGTGTATACCGTCTCGATACGTCAAGTCGGCAAATGACCAAACGTATTGCAGTAGGCAAAGATTCGAACAACCACAGATCGACAAAGGTAATCACTTCTTATCTCGCAACGAATCTGCATTCGGATCTGATTGTTATCCGCTAATGCGACTTTAAACCGGTTTTTTTCAATATCCGGTTGACCATGACCAAGTAGCAGTTATTTTAAGCCTTACGATATCGTTATTCGGTTTATTTTTAACTGAAAACGGAAAAGAGGATTTAAGTAAATGATACAATGTTTATTGTCAACTCAAACCCACTTAAACGGAAGAAAGTGTTATTCGTCATTTTCAAAGCGGTTCATAGTAAGTCCTCGATCAAAAAACTTTTATGTTGCACTTACCTTACTATGAATACAAGCGCTTACAACAGCAACTTTATTGTAATATGGCCATTATTGCTCAAAATTGTGTGGTTTTAATTATTCGCGTGTTTGCTTTATTTACGCAGCTTACCTCTTTGTTATGGACAGATGGTCGCTCCGTATCTATAGGTTTCCTGGGAAAATAACGGTCAACATCTAAAGGATTATGGAGATCTAAAGTTCTAGATAATTGGTTAATCTCAGCTGAGATGAACGGCTCTCAAGATGTTCGGACTAACAGATGTAAGGATTTCTCAACATGAAAGGAAGTGAAGATTACACATGTCCATTGAGAATTCAACTGTACTGAATAAACATTTCTTATGGATTCTTATGTAATTTTCAAAATATATAATATATAGCCTCCATGAAGTTGTGTTTTAACTACCTCCCCGAGACAGTTGTAATTCAACGCAGATAATAGGTGTACATACTCTCACCAAAGGTAAATCACAGTTACGAAAGGTATGCAAGATTTGCAAGGTAGCCTTTTTTGTTTTCGAGTGCGAAGCCTTCAAAAGGTAAACGACGCCTTGGGAGCGACGCAGGGTTATGTGGGATTTTTACCACACTAAAACCCCCCGGTAGCCGTCTTCAGCGCTACAAAGAGGACACCGGGATCTCCAAAGGAACGCAACCGGAATCCTCTAAACGCATTGCCTTATCGGGCTCCTCTCAGGTGTGTAGCTGGGCCCACCGCTCCGTCCGGTCTTTACGACGGTATGCGACCACACATAGCTCCGTACTTCCCGGGATCGCCTGGCTGGACGGTCCGAGCTGCCACTCTAGCCGCCCGTAACCCCGGAATCTCTTTTAGTCGCCTCTTTCGACAGACAGCTTATTTTGATCCCGTAGCCCTATTCTGATCCCGGAACTACAGGGACGTTGCAAGGTAGCTTAAGAAGGTTTCCTAGCGTTAAGTAGTTTTTGAGTTTCAGTGGAAGGATATGTTTCTCGGCTCACTGTAATATGAGACGACCAACTTATTCCTTGGAAGAAATACCTAAAGCAGTTTTGATTAACTTCATATAAAATCCCGATTCTACATAAATTGGTTACGCATGTGATGAGGACTAAGTTAGAATGTCTCGTATAAGTTTTTTCCTTTCTATCTAATTCGAACCAGAACAAATCAGTGCTTCGCAGTGCTGTTATTAGTAGATATTAATACGTAAAGCAAAAACTTGTGATCCGGTTTTAAGTTACTTGCCGCAGACGGAGGCGGATGAAATTACGCACGGTTATAGTTGGTGTAAAGAAGAAGTAAGCAATGCATTTTTTTTAAATGCTGCATACAACATACATAAAATCAACTAAAATACATTATACACATTACCTTGCATTACATAGGTAATAAACGAAATAGAACATTCAATGTCTTACTATGAAAACACATAACGTCAAAAATTTCTTTGTCAAAATACCCGCTATTGCTTTTAAATGCAGCTTAGCTAATAAACCTCTTTTTACCTTTAACGGGTGCGTTAAAATAACTTGAAAATTATTACAATTTATTTGAATCTGAGAAATATTTTTTCTACTTTGGATAATATGAGGTTTAGTTTTTTAATTTAAGTTACGGTCGAAAGTAGTAGAAACAGGTCAACTAGTTAGTAGAAACAGGTGTTGCGTCCGGAGTCGAGCCAAGAGTTATACCACTTTTAAATTATATCTCATTTATTGTATTTTACACATAGATACAGAGCTCAACTGTTGTCACACACTCTTCAAACAACTTTAACACGCTTTTTACTATATAGATATAAAACTTGTTCCTTAGAAAACTCTGCTCTACAGTCCACACAAACTGAACCACATAATAACATTAAGGTAAATTTGGTTGACATTTCTTTTGACTGGACCCACCAAAGCATTTAATTGGCGTCCCGCTACCGAACTGCGCAATTTTCTGGTTCCGTACAAAAACACTTACTTCTGGTGGATTTAACGAACAAAATGACTTGGTTTGATGACATCGTTGCACCTAACCAAATAGTAAACTTCGAAATAGATAAGGTAACTTGAACTTTATATAGAAGAAGCTCTGGGTTCGTTTTCATTGTGGTTACTTAATTGTAAGGGCTTAATAAGCGTCATTGCTTTCTACTTTACATTTATTTGATTAGGGTTTGGTCTACATGATAAACTTACAACGGTAAAGTACATTGTTAAATGCAGTATCATACGAGTACCTACATTATTGACACACAACTCATAAGCAACAAAGCGTACTTACAAAAAGTTATTTTTGTTCTAACAAAGGATTCCCGGTGACATTCGTGGAAACACAAATAAATAGGCACACAATTACTGAAGAAAAAAAAAAATTCACAATTTTACTTTCTATTTGATCGGGAATCGAATGTAAGTTATCCTCTGCGTGATAAACTGGTATGAATGTCACTTCCACGCTTAATAAAACGCATTTATAAAAATATATTTGATACAAAGCTACTACGTAAGGGCTATAAGATAAAAGTAAATCTATCAAATGAAAAAATATAGAAATTGAGCTCGATTCAATATTCCACTTTTAAAAATCTTAACAAAATTTAGCACGAATTTGGAGCTCGCTAGTTAGTAGGCTTATAACTTGAACCATACACCAACTTTGGCGACAGAATCCCGAATCCCCACAAACACGTTAAATGATCAACGGAGATTACCCCGTACGCTCTATCGACCACCAAAAGGTGTTTAATTTGGGGGGGCAATTGTCGTATGAATAAAATTTTGGATTGACGCAAAAAGTTCGCCTCATAAAGGTATATCGTGGATTTCGAAGCCGTTGTTAGTGATCGAATTAGCAAGCCAGTCGTGTGTGCTGGCTAGTGATGTTGATTGCCAATGTTGCGTTTGTTGTCGATATTCTGTAGCTGTAGGTACCTACTTATATTTTGCATGAATCCTACACCAATAACTCTTTGTAGACCGTAATTGGTCAATGAACATATTTTACAAGATTTTTATTTTAATTTAACTTAACTTATTTTGCAGATATATTTTTGTTTGGCACTTTTAAAATAACATAAATAAGCAAAAAAAAAATCGTTTTCCAACGATTTAAAATTGATATTTTTTTTAATCAAAATTTATGCTTTTTACTTGGAGTTGAAAATAAAACTATCGTTTACAAAAAAAAAGCATTATTTCAAGTGTAACTTTGTATTAAACATATCAATACATCACATTTTGTTTTCAACTCAACAAACTTGTTCTTCCAAAAATATTACCTTAGTTAAACTGTGGCAAAAATATCAATTGCGTATTACGCTACTTTTGCATTAACTAATCCCTAATGTAGTTATTTTGTGACTGTATTCTAATATCAAGATCTACTATCTCAAGATACCACACAACATGCACATTGACATCATCACAACACATGACGTCATACCCAATACTCACTCGATGCCATCACTCGTCATATCGACACTCGATACCGCACCGCTTGTTTGTGAGAACCGCAAACAACCCGCGACAGTTGCATCATCTCAACTTGTATACGGTATGTATTAGAGTACGTTATTACCGCAGCTTCGACCGTTTCGGTAACGTTTACTGCCTTATGTAATTGACTTCTAATCTCGTACTAGGCATTTTAACAGAATGCCACCTATCTCAACTATCTCAAGATCATGGCCCATTCAACAAGGCTACACATGGCCTCACAAGGCACCTACTCGATGCCATCACCATCATCACATCAACACTCGATATCAGACTACATTATTCATGCGGCTTCGCTCGTTTCGGTTCAGCCTACCATGGTACCTAATAAGCATCCGATATGTTAATCTATGTCATAAACTGTACGTTTGAAAAATTTCGGCCAAATCAGACCTGTACCTAATCTCTGCGTGAAAGAGTGACAAACATAGAAACCTACATCCTCACAAACCTTCGCAATTGAAAATTAATAAGAAATAAGACCAATAACATGCAGATACTGTTAAAAGCTGTTTCTTTAAAAGATAGGTAGTACTACCTAGGTAATAAGCATACAGTCCACCTGCTAAATAACGTAAGCAACTTCATAATAGAAAAAGGGTCTTATCTGAAGTCAATCCTAGCCACGACACTGTTCTATAAGCAACCTTATAGGTATAGAACAAGGTTACTATATGAAGTCAGTCATAGATGCGTTGCTGCTCGTGAAAACTAAACTGGTCGAGTATATAAGCGAGTCGACGATCACACTCCCAAACCGAAACACGAGAAACAGAAAACGTTAGAAACAGTTGCGTTTAGAAACAGTTGCATTTAGAAACAGTTGCGTTTAGAAACAGTTGCGTTTAGAAACAGTTGCGTTTAGAAATAGTTTCGACGGTGACATCACTGTGTTCGAAGCATATTCGGTTTACCTTTCACAATTTTGATTTCTCGACGTCCGAATAAAAGTCAGAACCTGTACACACGTGACGATAGGGTTAAGCTACTATTTTCAGGTTTTATGGGACTGGGAAGGCAGAACCCTACACAGAGTATTTCAACTCGGTCCTGGGTGGCCGCTAGTTTATTTTTAACTTCAGGTCCAATATATTTGGAGCTTAATACCGATGTCTATGAACAGCTGTAAACACTTATTATCCGACAGTAGGTAAGAATACCTACCTATCGGATAATAAATGTTAACTATGCACTTACTACTAAATTTTTGAATTGTGAAATTAACTTATAAGACAGTAGAAATGTTCCCCCAGAATCCATGCCTCTGTAAGGAAGATAAGCCAAGATAAGATAGGCAAAAATTAAGATGTTCTGAGATTCGCAGCCAAGTGATAGATTCGATTATATTTTTATAACATTAGAGAAGCAAACTAGCATACAGTTCACCGGATGGTAAATGGTCGACTTCATATAGATTCTGCCTGAAGTCAATTGCAGATTGCTACTTCCGAGGACTAAGATGTTGGTTGGTTGTTTCATATAAAAGTGAACCGGTAACCACACCTTTACCTACACCAAAACGCATTTACCTACTATTTCACGCTAAAAATACCTAAGTGTGGCGGTGGAAGCTCCTCTGTCGAATTTCCAACTTGATATTACATCTTTTTTAATAAAAAAATAAATTAATGAAAGGATATTAGGTAATTTTATAAATTTCAATTAACTATTATGACACCCGCTGTGACCATTAAGTGTTAATTTTCCTATTAGAATGGCTTTTAACAAAGAGAAACAGATTGTAAAGTGTCATTTAACTATGTTTTAGTAGGTACTATCTATTGTGTTCAATGATAATACAAACACATTCGAACTCAAGATTAAAATCAAACCGTGAAATAACAATTATTACAATACGTATCAATAGAAAAATCGTGTAAATGCTATCCAAAATTATATTCGTTTCTTGTCAAGGACATTGTCATTTAAAAATGGAATATTCTAATAAAATACAAAATTGAATGAAACAATTCGCTCAAAATTAGCATTTCGGAAGCAAAAGATCGATTTCATTCCATTCGTTCCCGCCTATTCATGTAACAAAGAACCAACGCGGAATGTATCGATTTTATATTTATCAAAAATTATATTTGCATTTTAATGCCTATCACTAACGGATTTGCTCGCAGCATATCGGAACACAATGCGAAACGAATTTGAGAATCGATTCGTCAATCGCATTACCATATCGATGGTACATGAACGTCATAAAGTTCGTTTCTGTGATCTTTTTGAAAAAGGATAAGGTTGAAAAACGTTTATTTTCTAACAACACAAATAACACGAGAACAGTTTAATGAATTATTTTATTTACCTAATGATCAATTATAAAGAATGTAACTATAAAGTTTAGTTCAGACGTCACTTTCGTTGATACATTTATATATTTAAAAATATATAAAAAGTTACCTATTATCGATTTAAAGCGTAAGATTAGAACTTAAACGCCTAGCAGTCATTCAAGCTGAAGATATTGTTTTATTTCAACATATCACAAAATAATGTAACTTTATTGTACAAATAGGTACAATGGCATAAAAGAGTTCAAGGTAATTTAATTTAATAAATTAATTTTCAAAATAACAGGAAAGGAATAAATTATATATACCTTTTATATCGCTCTATCATATTTAATAACATAATTAAAATATTAAGAATAAGTTATTATTTATCACTTTCCACTTGAATAAAATTTAACATATTCACTAATAGGCTATAAAGCAGTTTATCACCTTATCAATAAACGAATTTGTAACGGTCTGTTAAATTCCGTTGTAAATATAACAATCAAATTTAAATTACACTAGTACATCAATAAAATCGTCAAACTACCTGCATTAACACATGTTACGAGATTACCATAAGTATAGCATTCACATTATTGGCTTGTCCCCGTCATATGCAAAAATCATTTAGCGACATTTAAATTTTCTTTATGCTGGCACATGGACTGAACGTTGCGAATCGATGAATAGATATTTTTTTATTGGCGATAAAAATTGAATGCATCCGCAGTTAATTTGCGTATGGCGCATTGTAGACCACACATTGTGACGTTTTGTTGGCAACACCTCCAGCCCGTAGGGCGCGACCCGCTGCCCTCGTGTCGCGAACATTTCACATAACGTAACAATTCAATTATTGTACGTGCGATTGTGCCATATTCATAAACATTTTTAAATGGCATTGCATTTTTCGGTAGCAATGTCATTTTTTATGCCTCATTTAAATTTGAAATGGTCTGGAATCGTTGAATCTTCTTTACTTTACGTATCGGTTACAAATTTGCATGTCTCTAGCATTGTCCTGTTATTGGATCATATTTTGGATGATAGACATATGTTAATTTTTCATATTGATTTCATTGTATTTTTAACGGTTAGCAATCAAGTAAGAAGTTATCGAGGTCCCAGTCTAAGAATGAATCAATACTCGAGAATGTTATTCTTTAATCTAGTTTCCGTTGTGAAATGCATTGATGTGAAAATTTTCAAAATTCTTTGTTGTAACGGCTCTTGACCTCATTTATTCTAACGGTTACTTCGGGTTGATCGTGAACTTTTTGAGGCCAATTGAGTAAAATACTTGAGGTTTATATGTATAAATAATATTTGGGTGGTTTTTATCTACTAAACCCTGATGAATTTACTTTGTTCAAAATGGTAAAAGTATTATATACACGTATTATAATAACAAATGACTACCTACTACAAAGTTTGTTGCAATTTAATAGCTAAGCTTAAGCTTTGTAAGATAAAACAATCATTGCTGTTAACAATACAAAAATAAACATTAAAAATGCAAAATTTACGTATATGCAAGTATACAAAAGTAGTAATAAAAAACAAAAATATGTAAACAATAACACTACCAATAAAAATATCGGTATCGCTGTCTATGGAAAAATTCGCCGAGCGAAATACATGTCAGCTCTTAATTTAGGTCAAAAACTAATTTTATGACATTTTTTTTTACAATAATAAAAATAAAAAAAAATAAATAATAAAAATAAGTTTATTCGAGAAAATTACAACACACAAACGGTACAACTAAAGTAGACTACATTAAAACATATATTATTATAACACATGGCAGTGTATGCAATACATGTCTATTTTTTTATAGAAAGCAATTTTAGCAAGCAGTTTGTTTTAACTCCATTTCGATTTGTCAGAGGTCTATAATTTGGTTCATTGTTAATTATTAAGCCTTTACGTCGTCGTCGGTTCCTTAGTTTAACTAATGAATAACTAACCTATAGATCTCGCAATAATCTGGTTATTTTATATACAGCCAATGCTCAGAAAATTTTAAAAGTATGTTGACTGATTGAACTAATGAAGTAAAGAGTTTTTGTTCCCTCCTTTGAATCTAAGATACGTTAAAGAGATATAGCAACATTGCTTCATTTATCCTGTCCTGTCCTGTATTTACATGTGTTATTTTGCTATAAGCAATAGTTTCTGTATAGGTTGCATTTCTATAATATGCAATGAGATGCGTTATTACCTCTAAGGGCTAAATTGGAACGCGTCAGATAACTACCTATATTTTTCTTTATTTCTTCGCCTTATATTTAAATAAAATCCTATTAATGTTACCTTTAATATACCTCCATATACAAATATGTATAAAATTTCTTAATATGATCTTGATTATGAAGTAATCCAATTAGAAAAAATATTTAGGAGGAAGTTTCCTTCTAGCTTACGATCGTTAGAAGTATATTTCCTTACTATGAAATTATGGCCAATACCTGATAATTAACTTAAGTTTTTTAAGTATTTACATATACATATCTACTACTATAAATACCATCTCTAATACTTTTTTATAATAAATATAAAAAAGTATTAGAGATGGTATTTAAGTGATACTTTGGAACGGGCAACATATTGAATCAATAATAAGTAATAAGAAGAGAAAAGAGGTAATATTTATTTCACCAAAAATAAAGCGGAAGGTACAACAGTAGAAAGAGAGCATGCCACGCGACGCGCGCAACCAATTTGCATTGTGAGCGGGCTGGTAAACGCTTAAATTCTTATTCCGAACTGTTCTCCTTCTGCATAATAACATCCGTAAGGCAATGGCAGTTGCTTGGCCAATGGGTGTGCGCGGCGCGTTATCGTGGGCGTATTGGAGCCACGTGATTGGTGGAACGCCGTCGGTTTATCACTCGATTTGTCGGGCGCGCGCTCACCGCAGTCGCGCCGCACGATTGTCGATTGTCGCCATTGTACCGAGAGAGCGGCGGGCGCGCGACGGCCGCTACGATTCGCAACGCGATTTTGCCGATATCAATTGATCAATACGATTGTTCTGTATTAAGTTTATTTGCTGTGTGTTGTCGTGTGTGGACGGGACGGTGTTATACGGGAGGTTGAACGGCAGCATCGTGGATCTGGAGCTACACCAACGGGCCAGCGGCCACTTTATGAGGTAATTTTGTTTTGGAGTATTTACCTACCTTAAATTTTAAATTCAAACGTCGGACTAGTGTGGATAGCTGAGTTGCGACTAATAACAGCTAAATCGAGTCGGACCGTGTCATTGACCTTGTAACGAATTGATTTGATTTGGCTAGTGTTTTTGTTTTTATTAGAATTCCTTGCGAATTGTTTGAGACGAGGAAAGAAAACATTTAGCTCGGTCACGACTTCTTGTTTTGCTGGTAAATCTGTGGAATGATTGTTTTGATGACTTAATACCTATTCTACTTAATTCTTTTAATAAAAAGTTACCGTGAATAATTTTGTGTCGAAGGAAATGTACATACCAATTTTTTGTCTTTCGAAATATTTTTATTGTAATATTGTAATAAGCGGTGAAATAGTATATATATAATAGTGTATACATGGTTAGTATTAAAAAGAAGAACCTAAGTGCAGACGTTAGTGTGCGCTTAAGTTTGTTTCTAATATAACAAACAGCTGATAATGTCGAGGGTCGACAAGTAGGGGTCGTCAAAACGCGATATTAATAATATTAATAGTTTCATTATAAAGGAATAAATACTTTTCTTTATTTTTAGCATCAACTTGATTGAATAAGCATTGTTGAGTTTGTTACGACACCCTTAAACGTTCCCATCGTTTAAGGGTGGTAAGGCCACTGGTCAGCGAAGGAACCTATAGTGAGAGTTGCTTAAATAAAATTAAAAATAACCTGCGTATTTTTTCAGACAAATATTATTATAATAAAAGCAATATATAGTATTTAAAAATGTATGAAGCAATACCAAAAATAGTTTGTTTGTAACATATATTATACCTGCCTAGTTATAAACACTGTATTTATATACCTACTACCCGGTTATCCATGTACCTACCTACAAATTTTAGGTAATATAAATTGGCTACAGATGTAAATGTGCAGCATTGACCACTCCGACGGACAAACCTGCTAAATATGAAACAAAAACAGCATCGTGTGTAACATCTACACCCATTATGGTATTTGTGGTCACCAACATGCCGCCGTGACTATGGGCAAAGCCCAATACCGTCTTTACCATAACGGTCAGTGCCAAGGGCCCCCATACTCAGAGGGCCCCTAAGGACCCACAATTTCTCTCATATGTAATTTCAAAAGATTATCTTCAGGCCCATCATATTTTGTTACGTTTCGGAGGAGTATAAACACTAAAACTGGTACACAAGAATTTTATGTATTAGACTTGATTAATTAAGCAGATCATAGTGAAAAAAATATATAATACCTAGATAGTTCGGTTCGGTTTCTTTACATTCCAAAAGGGCCCCGAATTTTTGTGAGCCTAAGGGCCCCAGCATAATCCAAGATGGCCCTGGCGAAACCACCATTGGGGGAGGCCTGCATCCAGCATTGGACCCCAAGGGGCTGTACGGGTTGAAAAAAAAACAAATAATAATTGAACTTCGTAATGGGTTTTGTTCCAATCCATACAACCACAAAGGTGTAGAACCTCTTAATGAGACTCTTGACTGGGTTGTAAGGGCGTTGTCACCCTTACGAGAGGCTAATTGGAAAAGTTTCTATGGCTTTCCCTGCAACTTATTAAAGGGGTTTGTGTCATTAAATTTTGAGATCTTTATACCTATTAAGATTCTCATAAGAATTTCGGGCCTGTTGTTTTAATCTATTTAGTGTCCCACTATTGGGCATCTTGGAATAGATAATGCTACTACTAAACACTGGAAGTGTGGGTGTTCCAAATTCTTCTTCAATGTTCTTCCTGCTCTTGTTAATATTTCATTATGCGTTCAATCGTGTTCTTTATGACTTTTCATGTAAAATGATTCTATTATGTGCACGGGACTTTAACCACTTAAATTTAATACACATTTTTTTACCTAAAACATCCGTGCTTCTGGGAGTGTCAAAATGTTACGCGCTTCTAGTGTTAAAGATTATTTATATATATTGTAAGAGAGCTACTTCTACCTAAAATGCAGAAAGAGGAAGAGATAACTTGAATTACTTAAGACTACTTACTTTTATCCGATAAATATTTAGAACATAATTACTAAGCTCCTCTAAAATTATTTAATAAGAGATTTAATTTTTTAATATAGGTAGGTGGTTAAACCATTTAAATTAGGTCCCCATCAACCCATTATTGTTGTTTGAATGAGAGAGTTTAGGCCATAGTCCAACGCGCTGGCCAAGTGCGAATTGGTGGACATTTAAATTAGGTACTTTTGTTTAAACACTAAACTCAAAATAAGTGTGAATTCAATTATCGAATATCAACCCGGTACAGTAATTACACCTGTTTCATATTTGTTTTGGGTAAAATATATTTACTAAAATATGTACCTATTGGACTTAGGTAGGTACTTAATTCTTATAAGCAACGGTAACTTAAGATGAGATGAAAATTTTACAAAGAATATTTCCTATCCGCATTTCATTTTGCTATTTACTTAATAGCACTTTTAAACAACTAAGTAGATATTTATATCTTCCGGCAGAATCGTAACCTGTTAAAAATACTACTTACGTACCTCTATGCAACGATGTCTTTACCATAAGGGCACTTGGGGCCAGTGCCCAGGGCCCCCATCCTCAGGGGCCCCGAGGGGCCGACAATTTTTCTCACATTTTACTTTAAAATATGATCGGGCGCATTACAATTTTATCGTTTAAAGAAAGTACATCATACTTCTTTGCATTCCAAAATAGCTCTGAATTCTTGTGTGCCCGAGGGCCCCAGCAGAGTTTAAGACGGCCCTCGCCAATAGTCAGCAAAAAAAAAATTAATAGAGATATTAGTCTACAGTTTTGATTAAGTTCCGTAATTATATTCGTTTTCCGTGTCTCGGTGGTACAAGCGTTTAACCGGAATGCGTTATTAGAATTGTTATAGCCAGCAATCCAGTAAGCTTGCCATTATGTCGTAAATTGTGAAGACTTAATCGTCCATCTTTAGCGTTGCCCGTTATTGCATTCGACTCGACAATATTAAAGCAAACTTAGCGTATTTTAACACTCGCGTTGCAGTCCAACCGGGATTAAATATGCTAATTTGTATCCGAAATTGATATAGTAAATTAATGGCATTATTGATGAACGTTTTGGAACGATGTGAAGTTTGTAGTGGAAACCACATTCGACGATAGATGATTTTATGACCATATTCAATATAGATTATAGATGATTAGATTTTTTCATGAATTGAAGTTAAATAGCACCATCGGACGCTTCAATCAATAACCTATCAAATTGGTGTAGCGTATCCGTGCCAGGTAATCAGAAGCTTACATCCTAGATTTGTATTCGACAACTCATTATTGTCCCACTACTAGGCAAGGGTATTCTTTCAGTATGCACTACATTTCTAATTAAAGAATAAATCTAAAGGAATCAGGAGTTAAAAACGAACAAACAGACAGACATGCAGAGAGAAATCCTTGCGCGATTTTTTGACCATTTTGATGCAGATAACTATGTAAATATCTACTACATCACCTTTTTTTTTTATTGACGGGGAGGAAACCTTCAAAAGGTACACCGGAGCCTTGGGAGAGACTCCGGGTTATGTGGGATTTTTACCCACTAAAACCTCCTCGGTGGCCTTCCTCTGCGCTTACAGGGGACCCCGGGACCTCCAACGGATACCACCGGTGCCCCCTAGCGCGGCGCCCCTTACGGGCTCATCTCTTAGGGAGCGTGACTGTCCCCTACGCCTTTCAGTGTACGACAACATGCAGCCACACATGCCGCCGTCCTTCCTGGGGTTGTTGACTGGGCGGTCTGCGCCCCCACTCTAGTCGCCCGCAACCCCATCTACTATATCCGCTATCATCATACAAAATGCTGGATGCCACCTTATTTAAAAACAGTGTAGCCAAATTGAACCTAAACTAACCTGGCAATTATAAAGACAATGAAGAAAGACTACTTATTAGACATAGAATTTTAATCCTACCTGGATACATAAAATAGTCCTTACATTTTTATAATTGACGGGTACTCACGATATGCGGTTTTTGAATTCTTTTGCCGATATTTCGACCCAGTTACACGGATCATGGTCACAAACCGCATATCGTGAGTACCCGTTAATTATTAAAATGTATCAATTCCGCGATAATACTAGTCTAAAATCATATACCTAGTCCTTGTTATCCCACTGCTAAGCGTGGGTTATGCCTTTTAACTGAAGCTTGAACTATCCCACCTATGCCTCAATGCAACTCGGTGGCAACGTGTTACCAACCATTCACAAGTCCACAACGTGGGTTATAACGGAATTAGTCAGACCTGTAAATGGCAATTAGGTGTTTTCATATCGGCTAATGAAGGCACAATCGTGGATCTTTATAGCGGCCGTTGTAAAGGACCTTTATTATCTTACACTTTTACAATGGTGGTTAGGCTTTGTTGCGCCGACGTGTTATTGACCCTACTGGAAGTCTGATTAATTGACACTGATTTTGAAGGTTCCCTTTGTTTCGATTTCGGATGCACCACCGACACACTTTTGCCTAAAACAGCTTGTTAAGTGCTTCTATCTTCTGGTGTGAAGGGTGAACATATCTACTTACTTATCCGAGGCAGTGTTGCCAACTTAGGGGTTTTCTCCCCAAATTTAGGGGATTTTCAAGAAGGATGGGGATTTTTTAGGGGTGTAAAATTTTTAGGGGTATTTTCAGGGGTTTTTATAACTTCAACATATAGGTGTTTTTAATGGGAAATCTCCCCGCCAGTCTATATAATCAATGCCTCACGACGAAAAAAAACGTCATGCACTACACCCGAAGACCTTTTTATTTTTTCGTCGTCCAGTCAGGTTGCCAGGAAGAATTCCAATTAATAATTCATTATGGGGGATTTTAGGGGTTTTTGTTTTTAATGAAGACATTTTTAGGGGAAAACATTTTTGAGACTTGGCAACACTGATCCGAGGTGTTCTAAGACTAAGTTCTAAGATTTAAGAACAAGGCTAAGGCTTCTAAGACAGGATTGAGCGTCATTTCATTACTATCCCACTTTATTAGTTTTCTCTCAGACTGAGCGGAATAACCTGGGGGCCACGAAACACGCGCTTGAAGCGTCCATCGCTTTGCGCTGTAAGCGTTTATTACAAATGTACCTGTGAGTCTTTTTTATAAGTTTGAAGTGCCAAGCAAGTCTGGAGTAGCATGCAGTCCACCTGGTGGTAAATGGTCACTGCTGCCCATGGACATCGTAAGCAACTTCATATAGAACAGAAGTTCTATCTGTTAATCACAGATGCTTCCACCGTATCACAAAAATAGCTTCACGCTAGAAATAAGTGTGGCGATTGTTTTTCCCCTTTTAAAAAATATACTGTTCTAATAAGACCACCACATTCGTTGCAAACATTAGAAAAGGGGTGAAATTCGCTGTGGTAACGCTTGCGGTGTCAAGGGAATGTTTAGTGGCCAACTGAGACCACACTGGTAAAGGCACATTGTTCGCTGGTAGATCTTGCACACTGTTGTTTTTGTTAACAGTTACAGGTATAGTTTTCGTCAAGGATTTTCCTTCGCTAAAACCAATGATAAATTAATTTCTAATGGTTCGTACTTGGAACTTAAATTTTGATTGGATTGAGATACGAAATTCTCAACCACGAGATTATCTTCGTCGTTGTCGTCAACCTGGTACTGTCTCACTGCTAGGCATTGTCTTTTAGAATGAGAGGGGTTTTGGCTATAGTTCACCACGCTGGCATAATGCGGATTAAACTTTTTTTTCTATGTTCAGCTTATAATAATCTTCTTTATAAAAATGAATGTTTGTCTGTATGTCCTCTATAGAATCGTAAACTGTTCATTTGATCATGTGATGATCTTTAGCAAAGTTGTTATTTATGAGCTGGCGAAGGTTTCTGGTGTATTTTTTGTGATGGCGTAGCAACGCGCGCAGGGTATAGCTAGTTTCAAATAAAGATAATGTTGCAATGATTATGATAGCAAGGTACTAATATAGGTACCTATGTATATTGATTCTAAAAATCAAAACTAACTAAAGAGTCTCGGTAATTAATTAAAAGAGCGCCAAGTACAGCCAATGTAATGCAAATCTTTACATTGGCTGTACTGAGAGTTGCCAGCTGTCTGCTTTTCCAACGGATTATTCTCTCTGTTCCGGTCAAGAAAATCTTGGAAAAACTGATTTAATATTATCCTCGTATACTTGTAATTTACTTTACTCGTATACCTTTAACATAGGTTCACCTGCACTTATATAAAAATAAAAATTAAAAACCTATATGACCTAGGTCATTGATCTTACTTTTTGTAGTTTAAAGTGTCTGTCGCGTAGGAAGTAGCGTACAGTGAACTTCGTTACTTAAAATTGTATGAATGTGTCATTTACATATTATACACTCTTATTACACTGATACCCATGGACACACTTGTGTTTGTCCATATAAGTAACCAAAGTCAGATAAGTAGGTAAGCTAATTAATAATTATAATACCTATACCTAGATACCTCACTAAACCCCCCCCGGTGGCCGTCCTCAGCGCTACGTGGAGGACTCCGAGATCTCTAACGGAACACTACCGGAGTCCTTCGAGCGCAATGCGATTTTTGGGCTCTTCCCCGGTGACTGATTGATGCTCACCGTGCCTCTCGGTGTTTACGACGACATGCGGCCACTCATGCCGTCGTTCTTCCCGGGGTCACTTGGCTGGACGGTCCGAGCTCCCACTGTTACCGCCCGCAACCCCGGAAGCCCCTTTTAGTCGCCTCTTTAGACAGGCAGAGGATACCGTAGCCCTAGGTAGTACAAGGCCGTAGGCCGTAGGTAGTGGCCGTAGAACAAGGACAAAACCTAGATCAAAAATCAGCAATGAGCTTTTTGCCTTTTACATAATAATATAACCTTTTTGTCCCTATTTATGTTTCGGTTTATAAAAAAACATGATCAACAAAACACGATCTAGCCATTCCATTTAAATTGTAAACAACATTGAGTACATACTTTCCTTAACTCAAAATGTGACTTTACGAGTTGAACGGTAATTAACAAGCTGTGGGTACTCAGAGCAGGGGTCCCGTGACGCATGCTCAACCTTTAATTAGCATGTACGTATTTAGTGCGTTTGACGCCAGGACACAAAAGGACCCTAGTACCTATGTAGGTATCGTTTTGAAATAGTTATACCTGGAAAATAGCTATGTACAAAAATATACCTAGGTATAGGTAGATACGTACAATTGCAAATTAAGAGTGTGGGCTGATCTTCGTGTAGGCTCATCTCTGATGTTTGCGGTTATTTACATACCAATTTTCATATCACTATTAATACTTACTATGAATTCTATTTTGGGAGTAAGATTGTTATTTTTTTACAATTTTTCATACACACAGTTATGGACATGAACTCCCAAAATCTCAATCGCCGGATAGAGATATAAATTCATTTTTTCGACATGGGTGTGTTTGGCTCGGAATTAAATCCTAAACCATCCCATTGTGTTGCAGAGTATATAAATGACGAATATAGTAGGTATATAAAAGAAATCGAAACGTAAAAAATCCTTTATGTTAGAAATAGGTAAGGTCGAATATACCCTGTCATTTCAGGACGACTGAAAGTTACAGACTTATAGGAAGCATGTTACTTCTCATAGATGTGTTAGTGTAACTGGGTAATGAAAAGATTAGTAAAAGTAGGTATATCGGCCCTATCGCATCTTTCAAATAGGTAAAAACACGGCAGCGCTACACTGCTTTAAAGATAGCCAACAGTATTAGGTATAATATACAGTAGGTAGGAGGTGTACTACTAATACTACTACTAATAATTGAAAGTTTATGAACGCGATTTTACATTTTAAACACTACTGTATTTTATTAAGAAAAAATATGAAGAAAATTTCGCCGGGAGGTATCACCGCCACACCTATTTCTAACGAGAAGCAGTTCTTGCGTTTCAATGAAAGAGTGTGGTTGCCGAACTAATTTTATGTAACTTCTTCCACCTTTGAAATCATATTCAAATAGTCCTAAAATCATTAAGATCTATGAAGATATATTTTATTATGGCTAAATTGTAAAGAAACTTAAACAATTTCTAATAATCAGAAATATTGCACACACAAACACAACCTACACTCCATCTAACCTACAGATTTCCCTCGTGTCTATCGACTTAACACATTCCAGATTAACAAGAGTTACGTCAATAGTTCTCGTTAAAACAATCCGCGCCCTCTGTTCTCGCCGCGCGCAAACATTCGATCATGGTGCGTGTGCGCAGCTTGTTAGCGGGCGGCGAGTACGATTTCTCTGATAGATACGTTACTTGTCTGTTTGGATCAACTAATGGTACTTTGTAACGCGGTAAGATGCGAGGTTAATATTTTGACAAGCTTATCTGTTGTTTTTGTAGAAGTAGCAAACGTGCCACTGATGATAAGTGGCCTCTCTGTGTCATGGTCTGTCAAAGAAATCTAAGTCCCACGGGATCCTGGTATTAGCGGAATCCCGCATGTCATAAAGGTCATTGAGAAAAGAGAAAAATCCTATATCATAAACGCATATATAATAAAATATAAAATGAAACAATAAAATGTTATTTAAAATTATGTGTTCTCGGAGGTGTGGACTTCATACGAAGTCCACTAATTCGCACATGGTCAGCGCGGTGGACAATTCCCTAAAAATCTTTCATTCCGAGAGGAGACTAGTGCCCAGCAGTGGGACAATAATGGGTTGACCATGCGATACTGCATAAATATCACGTTTTGTTAAATACACGTGCTATAAGGAACCACTGCAACGAATTTAACTTAGAAAATAGAAATTGATAATGTTAAGTAGATCTTTCACTATATATAATAAAACAAAGTCGCTTCGCGCTGTCTGTCCCTATGTACCTATGCTTAGATCTTTAAAACTAAGGTACGAATTTTAATGCAGGTTAACAGTTTAACAGATAGAGCGATTCAAGAGGAAGGTTTTTAGGTATAATACATGCATAATATAGTCGAAGAATACTGATAATTTTACATTTTTTACTTTTAGGCAGAACGAAGTTCGCCGGGTCAAATAGTTACGTTATTCATTTTTAAAACCTGTCGGTTATAAACGTTCCTCAGTATAACAATAATATGAAATGAAACGTATGCTTTCTATATAAAGTTAACAGAAGTTGACTTGCCGACGTTTGAAGAAGCTGACTTGCATATAAGTGAACATTTCAATCAATCTGAATACACAAACATTACAGGAAGCACAATATGACTTGAATATCACAATGATTTCACAATCGGAGGAGGAAATTTTTAAAATAAATACGGAGGTAAGAAAACAAACGTGTAGTTCGTAACATGAAGCTTGAAGTCCGCGAAGTCTTCAAAGCGAGTTAACGAACGACATAATGAGGCTACGCTTAAGGGAGGTGTACCACCACGGTCGAGTAAAGGTCAATGGAGAGCGACGATAGTATCACTACATTTTTTTTATCTGACTGAAGTAGAAAACGAGCATGCTGTCCACCTGATGTGGTCACTGCCGCCTATGGACATCTGTAATCAACTATATACAGAACATGGGTTTCATCTGAAGTTAATCACAGATGCGTTGCTACTTCTGAGGACTATGATAGTCGCCTCATGTGAAAGTGTGCCGGAAACCACACCCTTCTACCGAAAAGCAAGAAATGCATCACGCTAGGTAGGTGGTGGTGGTATTTCCCCGGTCGAACTACGCTGGTTCAACCACCTTGCATAGTATAAAACAAAGTTGTTTCCCGCTGTCTGTCCCTATGTATGCTTAGATCTTTAAAACTATGTGCTACGGATTTTAATTTGGTTTTTTAATACATAAGAGTGATTCAAGATGAAGGTTTTTATTTATAATAATATAGTGGAGAAAGACTGATAATTTTGATTTTTTGACTTTTAGATGGAACGATGTTCGTCGGGTCAACTAGTGTTCACATAAAGATGTTTTCATTACCCGATTGCTTCAGAGAGTTATGTTTTTGAACGCATTTATGTACCTATGCTCATTGCTTTGGCACGCTCAATAGTCCAAACGGCTTGGTCAATTGTAATGACATATCATTAGAATCGCCTCGGTAGTCAGAGTGAAAAAGCCTATATACCTAATTTAAAATCAACAATCATTACATAACAATCTTCTAATAATATGTTTGTCACAGCCAACCGGCGAACTTCGTTCCGCCTAAAAGTCAAAAATCTAAAATTATCAGTGTTTCTCTCCTATATTATACCTACATGTATTACCTATACATAAAAACTTTCCTCTTGGATCACTCTATCTAATAACAAAAAGGTATTGAAATCCGTAGTCTAGTTTTAACGTTTAAAGATACACTATGTCGTTGTATGTAATTGATACATTTCAGCAAATGGATTCCATGCCCGTTTGCCACTTCTATTTTATAGTAAAAAAAAACTGTTATGGGCTTTGCGTCCATGCTCGTTTGCTACTTCCCATACAAAAAAACGATAATGAAATTATCTTTAGCCTGTCTTCAGTTGAACAGTTACATTAACTACATGCTTACAGAAAATGAGCTGGACAAACTCAAATATAAAATTACGAATCCGTTTTGAGATTCCGAATCGTTGGTATTTCGAAGCCCGCGTGCTAATTGCTCAGACAAAGAGAGCGGTGCCGCCTTAAGTAGTTTACAGTAGCTTGTTTGGTTACGTCTCTTGTAGTTCAGTCTTCTGTTGACGGACAGCACTGTTTACGGTAGTGAAGAGACTTTCGAAAAGAATAAAAGCAAGAAAGTCGCACAGTTTGCTGTATGTTTAGTAGTAGCCAAAACTGTACAAACTAAATAAAAATGTTTGTACCAACAAACTGTAGTCTTAAAATACCTTAATTTCATTTTATCAATTGAAATAGCAAACGAGTAGACTACTTTATAGAGTTATGTTTTTGAACGCATTTATGTACCTATGCTCATTGCTTTGGCACGCTCAATAGTCCAAACGGCTTGGTCAATTGTAATGACATATCATTAGAATCGTACCCAATGGTAAGTGGTCACTGCCGTCCATAGACATCTGTAATCAACTTCATATAAAATAGGAATTCTATGTGAAGTAAGTTACTTATACGTTACTACTCCCGAGATGGTTATATGAAAGTGAACCGACAACCAAGTTATAACACAAATATATCTAGATTGGCCAATGTGATTACACAAAACCTTTACTTATTATGTATTGTCTATTTTATGTTATACTACTTGGTAGACTCGGCGAACTTCGTTTCGCCTAAAAGTCAAAAATCTAAAATTATCTGTGTTTCTCCACCAATTTATACATGTATTATACATACTAACCTTGCTCTTCAATCACTCTATCTACTAAAAAAACTGCATTAATATCCGTAGCGTAGTTTTAAATCTAAGGATACATAGGGACAGACAGCGAGAAGCGATTTTGTTTTATTAGTATAAAACAAAGTCGCTTCTCGCTGTCGTCGTAGTGAAAACAAACAATTGTACAAAAAAAAATATTACCTATACTACCAAAAACTTTCCATTCTAATTGGTCGGTGCTTCTCCTTAATTCAATTTATTACTATCCAACAAAAGATTGCGCGAAAAATTTGTTCAGTAACAATACAAACGCATAACTCGATTGGCCAATGTTTGTCCAAGCGTTTGGTCCAAACGTGAGATCTCGTCAATTTGTTGCCATAGAAACAAACAATTGTATGAAGAATTTGGACACGTATCGCGTTGGTGCTGTCACAAACGTATTGTGCTCATTTGGCCGTTTAAATTGATTTGCGTTGACAAAAAAGCAATTTGACATAGCTAATGGCGGTTTTCCGAGAATCCAACGCTGGCGCCGGTTAGACTTCGTGTTACCATGTCAGTAGTATCTACCATATTTCATCCCTGTAGTTCCGGGATCAGAATAGGGCTACGGTATCTCCTGCCTGTCGTAAGAGGCGTCTAAAAGGGGCTTCCGGGGTTGCAGACGGCTAGAGTGGGAGCTCGCAACGTTCGGTCAGGCAATCCCGGGATGGACGGCGGTATGTGTGGTCGCATACCGTCGTAAAGACTAGACGTAGCGGTGGGCCCAGCCGCCCATCTGGGAGGAGCCCCATGGGGCAACGCGCTCGGAGGATTCCGGTTGAAGTTGAATGATCCCAGAGTGAGGTTTAGCGCCGAGGACGGCTATCGAGGGAGGGGGTTTTAGTGCGGTAAAAATCCCACATAACCCTGCGTCGCGCCCACGGCGTCGGGTACCTTTTGAAGGTTTCCCCCTCGATAAAAAAATCAAAACATCAGTCTTATATTCCTTAGAATCAGAGCGAAATTATAAAATATATATCTATTTATCTATCTAAAGTATCTAAAGTCAAGTACAGATGCATTGCTACTCCCGAGGACTAAGATGGTCGTCTCATATAAAAGTGTGCCGGCAACCACACTCTTCCATCGAAACGCAAGAACTGCTTCACGATAGAACTGGGTGTGGCGGTGGTACATCCCCGGGCGAACTACACTGGTTCTACCACCTATAAATACCTATATTCAGAAATTCGTTAAACTAAAGCCTTAAAAGACATCAAACAAACCCTCTGTCCTCACAGGATGCCCTATACACGTAAAAACCCGTGAATAGAATTGCAGACGGCAGCCGGTGACAAATATTGACATATTTCAGAGAAGGGGCTTTTTGACCCAAATACATTATTCTGAGAAACTTCTTGCGTGTGGGATAAAAAATGACTACTGCGATCTTGTCGAAAGATGGTAGTGGCATTCCTTCGGGTCACTAGTGTTATGCTTAACACGATGAAATGAAATGTCTTTATTTTGCATAGGCCTATTAAGGCACTTACAAATTATCAGTTACATATATTATTTTTTTACACTACCACCGGATCAAAACACGACCTCTACTAAAAAGATCCGGCAAGAAACTCAGTGGGTTTGTCTTTTTTTGTATATCTTTTTTTCCCATATTGTTTTTACATTGGTTATAAAAGTTAGCTCCAGTATCTTGCGTTATATTTGGCTGAACAAGAAGCATATTTGGCAGGATACGCTAAGCTTTGACATTCAATTAATTACGGGAATCTATTGTTAACTTTCGTACTGTGGTACCATATATATGTTAAGCGAACGGTCAGCTGCGCTACATGGTAGGCGGAGTGGGGTGTGTTAGGTTTTTTCGTTACGGAATTTCTTGATTAGGTCGCCGCGCTCATAGCCCGCGAAAAAGCCATGCAATAGCTTAAAATACGAAAGGAACTAGAATAATACTTTTAGGTGAGCGTACATTCTTCTTTTAGAAGGTGTTAGAACCAATGTGGTTAAAAAGAGGAGTCCTCCCTTACGATTTGTATCGTGAACTATTTTTGCGTTTCGGTTCATCCAGCGAACCCTATTTTTATGTTAGACATTGGTAAAGGAGGTGATACCTTCCAAGTCAAACTCTTTTTATAATTTTGAAATTATAAGTAAAATGTACAATTTATCGCAACAGCGTATAACTACAAACACCTTTGTTTGTATTGCTGTTATAGTGCGCAGCGTAAGAGTCTTAAGACTTTTGCAGTTTATTTCTACTCATTGAATCATGTCTTAGCATAATGACATCGTAGAGTATACATATACTGTACACATAAATCAAATGTATAAAGATTATAATGATCTCTTAAAATTGTATTGTTTTATAATAGTACATATGTACCATACCAACACGAATTGTTGCATATTTTAATTGTATGAAAAAATTACTACAACAAAATGTAGGTAGGTAAAATTTAAGTTTCTAAATATAAACTTAAACTTTACCTACGTTTATATTTAGAAACTTAAACTTTACCAAAGTTAAAAATAATTTTAACATTTTACCAAATGGTAAAATTATTTTTAACTTAGGTAATGAATTGATATTGTTTTTTGATACTCCTTGTAACTAATATAATTAAAACAAAACAACGCCAACATAATATACGTAACAGCCTAATGCCATCGCATATTCCGCCCAATAAATAATTAGGTAGAAACGCCACCCTCTTTGGGGCGACAAATGATTATGCATATGTTATCCGAAATACATTTAGTCAATGCTGGCAAGTATTAGTTATGGGTGTCTTTGCATATAAGGTGGACTACAAAAGAGACTTGTCATGACCGAGCGGTGTAACGCTCATACTTTTTTAGTTTTAATTTCGAAAGGCAATACATTTATTTTGTTTTAAAACTATTGATATTTTAAAGAAAACGTCAATGAGAAATACTTCTTGTTGTTCTTATTTAAATGTAGCTTAACAACTACGTTTAAATAAGGGCGGAAAGAGGTAGTGTGACTGTGTGTCCCTGTGGGACTGCTGCTGTGGGACAGATAATGCTGCTATGCAACGGTTAAAAAATAAAACAACTGTTAATACAATGTTAACAACAATTAATACTGTAACGATACAATCATGGATATAAAAATCTATTTATCCTGGCACCAGTTCGTCAACTGTGCCTATCTTAACCCAATTAATTTTGTCATCACTGTCCATATCTAAATATTTGGTTGGATATGTTACAAGAAGGGATTCAAATTCTACCCTTCTTGTAACATATCCAAACAAATTGGGCATGGGCAGCATTAACTGAATATAGAATATGCACATTATTATATAATTACCATTTAATTCTCCATAAACGTATTTCCAGTTATTTTATAATAAATAAGTATTACCTGAGCACACAGCAGTTTCACGCATCGTACCAGGTGCAGCGTTATGTACTTTTTCCTTAATTAGCGTTCAATCCAATGAACGGTATACACAAACCAGCGGCTGAAGTGCTCACCGACGCTCCAACGCGTATAAAACGCTCAGTTGTTGGCCCCCTAAACGCCACCCTCGTGGCGCACCGTGGTTTGAACATATTAATTTCGTAATATCTCATTCGAGTACCCCGTTTGATTCGTTTCGTTTTGTTCCAACTTAGCTTCGCACGTTAATTTGTAAATGGTTTCGCCGAGTTAATTACTGATTTGCGATTTGGCATTGCCCGTGCTAATTTGTTATGTTGTGGTTATGTATTATGTATCCGGTTGATTTGTTGTGAATTCGAATGTGGTTGGACCTGGCTATTGTGGTGGGACGTGGTTGGTTGTTTGTAATCTGTATTAGTTGTTAAAATCACTAGGTAGGTTAGGTTAGGTACACGCTTTTTCATTTTCTCAATTATTTTTACCAATAGCACGTTGTGTAATCTTTACCTATGGGTCAGTATTGTTATGGGTAATATCAGGCCCTTCGTGTAAACTTTTACCCATGGGTCATATCTGTTTCCTATTCGTTTTAAAAACTGTAAACTTGTAAATATTCTTAATCCATTCTTGTTTTGAACATAAAAGTATGAGCAATAATTTTCATAATGTTTCCACCACTGCCATTTAAAGTCCTCTCCGTCAGTTCAATTAAAGAACACTTTACCTACTTCGCAAATCCAAAAACGACTTACTTACACGCATTACGTCTGAAGTGCGCAGGTAAGTCATTAAAAGGGGGATTGGACCAATCAGAAACATGATTCCTCTCCCGTGTCATAAGCAGCCAATTTGTTCAGAGCCCTCTTTCTTACGTATGATATTAATATTTTCCACTTTATGATCACAGTAATTGTCCTTCGAATATTAAAAGTTGCGATTGTTACGGCGCACGTGTTCGGTGTGTGGGGGCCCTAACAATAGTCACCTACTGGTGGGGTGTCATTACCTTTTTAATGTTGCTTTAAAATTTTACAATATTAATGGATTTATTATTTTTTTGTATACAATTGAAGTAGCAACTGAGTATGCAGTCCTAAGCTACCACTGCCACTCATGACCACCTATAAGCAAATATAAAACAGGTCCACCAATTCGCACTAGGCCAGCGCGGTGGACTATGGCCTAACTCTCTCATTCTAAGAGAAGACCCGTGCCCAGCAGTGGGCCAATAATGGGTTGATGAGATTCTATCTGAAGCAAATGACAGATACGTTGCTACTCTCGAAGACTAAGATCGCCTTATGAATATGGGCCGATATCCACAACCTCCCACTGAAACGGAGGAATTTCTAGAAATAGGTGTGACAGTGGTCCGGTCTACTCTTTCGACCACTTTGCAAACATTACAGTAAACAACCTGACGATAAACAGTTGATGTCATTAATAGCCATGTAATGTGTTTTAATCGGGATAGGATTTATCTGACATGCCTGCTATTCATGATGACAAAGATACAATGAATCGTTTGTCAAATCTACACCTAAAACATTTGGCTAAACCAAAAGAAATATATTATGTGGTAGAAATAGTTGTAGCGGTGCTCGTAGACTCCTCTGTCGAAATACTGGAGCTAACTTTCATTACCATGTAAAAAAACATGATTGTAATTATATAAAAAAAAATGATATAAATAAGAAAAAAGACAACCCCGCTGAGTTTCTTGCCGGATCTTCTCAGTTGAGGTCGTTTTCCGATCCGGTGGTAGTGTAAGAAAAAAAATGTAACTGACAATTTGTAAGTGCCCCGTTGGCCTATACAAAATAAAGACATTTCATTTCATTTCAAATACAAAGACGACCCCCGTGGCCGAGCGGTTACCATACCGGTCTGACGCGCAATGAGTCCCGGGTTCGATTCCCGGCCAGACAGGTATCTGAATGATAAAACTAATCTTACAGATTACTGTTCTGGGTCTGGGTGTTTGTGTATTCGTCTTGTGAGTGTCCATGGTACCCACGATATAAGAGAAAATCCTACTGTGAGGTTATGAGTGTAGAAAGCGTAAAGGATTCTAGCAAAAAAAAACATTTGCAGTAGACAAATATTGCTATTTTTTACCTGTCATTTGGCCGTTGACTTAATTACTCTAACTTCTAATTTATGTGATTAAACAAATATTTCAATGGTGATTAATCGTGCTGTCAATAATTGTAAAAAACGTATGTTAATGTATGCAGCACGCGACCCGCTTCTTGTAAAACTTAGCAATTGATGTAAATGAATGCTTAATCTTTATGATTTATTTCATAAGATTGAAGTAGTAAACGAACATGCCATCCATCTGATGGTAGGAAGTCAGTGCCGCCCAAGGACACCTTTTGGAAACCTCGTGGTGAACACGGGTCCTGTAGTGTCGAGGACTAAAATGGTCAATGATAAACTGTGCCGGCATCCACACCCTTCCATCGAAACGCAAGAAATGCTTCACGCTACAAATAGGCTTGGACGGTGTAGGTACTTCCCCGGTCGAACTACACTGGTTCTACCACCTATCTAGTTAACTCACGGTGTTATCCTTTTTCAGTGCCGCTGGTGCGATGTGTGATCGCGGCTATGGGAGCGCCATGGGCCACTTCCCCATGGGTCCCATGTCAGCTATGGGAGCCATTGGCACCATGGGTATATCCATGAACGGCCAGAGTCAGCAGAAGAAAACCCAGGAGGAGCACATCAAGCGCCCCATGAACGCGTTCATGGTGTGGTCAAGGCTGCAGAGGCGGAAGATAGCTCAGGATAACCCAAAGATGCATAACTCCGAGATCTCGAAGAGATTAGGTAAGAAATTTTTAAAACTACCTACGTTTTAAAACTACCTACATAGCGTTATATTCAACGGCAAGCAATGTTAAACTGATCTGGATTTATCTACTATTTATTTATTTATTTATTTATTTATTTATTTATTTATTTATTTATTTATTTATTTATTTATTTATTTATTTATTTAACTATCAAGAAATTACTAGTCCAGTACTAGGTTTCAGTGGTGGTGGAACCTTTCAACTAAAGAGACACTACCGCTAAGGTTTCTGATTTTAAGTGTTTTTTTTATCTAATCGTAGTAGCAAACCAGCATGCAGTCCACTTGATGGCAAGTGGTCACTGCCGCCTATGGACTTCTGTAAACGACTTTATATAGAACATGGGTTCTATCTGAAGTCAATCAAAGATGCGTTGCTACTCCCGAGGACTAAGTTGGTCGCCTCATATCGTCGAAATGTGCCGGCAACCACACCCTTCTAAGGACTTCTACCCGGTCTAACATCACTGGTTCTACCACCTTAAACCACCAGTTCAAGGTGATTTTAAGGTAACAAAAATATGTTAATCCAAGCCGTTTCAATTTAGTCCTCAGTATTTGGGAGACAGTGGCCACTTACCGTCATGATATTTTGCTTCTTCTAAAGGTTGTTAACAATTACACAGTCTTCTTTAATAAGTAACGTATTATGACTTTAACTACGTAATAAAGGGATCATCTACCCCAATTTCAAGACTCCTCTCTTCTCATCGAGATATACGCAATAATAATTATTATGCAAATTCATTCGTAACTACTGACTTGTTCTATGACGAAAGATGAGCTTTGATAAAACATTTTTTTTTTGAAATCCAACGTTTCCTATTTATAAAATTCCAAAAAAATGAATAAAAAATCTACAAGAAATTGGCAAAATGTACATTTTCATTTTACTTTTTTTACATTTTGTGACAGAACGAATTAAAGATAGAGAAATGTAGTGAACATGAAGTTTCAAATTTCATAAAATAGTATGTGAATTTGATTAGAAATACGTGCAGTTCATAAAATTGCTAATTTTACAGAAGAGTTATGTAAAAATTAACTTTTTTTTGGTTTGTATCTTTTCGATATAGTAGATTGAAATACGTAATAAAAATTAAAAAAACCTTAGGAATTTAGAGCAACAAATCTTAAATAATATATATAATAAGTTCAAACTTAAAATTTTGATTTGTGCGGTTATTCATACAAAATAGCGATGTAAACATAGATTTTTTTACACTAGGTACCTGTTTTGACCCGATCTCACCTGACTATCTGATGGTGTTATGGTTCATCAAAACGCAAGAATTGCTTTAATCTAGAAAAAAACGAAGTGTCGATGAAGCCTCCCTAGTTGAATCATAACCATTTCACCAAGTTTACAGTTCAGTTTAAAGGTGATAGAACCAGTGTAGTTCGACCGGGGGTACCACCGCCACACCTATTTCTAGCGTCAAGCATTTGCGTTTCGATGGAAGGGTGTGGTTGCCGGCACACTTTTATATGCCGCCACCATCATATTCCCCGAGAGTGCAACGCATCTGACTTCCGATAGAACCCATGTTCTGTACGAAGTTGATTACAGAAGTTTATGAGTGGCAGTGACCACTTACCATCAGGTGGACTGCATGCTCGTTTGCTATATCAATCAGATATAAAAAAGTCACACTTCTCGCTTCTCGTTTCTCGCCGACTGTGAAGTAAGCGCTTGCGCCCTTTAAGATGAGGGCTCATTGTGCTTGCAAATTGATCAATCGTACTCACCTTTGCGCTGAATAGGCTTAGTTTCCATAAGTTCAATACATTGTTGAGGGAAATTGATGAGATATTACAACTCAATATTTCCTAATTGAATATAAACAGTAGTAAGCAGGTGGAAATTTCTCATGCAAAGGCTAATTCAAGATATCTTATATGTTATTTCAGTATTACTTTTATTTTTTATAATGATAATGAAAACAAATTTACAAGATATTTAAAATGTTGTTCATACCTTTACTATCAGATTAATTTTCTTAAGCAAATCGACATTAATCCTATTTGACAATACGCGATTTCTCAGCAGTCTAGGTGGACGTGTATAAAAATCATCAAAACACAAAACAGATGAAACAGACGAAAATTGAACAATGCTTTTTGTTTTATGTTTTTAATAAATGTTCTAATGATTATAAATCAAAATAATTAAATTATATAAAAAGATTAGTTTAAATGACAAAAGTTAAAGTCCAGCAGCCAAAGTGTAGTTAAAGCATTAATTTTAAATTCTAGGCTCTTTGGGTTGTTCATGCGAAGTTGACCATATACAAGATGGACTATTAGCGCCATCTTTTGGTGAGTTACATTAAGTTGCCACACCTTTATTTTACACAGGTTTTCTCTAAAGATAAGAAGAAATTAGGTCTTAGGTTCCTGGTGGCCAAGTACAGGAGGAAGACCACATTTTTTAGAACTTTTATAGAGGAAGCTTTCGCTCTAAGCATATATTTTTAATTTCTCATACACACCATGGGAGGTATGCATCTGTGATTAGCTTCAAGTAGAATCGTTGTGTGTTGTAATTTGTTACCTATTATATAAAAATCAGTAAGCAGTGATAGCCTAATGGTTGAAACTTGCCCTCTCGATCGTGAGGTCTGAGGTTCATACCCCGGCACGCACCACTGATTTTTCTAAAAAATATGTGCGTATTAGAAATTAATTATAACTGCTTTTCGGTGAAGGAAAACATCGTAAGGAAACCTACACACCCGAGAGTTCTTTAAAAAAAAAAGTTCTCGGAGGTGTGTGAAGTCCACCAATTCGCACTTGGCCAGCGCGGTGGACTATGGCCTACTACTCTGTCATGAGAGAAGACCCGTGCCCAGCAGTGGGACAATGATGGGCTGACGACGATATAAAAATCATATAGGTATATCTAACGTAAGGTAAGTATTTACTGCAAAAACGGAAAATTTATGCATAGTATTACTAGTCACTATGATAACAGGATTACCTTGTTGAAAAATAATGTTTTCTTGTTTATTTTTTGTTTAAATTTCATGAATAAATTGATTTTTATTAAAGTAACTCTAACGGAAACTATAAACGACAAACAAAGATCATAATGTTGTAATTAGTGAAATGATTTGTTCAGACGATCACCTTACTTAAATGTTTGTCGGTTGTGAATTAACTCAACCGACAAACAACACTTACAGAAAAACTTTCTATGAAGCATACGTCCATTATTATATCTGATTAGTTTTTATCAAAATACATTTAACGTAAGACACGACCGAGTTCATTACACATAGATATTATATAGAACGTGTCTCGTGCCTTAGAAATCGGGAGGTGGACAAAAAGTCCGCTAACCGTAAAAAAAGGACGCAATCAACCGGCAGAATCTCACAGCGGGGTACCGGCCACCGAATTAATCAACGACCAATGTAAGCAAAATCCAGTCTAACAGAGAATTTAAAAATGTTCAGAAAAGGGGAGACACGGCCGGAAGAGTATGGAAAAATAAAACCAACGCGCCCGCCATTCTGGCAGTGACGGCGAGAGGAAACGCCATTTTCTATTTTCCCCTCCTTTTTTAACACTAGCCGTTCTTGTATGTTGTTGTATAATGTAAGTACAGTGCACTGAAATTCGGTTTTAAGGATCAGTGTAGAGTTAGTGGGTGTTCTTTGTATATTTCATTTTGTTTATGTTCGTATTTACTATGTACATGTTTAGCTAGGAATGGTTTCTTGTGGTAAGCAAAAGCAGATTTATATATTTAAAACTGGTTGTAATAATGTTTGTAGTCAGTGATTTCAATGAGTGTGTCATGCTTCTGAATATCACATTGTAGATAGCAGCAAACTTTACAGTAAATAGTTACTTACACACGTAATGCTTATAATAAAACAAACATTTTTTGACAAGCCTCTTAAATTGGTAATAACGATAACTAAATAAAATGCAAGATTAATTTATTATCATCATCAACCCATTAGGTCGACTACTGCGTAGGGATCTGAGAAGTGAGAAGGGTCAGGCCATAATCCACTACTGCCACCGGTCAAGCGGTGGGAACATTTTACACATCTATAAAATATTAAGAAAAATTCCGGCAAGAGATCTTCGTGATAATGATTCGTCTTAAAAACAATTGGTTATTTTATGAAGTGAAAATCTCTTTAGGCGTGTTAAATGATTGTCGAAGAAAAACTTACGGGTTGGCGTCAACGACATGCTGCGACGTAGTCATAAGATGGTATCCAATATTTATCTGTTACTGAAGATAGAAAAATTAATTAAATAATATCCAATAATTATATTCAAATCTATGTTATAATATTTTACAACTTTCTACTCTAGTTTTTTTTAATGAAAATACTAGATACGCATGCCTCGCATACGAAACCGAACCTATAGCTTGGTTTTCCAATTCATAATAATTAGCTCGACGACCCGCGTGGCGGAGCGGTTACCATACCGGTCTGACGCGCAATGTGTCCCGGGTTCGATTCCCGGCCAGACAGGTATCTGAATAATGAGTTTAGATTCCTGTTCTGAGTCTGGGTGTTTGTGTATTCGTCTTGTGTGTGTCCATGGTACCCACGACACAGGAGAAAATCCTACGGTGAAAGTATGAGTGTTGGAAGCGTGTTTTTTTAATTAAAGGTACTATTACACAAAATTGCAGTAAAAACGGCTATCAATCGACAAAATAAAATGATTGACAATACACTCACTCGTAAACATGATCCGTAATATGCGTATTACAATAAAGAGCGTCCGATCGTAATGGACCGAATCGTACAATTTCATATTGTGAGCAGTTTTCCCGCTTTCTGTACACAATGCCATCTGTCGTTAGGTACCTGTCGATAATCAACGGGTGTACAGCATTGTTTACACTGGCGTTAATAAATCGACGCACAAAACGCGTTTTGTTTGCGAAACCAATCGCAATGTCGGCCGACAAATGTCGATGCGCGTAACAAAGGTATCGGCAAACAATGCTCGCGTATCTTTACGACGGCGTGCGTGTGACACACTGGTGCCGTGGACCGCGAACATCTATTGAACCTCTACTAGTAGTATTAGTAGTATATTGGTGTGAAAAATTAACTGACAGTGTGTGCACGAATTGTTTTTGAAAGCCTGCACAAAACAAATACATTATTTTTCGTTTAATAACGTACGAGTAGATATGGGTTTATTGAAAGAAAAATCATCATTCCATGTCACAAGAAGGAGCAACCATCGATGAGAATTCATATTTCGGTAACATTTACGCAAATTCCAATGTACGCAATTAGTTGCACATAATACGGTTCGGTTGATTTATGCTTGTTTGTTTTGTTACTTTAACCCATTAAAACATGTAAAATTTTCTTGCTGCACTTCACTTTGAATTGTTTTATTATTATGTATTTACATCTTTTACATTATTTGTACTTAATTGTTACTCAGGAAACAGATAAAAGGAAACAGATATTTGCAATGCTATGCTATACCACGAAGGTTTCAGCGAACAATGCTTGCGTATTTTATTAACGCGTGTAAGAAAAAACACATTCGTGTTACAACTGGTTAATATCTCATATTCACTAAGTATCGTCCGTAATGCATACAATGTCGCGTTTATAAGCTGATTTTTAATACTATAAAAATATCTTACCAAAACAGATGTGTGGATCTGTTGAATTGAATTAGCTCGCTTTCAGTTTATTAATCTTAATCGTCATTCTTCACACCCATGTGTTTATCAGTCGTGTTTGTGTTCACTGTCTGATGCATTGCCCTCAGCCAACTGTTAGGGGCGTTGCTCCGTAGTTAATATTAATTAAAGGTGGGGCGGGACATTGTAGTTCCTGTAATTGGTTTCCATTTATCGATGCAACCCTATCACGTGAAACGTTGAATTTGCTAATTTTCCGTTCATTTCCAATTCTTGGACGATGTCTGAAATCTTAAGCTAAAGGATCAATTTGTAATTTAATGCAAACTGTTTGTTATTATCCGAAGAACTTTGTTCTTAGTGTATCACGCTTTGATAGTGTAAGGTACACTTCAGATCGAAAGTAAACAAACGATAAATTGCTACAATTGTTATCTTTTAGCCATATTACTCGTTAGGGGATTACGCTTTTTTGTATTTGCGACAACTTCTTTGCCAGCTTACAAGCAAAACATTATTGATAGATGCAAAAGAGAACCGTATTTTGGATCGTCATGCACTAATTATAAGCGCAGCTAAATTACCCGGCTCCATTAATTTCACACGGCCTTCAATAAAGTCATTACCATTATCCCTTGAATCGTTCACAGTGAAAATCCACTGTTACATAGCATATGTCGCTTCGAATCCAATTTACGGCGATTTTCCTCGCCCGCTTTATGTAGACAACTTTTTTCGAGTTTTTTGTTTCACTCGCCCCGTTTTTTGCGGCCGCAGTAATTAAACCACCGGAGCTATCTTTCTCCATTGGTTATAATCCGACGTAGTGGAAGGCATGTCCAATGGCAGGCCCGTTTGTAATCGTGTAAAGAACCCCGTTGTGCTTCCACAAAAGTTAGGTTTTTTCGGCGGCAGTGTGTACGGCCGGCACAAATAACTAAGCATTGTGTGTAAGGTTTCTATTAAAGCAGACTATAATGTGGTACTGATAGAATGACGCACTATTTTGTTCGGCTAGAACGGGAGCCAGCGTCGTAAATGATCTTTTATTTTGATGGACACCGAATTAATTTATAATAGATTTTTTGTCGGATTCCGCACGCAGCGTGATCAATGCGAAGTCTAGACCACGCGGAAACTGCCTGCATTGTTAGTAATGCAAACTGTTATTTAATATCGTTTATAGGCACAGTAAAATCAACTTCAAATCAATTGTGACCGTTATTTCCTTACTGTACTATGTGGACATAATAGGTAAACACCGTCGTCGGTTCTTTGATCTAAATTACATTTACAATTTCAATAGCTACGAAGAGATAGACAGCTATTATATTTTAATTATTTATTTGATCTTACTTTCAGTCTAATTCTAAATGTAAAATTAAAATATCCACTTAACTAGATAAGAATTTGCAATAACTTTTATAGTACGATTAGTCAAGAGTTCACGTGTATTAAAATCAGCTGATAATAATCTTAATTAAGAGACCAAAAACATTACATATGCTGGTCTGAGTTAGAATAGGATTAGAAAAACATAAAATGCTTTGTTTGAAAGCGTAACCGTAACGCTAAACCTACACTTGATAAAACACCTCGGCTGAATAAAATATAAATGCATTTCAGCTAACAAGGTGTGTTACTGTTTACACTGTATGTACCAACGCTTACATAAGTCGTATACTTAAACATAGGGAGGCTTATCGCGCAGTGCCAGGCCTCGCCCCACTGTCAGGGGCACGCAACAAAAATACTCTTGTTGCGGCATTGTGCCTCTCTTCTCCTGTTGTTCACGAAAAGCGCCCTCTATGCACCGTTGTTTAATTACTACAGCCTTTTGTGCCGATGTACACTGACAGATATTGTGGCCGGCTCCCGGCCTACAATGTAAAAAGTCGCCACGTTTTCTTTTTGCATATTTTCCGCTTGAATGTATTTAGTAAAATAAGAATAATGCATTGACATTATTCGTTTAGTGTTTTTGTTCCTGATCGAAAGTTATCGCCGGTTCCGCCATGGTTTCGATTGACGATTGTGTTGGGTTTCTTTGTGCTTTTTCTATATATTGAACGCAATTGCCAGACAGGCGTCGAAAACTATAAAACTAACTGCCTTTACAATTCGGATGATTTTGACAAAAAAGCAAAACACAGTATGTTTACTGGACCAATTTTAAGAGAAATTCGTCTTATTCAAGGGGAACTTGAACGTTTTTTTCTGACTGTTGTGTCTCTTGCAGTTAGCTGAATGGTTGGCTAGCAGCAGTATCAATAGTAGAAGAGGGACTGTGTCAATTGAGATAATTTTTAAATTAGCGAACGGATTTTGCCATGGAGTAAACTTAGCCACAATTGATATGACAATTTACACAAAGCAATGCTTATGTTGGATCACAATAAAATACCATTTGATTATGCTCGTAATAACTGTCCTAACCTAAGTTGAAACGCAGGATACATCACATTTTTATCATGTATAAATTAGGTAGTTTTTAAACATCAAGATTACACTTATACGTTGAAAAGCCGATATATGAAGCGATCGCCTCTATCCTAAAACGGATCCGTGATTAACTTCAGATAGGACCCCTGTACTAGGTATATAAAGTTGCTTGATGTCCATCGATGTGTCGCCATGTTCGTTTGTCACCTCAATTTTATTAAATATATAATAATCGCGAAGGTGGTAAACAATATCACAATCCTTCTATAGAATAAACATATGTCCTAGTGGTATTAATATATTAACAAAATGTATGGACACAACATGGTCTGAAATAAATATATTATTATTATTATTATTATTATTATTAAACAATTGTTGATGATCAACTCACATGGGAGCGCATATATGTACTACAACTCCTAATTTTACACCCTACACTTATCGCTACATATAGTTGATGTTACAAACGAGCATGCAGTCCACCACAAATCATGTGACCACTGCGCCCATGTATCTTCTGTAATATCGTCATATTAAACAGAGTTTTGACGACCCGCGTGGCGCAGCGGTTACCATACCGGTGTGACACGCAGTGGGTCCCGGGTTCGATTCCTGGCCAGACAGGTATCTGAATGATGAATTTAGATTCTTGTTCTGGGTCTGGGTGTTTGTGTATTCGTCTTTGTGTGTGTCCATAGCACCCACGACACAGGAGAAAATCCTACTGTGGGGCTATGAGTGTAGAAAGCGTTATGAGTGTAGAAAGCGTTTTATGTGATTTTTTTTATCTGACCGAAGTAGCAAACGAGCATGTAGTCTACCTGATGGTAAGTGGTCACTGCCGCCCATGGACGTCTATAATCAACTTCATACAGAACATGGGTTCCATATGAAGTGAATCACAGATGCGTTGTTACTCCCGAGGACTATGATGGTCGCCTCATGTAAAAGTGTACCGGCAACAACACCTTCCTATCAAAACGCAAGAAATGCTTCACGCTAGAAATAGGTGTGGCGGTGTGGTGGTGTTAATCACACATGCGCTATTCGTGAGGAATAAGTTGGTCGCCTCACATGAAAGTTGTTGTCAGGTGTAGAACCAGAGCAGTTTGACTGGAAAATATCAATGCTTCACTTATTTCTACGGTTACCGTTAGATAGATCGCTCTTCTATATGAAGTTACTTACAGATAACCATGGGCGGCAGTGTCCATTTACCCAAAAAGTATTACATTTTTTTTTAATATTTAACTTTTAGCAGAAAGTCTATATAACGTAGCAGAATTAATTTAGGATAAAAGATGGGAAGAAAAAGAGAAAATACATTGAAACTATGTAAAAACAATAGATACACACATACCCACGGGTAGCATTTACTCTCAAAGTGGCGTACAATCGCACAATACCCTTCCGACTCAGTGAATATCTAACGAATGCCTAACAAAGCCTTCAGAACGATGGGTGGTCTATCTAGATCTATCTAGTTTCTTTATGCCTGTGCGTCTGCTGTAAGATGTCTTGTTGGAAGTTAGTAGAGCATCACTGGTCTAGAAGGTTACGTGCAAGGCTGTATAAAAAAACAAACAGGTTTTTTTTCATACTTTAGCCTTGCATGTAACCGTTATTTTGAGATTCAAATTAGGTTTATTTTTTTTAAAGATATATCGTGTAGCTAAGTGATGGCCTTGAATCATAATTCTTCTCTTCCAGTTGGGGGAGGGGGGGGGGGGTTGGGAACAACCCATTATTATCAATAATCTTGTATCAATTACTTCCCTATCTTCAAGTGCATGGCTTAGAATGAGATAAATTAAATTTGAGTTGAGTCAACCCATTATTGTCCCACTGCTAGGCACGGGTCTTCTCTCAGAATGCTAGAGTTTTAGGCCATAGTCCACCGCGCTGGCCAAGTGCGAATTGATGGACCTCTTCCAGTTATTATTGTATAATGAAGAGGAAATACTTTGCTGACATCTTAATTCATATACATACCAAGAACCGACATCTATAGCCAAGCGTAGAGATTTTAGTAAAGGCCTACGTCCAGTTTAGTAACTTTTTATTATAGTAACTTTATGTCATATGATTTTGTTATCAGCAACTAATGTAAGACCTATATAAGGTCCTTACATCAGTTGCTGTTTGGTCTTATCGCAGAAAAATATTTTAACAGGACAAATGTGTCACTCAGAATGCTTAACACGGTAAAAATATTGAAATATATTTTGTTTACTTCAACGTAAAATTAATTTTAGTTTGTCTGATACATGTGTTATGATGGCTTTGTTTTTAAGTACTTGTATCTTATTTAAATGTTTACTAACTTATACCTAACTTAATATTTTTCTTAGTATATACAAAACATTAATAGAAACTTAAAATTATAAATAAAATAAACCATCTAAAATGCCCGTGTGAGGCATGGTTCCCAAAACACTGGCGGCATTACCTTGCTGTACCGTGAGACTCAAACGTTGTGCAAAGTAGAACTTGTTAATTTCATTACCATGTAAAAGAAACATGATTGCAATAATATTAAAAAAATGAATATAAATAAGAAAAAAATACAAACCCGCTGAGTTTCTTGCCGGATCTTCTCAGTTGAGGTCGTATTCCGATCCGGTGGTAGTGTAAGAAAAAAAATGTAACTGACAATTTGTAAGTGCCCCCGCAGGCCTATACAAAATAAAGACATTTCATTTAATTTCATCAATTAATGATCGCATGCTTCTATCACACGAGAAACAATATGCTATGTTGATGTTACGCAAAAATCAATTTTCCAATGTCCAAAACGCTAAAACATTTCCCGATATAGGTAATTATACTTTATATCAAACCAACGCAACAAAAGTATCCGTAAACCATCCAAAAAAGAATCTATTAAGATTTAATAAAATCATGACCTAAATAACGTCTTACCATTTCAATTTTCCGGACGAAAGGGTGGCCCTCCTTCGGCTTTGTCGCTCGCCCCCTCCACCCCCCATTGTAGCATGGCACACAAGCTTTCAGAGTAATGAAGAGCATTTTCGTCCGATTCCGAGCACAATGGCCGTTTTAATACAACGCAGAGAGGAAAGTCCTTTGTCGCGAGCGGCATTGTACTGACGTGAGTGTGTTACATACTCCGTTTGTTTTTTGTCTCGCGTTTTGTGCGCGATTGACGCTCACAAAGGTGCGTAATGTAAAACGTCCCTAATATCCCTTTGGAGGTTGCAGGTTGTGTTGGTTTATCGTTTTCTCATTACTTTACGGGCTAGTGTGTGCTTGTGCCGGATTTTGAGACTGACGAAATGTGGATTATGAAGCGTGCAGTCATTTAACGTTTACGTAATGATCCTTTCTTCTTCTACATTTTCAAAGAAATATGTCACAAATCTAAATTTCAATTTCCAACTAAAGCTACTCTTCTTACCTTGAAACGCATTATGTAAGAACTGCTCTATTTGATCAGATACAACAAAGTGTTATGAAGAGATCCGTGATACTTAAATACAACACCTAGTCAATGTTCCAAAACGGAATAGGTTTTATTAAAAAGTCAACATTAAAAGCTAAAGTGAATCTATCAAAAACCTAGTGAAAAGAAGTCAGGTGTTAATTTTCGATATAAGCAAAGGTGACAAATAAAATAAGATCTAATGTTAGGCGTATTTAGGTACTATTTTACTTACCTCACCACACTTAGACATGATTTTAATAAACTTTTTAATACCTCATTATGCACTAAGGGACTCAAAAGTTTGTCTGTAAGTCTTGCTTGTAGATGTGCTCAAAGAAGAAAAAGAGAATAATTTTGTAATTCTATAAACAACTTTGATATACCTAATCTATTGTTAAACATCCGACTAACACCAGAAATTCATAAACCCCATCAAATATTTCAACTTCGAGTACGTTTCGAAGAAAATTCAACAACGATCCAACATTTATTCGATACTCCCATTTCATTATTCGAACAACCATTATTCAATGTTGCCAGCGCCACCATTGTTTAGATGAACGGCTGTAGGAAATAATTATTGTAGAGTGGCAACACTGTGGCGGCACGCGTCGATAGCTGATTGTTAATTAAAATGAAAATATACTCCACGTTTTTGTATAATTTAAATTCATTTATGCTGTACTGGTGCCTGAGAAAGTGGTGATACGTTGTCTTTCTAGAACAAATCGAGATTTTAGCCTTTTAGGAATAAAGTTAGTAACATTAAATGATAAACACTTTCATTAAATCTTTCATAAGCATTCATAGGAGTCATTGCAATGGAAAAGACACAGAAAGTCAATCTCTTGATTTAATTATCAGACTACTATTGACCTGGCTCCATTCCCAATTGGATATCTAATTGATTTTGGGTTTGGATAGTGAATTTTCGGTTTTAAGAGTTTGTGTATATCATAAGTAACACATTATCCATAGAATAAATAGTTCTATTCTAAAAGTGTTCTATTCTTTCAGTGTTGTATGAAGATGTATTTTCAAAATAAACATTCTGAAGATTCTAGAACTTAGAAATCAATAGTAAACAAAGACTGGCAAGAGCTTCGACGCCACAACATACAAACAAGCACCGCTAATGTTAATTCACATCACTCAATGTCATTAAGACGTGATTTGCATCACATTATGCGACTCTATTCTAGTTGGAACAAAGCAAGGGAAAAATTCTTGGCGTCAGTCTTCTCTACGAGCTGACGACACAGGAGCATTGTGTCGCACAATGACAACGAAACCGAGCTCAGAGAATGACATAGAGTGGCACAGTGTTGTTGTTGGAATACGGGAAATTGCGAGGCTTATTTATACAGTAGGACACTGCTCTGAAAGGATCTGCTTTAGCATTCGTTTGCCCTTTTGTTTGTCTTGAATACAAGTGGAATGGAACTGCATTTATCGATCTTAATGCTCTTTGTTTCAGCGAGTTGTGCAAGTGATGTGTGGCGAATCAGTTGTCGTGTGTGTGTTGAGAACGTTATTAGCATTAGAAATCATTGTGTAACATGAAGATAGATGTTTGAAAATATAGAAATGGTGACTTAGAATACTTACGAGAGTATAAAATAGTATTTCCTAAAGGATAACGTCCTCATGTACTTACGTGCTGGAAGCCTACAGGGATGGTGAAATATCTAGATAACCTGTGTTGAATCTGTTTAAGGATGCAAGGTAGAAATTGCTATTTTAGATTAATGGACCTACGTTGTTTTCGAACAGTGATTTTAATGGGATATTCATCTTCAATGACTTATTCACAGAGCACGGAATCTGAAAACTTTGGAAGCAATAGAAAATAATTTAACATAAAAGAGGGCAATAGATGAAATGTGTTTCAGTATCCCTGGTTTTAAAGATTAATTTAATATGATTCAAGTAAATTTGTAGATGATAAGAACTCCTAACAGATAACTTGCTTTGAAGGAAATTACATCAGAATTGTGTCAGAATCATAGCCCGTCATCGCTGAACAGTACCTACGTTTGAGTTACGCATTATTGGCAAGTACAAGATCCTTATCATTCCACCGACAAAAGGGAGTACCCTCCCCGAAGTATCGACACAATAATGAGGAACCGGGAAAAACTTCTGTAGCGGAATGAAAAGCGCAAATTCGTCATTAGGCGGCGCTTTCCGCCATTGTTGTGTCTGTCCCTCTCTTCCCCGTGAAAAGACACGCGTGTGTGAGCGAGAGAACAGTTGGTCCTCCGGCCGGATTGTTCCTTTCTATGTTGGCGACATTGTTTTCGCTTTTATGCCCGCCTGAATCAGGATTGTCTTGTCTGTTTCAATGGCCGGTGGCGCCCCTCCACGGTATCGATGCGATGAATACAGCCTTCTATAAATGGGGGGAGACAAAGGGTTGGTCTCTTGAATCGAGCTGGGAGACAGGTCGTTCGTGCCTTCGATTATATTGTATCGATTCAAAGCCATTGTCTACGCAATGAGGGATGGTTAGAGCAAATTACTTTTCTCCCGTTGTCTCTCCCATAATAGTTTATTATAAACATTTGTTCCAGTACACAAAGCCGTTGTAGCAGTATTCTCTAGTGATCTTTTATATTTCGGCTACAATGCCTTTCTTATATCTGGAATAAATGCCTTCTTTCGGATACTCGGCGGCAGGCCCGCCATTATTACGTTTTTATGAAAATACAATGTTGAAACCGATTCTGTCTCCTTTTTCGTCCGTATCTTTTTGATTAGTTTTCTGAAATATATTTCTTGACAATTTCATTTTTGTACGTCTTTATAAATAGGTTTTGTCCCGGAGCATAATACTTTTGTAATATTTATTATAATTTCAAGACATTTTCTATCTTAGTGCGTGTTTATACTTATCTCTATTTATAGTATAGGTCAATCAATATATGATATTATATTGATCAATAATGTTATATTTCAGATTATTTTATTTACTTTCCATCGTAACGTTATGGTACGATATGTTACAATTTTGTCATTAAATGACAAAATTGTAACATATCGTACCATAACGTTAATTAGCCTTTGCTAATTAACAATCACGCCATTATGATTTCTATTAAGATTTATTGCTTGCAACTTCTAAAAAGTCTGTTGCATTCAACATTTTAACATAGGTATCATGAACAAAGAATAAAAGTGTGTGGAACAATTGTATCGTTGAATTTAAGTTTTTAACGTATTTAGTTTATATATCAATATTAAGATATTTAGACACAGCTTCGTATGTCTTTGAAAGACATAAAGTACAGATGTTATTCACCCAGTAGATAGTATGAACCGTTCCAGCTTAGTCCACAAAACCAGTATCTCTAATATCCTCAGTCTTTTGCCTTTATTTTATTCAGTTACAAATTAATATTCATTAAACACCTAACGTCAGATAAGTTTCATACATTTTGCAGCTGGTAGACCAGTGTAATTCGGCCGGGGAAGTACCTATTTCCAGCGTGAAGCATTTCTTGCATTTCTAAGGAAGGGTGTGGTTGCCGGCGCACTTTTTATATGGGGCGACCATCATAGTCCTCGAAAGTAGCAACGCATCAGTGATTGACTTCAGATCAGAACCCATGTTCTATATGAAGTTGCTTACGGATGTCCACGAGCGGTAGTGACCACTTATCATCAGGTGGACTGCATGCTCGATTGCTACTTCAGTCAGATAAAAAATACTTTTTGCTTTAGTAATATAACAAATCTAATCTGAATCTTACTATTTCAGGAGCAGAATGGAAACTCCTGACGGAAGACGAGAAGCGGCCTTTCATCGACGAGGCCAAGCGCCTCCGAGCCATGCACATGAAGGAGCACCCAGACTACAAGTACCGACCCAGGAGGAAACCCAAGACCCTGAGGAAGGAGGGGTACCCGTACTCAATACCGTACCCCAGTGTACCCATGGACGCGCTGAGAGCTGGTAAGTTGAATTTATAATGTTACAAAGCGACTAGTAGATAATCTGTTTCATACTATTATCAAGATATTTAAATATAGTATCTACGACTCACAGAACTAACAATCTCATATCAACTTGACGACCCACGTGGCGGAGCGATTCCCGGCCAGACAGGTACCTGAATGAATACTTTAGATTCATGTTCTGGGTCTGGGTGTGTGTGTATATGTCATGTGAGTGTCCCCATGGACCATGGAACATGGGTACTATTACCCACGACACAGGAGAAAACCCTAGTGTGGGGCTTTGAGTGTAGAAAGCGTAAGACTACCATTATTGTCAAATTGTTGTCAACCTGTTATAGTCCTACTGCTGAGCACGGATTTCAGAATTGATGTTTAAACCATAGGTCACCGCACTGTCGAATTGGGGGCCTTCACAGTTCACACACCTTTAAGAACTTTTTTTAAGAACTCAGGTGTGTAGGTTTCCTTACAATATTGTGATGATACTTATGATGTATATTATTGCGGTTTCTTATGTTATTAATGAAGGAAAAAAACGAGAAAGATCCCCTAATTTAGAGAAATCCGAAACTACCCATGTGACAGTTGTCAGCCCAAGTAGAAATAAAAGGGCAATTCTTGCACTGTAAAATATAAGTTTAACCACGCCATAACGCTAATACTGTTGGACCTAGTATTAAGTATATTCCAATTATAAGCTTACTTGAACATATATAAATCAAAAGTGTCATGGGTAATCCATGTTATCTAAATTATGATGAATTTATGTGATTTAAAAAATATTGGATTATAACATGGATTATAGGATGTGGTTAAGATCGCCCCAATTCTATGAATGAGATAATTCGTAGAATTATCTTTAACGCGTTGCGATGTTAATTTTATTCATCACCAAAATACGTAATTGTTTATGCCGACTCTTTTTATTTATGATTTGGTTAAATTTCCTGGTCTAAAGTACGACGTTTTAGGACTCTTTCTCTCTCTTCAGTAATTTTGAAAATTACCCCCAATAGAATATAAGTATGTTTATTGTTATATTTGTATATAACAGCTACCTATTATGATTATGAAGGCGAATACTTAGCGTCCGGATGTCTTTATTTTAGCGCGAGAAACAACAGAATCAGCCCAGTTATTATACGTTGTAAACCTTTCTAAATTACTACTTTACAAATGACCGCTGATAAAATCGTATGCAATAAAATCAATTCTGACAACGTCTTTATTGCTTTAAGAGGCTAATTTTGGTACTAATTAACACCGATTACATTATATTTTTTCCTTTCGCCAAAAAAATTTATGAAATTATGTTGTATAGGGAAGTAATATAAATAAAGGAGTTTAATGTTGCATGTATTTATGGTTTATTTGTATATCTTATTAGCCTTAAGTGCTCCAAATTTGCTTAATGAATATTATACATACAATGTGATCTATTTTTTTGGACGACCCGCGTGGTGGTGCGTGCACCACACATACCGTACAGACAGGTATCTTAATGATGAGTTTAGATCTTGTTCTGGGTCTGGGTGTTTGTGTAATCATCTTTGTGTGTGACCATGGCATCTACGACACAGGAGAAATTCTACTGTGCGGCTATAAGTGTAGAAAGCATGTTTTCCTTGTATATTGTGAAAAAATGCATTAATTGTCAGATATTGAATTTATCACTTATATTATGTTAAAGATATAGATTACAAAAGTGTCCATGATTCACCTAATTTACCGGCTATAGTTGTTTTCTTATATACTTGATTACTTTCAAGTTAGGTACAATAGATGATAATGATAGCTTCCAAAATCATTAATAAATTTTATAGGCAAAATACAATCGAACTCAACAACAACGTAAAAAAACCTTAATCTTACTAATTTCTTATCTTTTATTTCCGTTAGCATGTTTTCGTACAGCCAACAGAAAATGGCCGTTTCCAAAATGACTCAAAGAAAAACCTGAAAATTTAGCAAGAACAAGTAAATCTAAAAATCACGTACACAAATCTGATCGTACAGAAAATTGGCGGAACGCTATTTGTATACAAAAAGAGTGTTCACAACTGTTGTAGATGAATGAGAGTACCTTTCGGCCTCGCGCGTGCGCTGAAGTATTTTTTATGGATATGAAGATAAACGTGGAATTCGGTTTCCCAAACGCAATGCTTGGTAGTGGTAACTTTCATTACCATGTAAAAAAACATGATTGTAATTATATAAAAAAAAAAATTATATAAATAAGAAAAAAGACAAACCCGCTGAGTTTCTTGCCGGATCTTCTCAGTTGAGGTCGTATTCCGATCCGGTGGTAGTGTAAGAAAAAAAATGTAACTGACAATTTGTAAGTGCCCCCGTAGGCCTATACAAAAATAAAGACATTTCATTTCATTTCATTGCATTAACTCAAAAATTTACTTACAATACCTAATTCTAAATTTCATCGGAATTCGTAACGATTTATCTTTTAGAATCCTATTTTTTGCGTTTTTTACACAATTATATCCGTATCCACACGTCCATATTTTCTAAATAAGTTCTTAAATTAAGTTTTACAAAAGAATAGAGCCATATACGAATACGATTAATCTCAAACTTAATTTGGAAGATATAACTGTACCTACTTAAATATAACATAACAACTGTCCTCATTTGGTAAAGAAAATAACTCTAGTATAAACACAAATACCATATTAATTTCAACATGCCCTCAAACCAAAGTTCAGTAATAGGTACTGTTTTGCTACGTCAATACCATAAAAAGATCAACTTGTCAATTACGAGCAAACACGTATAAACGACAATAAGAAGTGTCGTGAATAGATGTCATCGGGTCCCCGTAGATCAGATTGCACAATATCGATGCGCGTTGTAACGTCTTTAGTAGCATGCCTTAGTACTTGTGTCAAGTACTTGCAAGTAACAAACTAGCTGCCTCCACGGTTCGGTTTGCACGGCTTTTTGCCACGATCGTGCAAGGTGTGGAATGAAGATGATCTTCCTGTGGTATTCCTGGGCCGTAATGACAAGGGGCTCATCAAAAAAGAACTGAAATGCGGTCGCGTTCAAACCCCCCCCCCCCCCACATTGCTTTGATGAATTCTTTGGTGTTACAAATGTCTATAGGCAACGGTTACATCACTCCATAAGGTTATCCGTCTGGCTAATTGTTAATTATAAGTATAAGGTACCTATAACTTTCTCCTCTCACTTTTTCACATTTAAAAAAGACGATTTCTACACTTATAGCCTCACACTAGGATTTTCTCCTGTGTCGTGGGTGCCATGAACACACAAAGACGAAAACACAAACGCCCAGACCCATAACAAGAATCTAAACTTATCATTCAGATACCTGAACCGGTTTTCAATAATTCCAATCGTAAGGTTGACACTATGTTCGTTTGACGTGTGTTCTTTATGTCGTAGGACTAAATCTTTTTCAGACCATGTAGACCATTCAGACCATCTTATTTATTGTTATGTAAATACGAAGATGGACCTTAATATGTATCATTAAAGTTATGAAGGCTATGAAGATCAGTTATCAATTGGTAAATTATTATTATTCTTAGAATATCTTGCAACGATTTCGATCAAATTCTTTATAGAGTCCTGCTAGTTTCTAATTATGAGATTAAAATTATTAACATCTCGGCCATACGATATCGCTTATAATGTAATTCTACGAGTTTGTTTGGTCGACAAAAACTTTAAAATTGTTACGGTATAAATAATCACAAAAATGAATCAAATTATAACTGTTGTTTGTTATTCGTATTAGTTTTGTTGTATTATTGTATGCGTAAATAGTGCGTAATAATACTTGATAAGGTAAGCTTTTTCTTAATATGTTATACTAACTAGATAATAAAAGAATAGTGTTGGGCCACAACCTATAATATTTTTATAGACCGTTTGCGTTTACCATCTACATTATGTCATCTGCGGTTTCTCGTTTCATTTGCCTTCGCTCTTCAAATGGAATATTTTGTGTTGCATTACTGCTACTAGAGCTAGTGCACTGGAAAGATTAAACGAGTCACAACGCGGTCACTCGCCTCTACAAAAAGCGCGCCTACGGTCACGATTTTTTCTCGTGACCACAAAACTAAGAGTAAAAATTTATAAAAAAATGGTTTTGTGCTATAAACTTTATAGCACTTATTATGTTATGTTCTACATTATTTTATTTATTACGGATGTAGCACTTAATTTTCCTGTTATTTCTTATGATTTATATTTGGGCGGACCCCGGATCTCTTTTTTTTATAAGATAGAAATAGCAAGTAACCATGCAGACCACCTGGTATGTATGGTAAGTGATCACTGCCGCCCATGCAACTTCATATGGAACATAGATTTTATTCAGTCCACGCATGAAGTCCATCTGAAGGTCCATCAATAAAATAAATCAAATCAAATCAAATAAAATCTGAAGGACAGAAATAAAATCAATGTTAGAAGAGAATAAAATCAATGTTATCTGAAGTTGTCACAGATGCCATGCTACACCGGTGGACTAATTTGCCTCGGATAAGCATACCTTTCTTACCACATTCTTCAAACCAGAACAAATTAATGCTCAAAACTGATATCATCAGCCAGAAATAGCCTAACCACGGTAATAGTATCTACAGTATTTTAACTTCTTACAAACGCTCGAAACGCAAGTTGTACCTACGCGCCTCGATTTCGGTATGCACTCGGTATGCAACAGCCAGCGAATGTGCCGTAGTAACGAGCGGACGGTGTGACGGTTTTAAGCAGTGGTTCTTTTTATTTAAATAATTATGTAGTGAAGAGCTGTTGTAAACTATATTGGGCTGTTTTTGATTTCTTTAATTGTACATAAACACGGTCAGTGTTAATTTTTTTAATATTAGTTGGTAAAATATTATTCAGTGTCAAATTTACAACTATTATTTGTGTACGATTTATTATTAAGGCTCTCAAATATTAAAAGAACGCGTTGTTTATTACCTTAATATACTGAATAAAACATAATCCCTACTAATATTATAAATGCGAAAGTAACTCTGTCTGTCTGTCTGTCTGTCTGTCTGTTACTCTTTCACGCCAAAACTACTAAATCGATTTTTATGAAATTGTGTACACAGATAGTGGTGACCTTGGGATCCATTATAGGCTACTTTTTATGTCAAAAAATGGGTTGAAAATGTTAAAATCGAGCATAAATGTTTGTATGGTAGTTCGTTTTTGACAAAGAGCTGTACTAATAATATTCCGTCAAGTGGTATGATAGATTTGATTAAAAACATAGGTGAATAATAAAACATAAAAAAATATTGATTTTGAGTCGACAACATATATCCGTAAAACTCGGTATGTCGCGAATTTTGTTAAATTCCAATGCAAATAACATGACATTATTGGCCATTTCGCCTGGACGTCATCGTGAGTACGTTCAGATAATACATATAAATTGATAACAATTAGTTATCATTCAAATAGGTGTGATATAAAGAAGGATGTCCATTTTTCACCTGATCGTATATAGTGATGTAAAAATCTTATAATGCAGCTATTATATTAAAAGGAACGCAGGAAATAAAGTTATTTGATTATTTGTATATGCTAAACAAGGTAAAAGTTAAACAAACTACATGTTTTGAACGCATCTCAACTATCATTTCACGTCACTACGTTCCATTTAACGCATTGCTACTTGAATAATTATTTTTTCATTATTCTTTCAAGTAATTCTTTATATTTTTTTTACTTTTTAAAAGATTAATATAACAGTATATATGCATGCTATCTAGAATAATAAAAAAATATTGTCATTCTCAAATCCATTCAAATCTCAAATCAATCAAAATCAAATCGCATGTATGTAGTATGAACTGAGTACACAACTGAAACGGTTTTTCTTCTTTTGACATTTGACACTGTCAGTTCCGCGGAGTAAATCGATACTGAGCACGACATGAGAGCTTTAATATACCTATTCATATATTTTTATCTTCGTTATGTTCAAATTTTAAAAATGATTATGAGACAATATACCAAGTTTTCAAATGTATGGGAAGTGGGCATTGTTCTTTGATTTAATTTATCCTTAATATGGGTTTATAACATGAAAATGTATTTATAATGCGAAATGTAAGATTATAATTACGAGGAATTCCCGATGAGTTAAATATTAGGTATATACTTGCGCTATCTCTGTTCTGTTGAATTACGTTGAATGAACATTTGATAGATGGCGTTATCTACAACACAATTTCGAAGTAATATCGATAAATTATATGTTGATGTTGAATTACTAATAATTCCGTCAAGGGCTACGAAACACTGGATTGCAAACATAAATATAAAATAAATCCGCGATAGCATATCTATATCTCATAAGGTTAACTCACAATAATTATTTTTATGTTACATATTTTAACTAAAAAAATTACGTTATTTTCGAGTCTGTTGTCTTCTGTTCAGTATTAATCCTTATGTAAATAAATGCATTCGTTAACTTCGTAATTTTAATATAAATCAAAAATTGTCTTTTACACTTGATGCATCAATTAAATACGTTTAAAGATATTAAAGATTTCAAATTATGTAATTTCCGTCAAAGGGTACGCTATTAAAATTCCGTCAAGGGGTACGATAGCCAATGCAAACGACAATCATCATATGGCCATTTCGCCTGGACGTCATCGTGAGTTCGTTCAGTAATAATACATACACTTAAATTGATAACAATTAATTATCATACAAATAGATGTGATATAAATTTGATTTAATTTACCCACAATATAAAATTACAAGGAATTACCGATGAGTTATATATTAGGTATACTTGCGCCATCTATCCACTACTATGTTGAATTACATTGAATGATATGTTGAATTACATAGAATAGGTGGCGTTATTTACAAAACAACTACGAAGTCTATCGATAAATTAAATGTTGATGTTGAATACTAATAATTTCGTCGAGGGCTACGAAACACTGAATTGCAACCTTAAATATAAAATCAATCCGCGATAGTATATCTATAACAAAAATAACAAGAACATAAAAAAAATATTGTGACTTAACCATAACTTATGGTTAAGTCACAATATTTTTTTTATGTTCCGTATTTCAACTAAAAATATTACGTTAATTTCGAGTGTGTTTTCTTCTGTTCGGTATTAATCCTTATATAAATAAATGCATTTGTTAGCTTTTACACTATATGCATCAAATAAATACTTTTAAAGATATTAGAGATTTAAAATAATAAAGATCGCGATGTGTCTCTCGGCAGGGGTAGGTAACCGTCTCGCTCGTGCATGCTAATACAAGCCGGCCGCCGATGCGTGTGCATTATTAGAGTAATCTGACCACTTGATAGTGTCCAGTGTTGAGTAGGATACGAATGTTAAATGAGTTTGTAAGAGTAGCGTCTTTTTGTATTAGACCAGTACAAACATTGCACTTCACCCTGCAGCATCACCCTGAGAACTTTTAAATATACCTACTGCGGAAAAGTTAAAATCAATCTTTGTAATCGATGCGTTTTGGTTTAAATGTGGAGGAGGATTTGGTTTACAAGGTGCTTCTTGGTATTGTGTGACCACTAAGATTGTCAATTAATTCAAAGAAAGGCGTCTAAAATTCGTCTAATTTTAAAATTCTAATTTTAATTTGTCTAATTTTTTATGTTGTGGAATAACATAATTATAGATTACTTTTTATCATATAATTTCAACGGGATCGAGATTTGTGCGGGAAAAACTTTGCGATATACTCATTTTTACGCGGGCGAAGCCGCGGGTACAGCTAGTAAGTAATAAAGAAAGTCAAGTATGCAGAAGTAATTAAAATACTGTAGGCAGGACGCGAGCTCTCGTCCAGCACGTCTGTAGGTATAAAATTCAAGGACAGGGTTGAGTTATAATACTGTATGATATTACCACTGTGGCCTAACAGAAAGAGTTCAACAAGCTTTAACATGTATTGCACTGTAATCTTTGTTGTTGGTGTTATTATAACACAATTACATAAATACGTACTTGCTTGCTTTCATGTACAATATGAAATTGACATTGTTGACCCGACAGTGCATTATTGAGTGACAAGATGGCGTAACATGTCCGTCGTAAACAAATATGACACTCGACGGTTGACAGCGATATAAATACATTTTATTATAACGAATAAACGAGGATTAACGGTAATATTAAATAAACGTCTATATTTAGCATGTTAAGAGGTGACAAAAGTGAGTTAGTAAAGATTTTCGCGCGTTGTAATGATTATCACTACATAGTATAAAACAAAGTCGCTTACCGCTGTCTGTCCCATGTATGCTTAGATCTTTAAAACTACGCTACAGATTGCAGGTTTTTTAATAGATAGAGTGATTCAAAAGGAAGGTTTCTATGTATAATACGTGCATAATATAACGGAGGAACACTGATGATTTTAGATTTTTTACTTTTAGGCGTAACGAAGTTCGCCGGGTCAGCTAGTTAACACTAAACTAATTTATATCAACGGAAGTATGTACTCGTCAACCCATTATTGTTCCAATGCTGGGCACGGGTCTTCTCTCGGAATCAGAGAGTTTTAGGCCATAGTTCACCGCGCTGGCCAAGGGCGAATTGGTGGACTTCACACACCTCCGAGATTTTTTTTAGAACTCTCGGGTTTGTAGGTTTCCTCTCGATGTTTTCCTTCACCGAAAAGCAGTGATAATTAATTTCTAATACGCACATAAATCAGTGGTGCGTGCCCGGGTTTGAACCTCGGACGTCCCGTGTGAGAGGACAAGTATTAACCATTAGGCTATATCACTGCTCTTGTATATTTTTGTGCACTGTTTAACTTTGGTTAAACCTTACCAACCACGATGTTTGTTTATAAAAGCGAATTATACGATGCTACTAATGTACCCTTTTACCGTGCTAAGCCATCCGATGTGGTTTAAACTTATGTTACTCAATTATGTTGATGTCAAAATCAATAAGGATTTAAAAATGTCAGAATCCACATTATTAAACACTCGCAAGATGTCCCCCGGTGGGTGCCAACAAAGGACCCGATGTGAAAAGCGAAAATAGGACGCATAGTTTAAACCTTGCTTTTGACAGTTGACAGTTTTCACTGTCAAAACGAAGGCGACAATAGGGTTAGTTGGGGGTGCGTCAAATTTCCGTCTTGGGGTTACGGTGACATGCGATTATGGGTATTGAAAGATACCGTTTTCATTGGGCAGTGTAGTTATTGAATTTTTAAGGTTTTGTCAGCGTTCGATTAGGTCAGCTTACGGTGAATTTGCAGTTATATTAGGATCGCTGTAGGATATTATTGTTTTGTAGTGTTTTCATTTTGTGAATTGTAGTTTAAATAGAAATTAAATAGCTACGTACTATAGCTATGTTCGTTTTTAATTGAAGTTAGAAACATTTTTTTTTATAATTTATTATTTGTACCTACTTATAAGTATATTTCATTTAGCTTATTTGGAGTGCAAATATAATAAAAGGGAATTAACATAGATCAACATAGAGAAGAGTAAGAGTAGATAGAGAAGAGTAAGAAGAGTATTCGGTAGCTTTTTTTAATATTTAAGATTGATTATTTAGGCAGCCCTTATTTTTAATCTGTTCCTCTGCGGTATCAACGTAGGCGTGGTCGGCACGTGTGTGCTTGCCCTTAGCTTAGGGTTGGGTCACACCGCTTAAAATAGCTTTTAAGTTAATTGCTACCACGAATCCCTATTCCAAATTATATTTGAGGGGAATTAATTAATGTTTCTTCATGTAGTAGGTATGGTTTAAAACCTATATTGATATATATATACATAGAAATATTACCTACTTATATTAGGTAGGTACTTACTTTTTCATCAAATTGATAAAGCAAATGAGCACGTTGTCATCCTGGTAAGTGGTCACTGAAACCCATGGACATCTAAAATTAACTTCATATACCTAGAATAGGGGATCTATTAGAAATCAATCATAGATGCGTACCCTGGACGTTAAGGATAATTGGCTCATATAAAAGCGGCATCAAGACACAGTTGAACTACCAGGCAAAATCGAAATAGGTATTCACAAAAAGAAATTCTGACGATAAGTAATAGTTACCCAATCTGTTTTAGTTTTTGTTTATTATTTTTACGTAAACTATTTATTTTATGTTAGTTAATTCTGACTTGTAATATGTCAGCACAATTATGATTTTAATTAGGCAGCATTATGTAACGCATATAAATATGCAATTTGCATTAAGAAGGCTATAACCGCGTAGATAATTATTATAGGTATGTACCTATATAACAAATTGTATGAAGCTACATAGACAAGGAAAAAATAGTCCTACAAATTTTCTCAAAACGCAATCGGCCGCATTCCATACAATAGGCCCCGGACACACGTGCGACACGTGCACGACAAACATTAGGGTCGTGACACACTTAAGCCGCCCACCGCCAAACTTGAGGGTAATTTGCAGTACTTGGTTCTGACGGCTATTTGGATAATGAGACGAGTGGTCGAATTGTAATGGGTGAGAAACTTGACATTATTTGAAACTATTGGGTTAATCATATCATATCATATCACCCAATAATATCCCAATATTAGGCATAGGTCTTTACAAAATGTACTACTAAGTATTGATTTACTGGAACTGTAAGTAAAAGTAAAAGTAAACCCCTATGTGGTTTTATTGTAGTGGTAAAATATCTTTTTTATTTTTTTTTTCTCGATGGTACCTTCTACTAAAGGCACCCGACGCCGTAGGAGCGACTCAGGGTTATGTGGGATTTTTACCGCACTAAGGTGACCGTCCTCGGCGCTACTAAGAAGACTCCGGGATCTCCAAAGAAACGCAACCGGAGTCCTCGGAGTGCGTTGCCTCGGTATATCTAATACAGAAACTTCAAGCGCTCTACATTATCGTACTTTGAAAACCTCAATCAAAGCGACACGAAACATACTAATTACAAAAATGACCCTTATTTTACATTGTATGACTATTAAAATTGTATTTTCTGTAATAATGTTTTCGCAAACATTGCCTCGCAAATTGCAACTATAACTGTCATAAAATATACCGTATTTCCTGTTTGCTTCATTAAATTTTATTCCAGGAAGTAACCCTTTCTTCCTTCAAATAGCATCTCCGATTCTATACGATATAGTCCATTTTAAAAGCTAAGAACAAAATTGTCCCAACGTCAACAAGTGTTAACACGACACGTCTATGTCAGTGTTTGATTAAAAAATTCCTCTCCTTTGTATACAATAATTCGTTTAATATATTCCCCAGTAATGCCTTTGTGGGACGCCTCGAACAATGCCTATGTATAATGGACTTTGATTGCTATTGTAATGTCGTGGAGAAAACGCCTATGTGACAATTGTCTAAGAGAACGTGATAAACGACATTAAATGATACTGTCGATACGGTATGTCTATGTCTAAATATCATATCTAAACGAGGAGATACGTATAAATATGAACGTGTGTCTGTTCAGACACACCTATTAATTTGCATGCTAAAACGTTTAAAGGACTGAAATTAACTACATATTAATAATAATAATAGGAATTTTCATATATTTAGAAAGAAAATAAGAAAAACTGTCTTAACTGTTTTTTCTGTGTTTGTAAACGCATTAAACCAAAACTCCTTAATGTAATTTAAACTCCTTAATGTATTTATAGGCTACGGCCAAAAGATACTTCTTTAGCTAACATTTACTCTTTATTTCATTTACATTTTTCTAAACTATCTTTCTGAAGGTGGTAGAACCAGTGTAGTTCGACCGGGGAAGTACCACCGCCACACTTATTTCTAGCGGGAAGCATTTTTTTGCGTTTCGATAGAAGGATATGGTTGCCGGCACACTTTTACATGAGGCGACCATCATAGTCCTCGGAAGTAGCAACGCATCTGTTTTTGACTTCAGATAGAACCCATGTTCTGTATGAAGTTGATTACAGATGTCCATGAGCGGCAGTGACCACTTACCATCAGGTGGACTGCATGCTCGTTTGCTACTTCAGTCACATCAAAAAAAAAGTTATTGGAATTTTACCGTTATGCTACATTTCTAACCGCGAGTGGTACCGCAAGGGACAGCTAGTGAGGTAATAAACCATTTATTGTTACATATCTTTATATCTCACTTACATCTCAGAGCTAATCTTTCTCTCTCGACTTTTGGTAAAACTCTAACTCTATTTCGATTACATTGCAGATATCGATGTCCTGCTAGAATTTTCAAGGTAGTAGAACTAGTATGGATCGACCCAGGAGATACCAATGACGCGTCTATTTTTGGCACATACCGCTCCTGCGTTTCTTTAGAGGAGTGTGGTTGTCGAGTCACTATCATTTGAAACGATCATCTTAGTTCGTGGTTGACCTCTTAATTATTATCTGTGATGATTTCGAACATAACCCCTATTCTATATGAAGTTGCTTACATCCAAGGGCGGCAGTGGCTACTTTCCATCGAGTGGACTGTATGGTTCAATTGTATAAAAATCTTTTTATTCCTCCTATTTTACTGTAGAGATCAAATACCAAAATACATACGATTTAATACGTAAAATGAAAGATATTAATAAATATGCACAAAGGCAAAGAAAAGCCCTTTGTCGTTAATGTATTACGATTCGACATTGCATTTTGTCGGCGAGCATGCCTGTAACTTGGTCAAATTGACACAGGTGGGAAGTTTAACTGTTTATCTTGTTCTACCGATAGTAAGAGATTGCTTTCACCAGTGTATTGCTTAAATACTATTAAAAATTGTTCACTGAATGGCTTAGAAAGGGCATGGCCAACTTTTGTATGGCGCTCTCCCTGGGTTCTCATTTCTATGTACACGTAGTAATTGCATTATTTTTGCATTTAGGGTATCCTAAAGTTAAAAATAAAGAAGTTTCACAGTCACAGAACTTGACGTTTTTTGTAAATTAACAAATAAACGTATGTCATTATCTACTTATGTAATCATCCAGCGAGAATAAATTGATAAATGCATTGGTAAACAAGACACAACATGTCATTTGATCTACATCGTGGCACATCCATGTAATGTTCATGCATTATATGTACTTACTCGACGATAAAATCCAAAACGGAAACGAAATCTAGTCTGTGACTAGAAAAAAAGTTGTAATAGTTATCTCAAAGATGTCTACACAAAACGGAAGAACTGTCAGCGTTCTATAGTGTTGCCACCTTCTCCTTAATAAACTGCAAAAATTATGTGATTTTAGTTACCCAAAAAAAACTTTTTAGGAATTAATCCAGGATAAGAAAAGTAACATAAATAAACAAAAAACAGTATTAAGAGTAAAAAATTATATTAAAATATAATTTATCAAATCAAATCGAAAATATATTTCAGAAAATCGCTCTTGAAACTCAAAAATTGCATAAGTTACTGTAAAATATAACTTATGGGGCAACACTGCGCAAAAGATAACGAGAAGGTCTCGTTAAACCGGAAATAAAAAAATACTTTTATAATCTTGCCTGGCTCTGCATTATCATAAAACATACAGCAATTTATGAATAGATTTTAGATTATTTGCCATTAGACGATTGTACCTGTAACGATCCATGAACAACTAGGCAGAAACTGGCCATCTCCTTTGAATATCCTGTAAAATGACTTTGGTAGATATTTCAAGAGGTACAAAGTTGTAGCTAAATACGGATTTTAATATTTTATTTTATACTAGCTGTACCCGCGGCTTTGCCCGCGTGCAAATCAACGTGTCACATAGTTTTTCTTAATATCGGTTTGGCCGCTCAAGGATTACCTGGTCAAACACAGAGTGAAAAAACGAATTTAAAGTGTGTATTTGTGGGTAGGAACGTATTGTTATGTATTTTTTTTTTTGATCAGACGAATCCTAATATTGTAAATCGCTTTTTGGAACCAATTTACATTCTTAGTGGTCTAATTCACAATATCGGGATATACTTTTTCAACCAACTCCTCCACATTTAAACGAAGACGTATCGATATAAAGATTGATTTTAACTTTTCCGGATAACAAAGCAACTTGAAGTAAATCATTAGAAAATTGGAATATCACTGAACAGCGACATATATTCTAAGTTCATATTTCGTTTCATGTGGCCAAATATAAGATCTTTTAAGAGGTGCATCGGGCTATTTGTGTGCGTAAATCCCGCATTGTTCTTTGTAAAGTAGAAGACATAATCAAAACACTTTTACAATTCATACGAACAGGGCGCACCCGCTCGCAGGGCGCTGCCGCACCCTGCTCACTTATTTTTTATGTTTTCTTTTATGTTTCAACCTAACCTAACCCATCCTGTTTAAAAAGCTACAGCTACATCCAACTCTTAACAATAACATGACAATACACCTGAATTTTTAGGAAAGCACCCAGTAAGTTCATCTTTAAAAAGCTTGTCCGAGAGCATTATCTGAACACTGTCATTGTTTCTTAAACATCTTTTATTTAACTTTTATATAATATGTATTGTTTTTGTGTATTATATGTATGTATAATATATATTTTAATGATATAGTATGTATATGATGTATTTATAACATATTAAATATCTATAATCTTTGTGTTTATAACACCTGCCGCAAATTTTCCAGCCACCCAGGGTTGACTGGCAGAGAATGCCATCAGGCATTAAGTTAAAGTAACTTTTTAAAGGTGCAATAAATATGTAAATAAAAATAAATAAATAAAATTTTTAGGATTTAGGTATTCAAAGTGACACTTTTCATCATAATGTTCTCTCAACGGGTTGTAATGTATTGTAATCAATAAGTACCAAACTCATCATGCATCATCAGGCTTGAGGAGTTGAAGATCAAAATTTTCATCTTGTGTCTTTGCATAGTAATTATATTATATACCCGAAAGCACTAAATAGCTAACTTCTATGGCTTAGGCTTGAAGCACCCCTGCATCATCAGGATTGAGGAGATGATGGTCAAAATTTTTATTTTGTGTCTTTGCTTAGTAATTATATTACATATCTGAAAGCACTAAATAGCTAACTTCTATGGCTTAGGCTTGAAGTACCCCTGCATCATGAGGGTTGAGAAGTTAAAGGTCAAAATTTTCATCATGTGTCTTTGCTTAGTAATTATATTACATACCCGAAAGTACTAAATAGCTAACTTCTATGGCTTAGGCTTGAAGTACCACTGCATCATCAGGGTTGAGGAGTTAAAGGTCAAAATTTTCATCATGTGTCTTTGCTTAATAATTATATTAAATACCTGAAAACACCAAATGCCCATCTCGTATAGTTTAGGCTTGAAGTAACCCTGCATCATCAGGGTTGAGGAGTTGAAGATCAAATTTTTGTCCCATGAATTTGTTTAACAATCTTATTATATATCCATAAAAACAAACTGACTTACTTATACGGTTCAGGCTAGCAGTACCCCTGCATCATCAGGATTGAAGAGTTGAAGGTCAATTTTTTTAGGAAATATCTGCTTAGTAATCTCATTCTACATTCAACCCAATTGGACTCCTACAGCTTAGGTTTGGCCGAGTATCGCTAATTTCGTTAATTTGCTTCAAAGAAATGGATCCTATGATCAGAACCGTATCAAACTCATCAGAGTACCCTTGAAGTACATTCTTTCAAATAAAAGAAAAACATCAAAATCGGTTGGCGGGAAATTGAGTTATTCATCTATTTATCGCGCACATCGTTAATGCAAATATCAGACTTATGCGCTTTTCTTATGGATGCCACTGTCAAAAGTGAACTAAAAATAAATGGGACCCGATGACACGCACTACCTTTATAATGAAAAAAAAAATCATCCAAATCCCTTCACCCAGTGCGGAGAAATCCAGTAACAAATATAAAATTTTAAAAAATTAAAAAAAAATACAGACGAATTGATAACCTCCTCCTTTTTGGAAGTCGGTTTAAAACGATGTTTTAACATAAAAATCAAAGCGAAACACTAAATTTTATTGAGGTGGCCTCAAAATTGACTGACTTTCATACAAACTTACATCTCCTATTTGGGCTAAATTAGGGGGGGGGGATCAGAAAATTCATTCTTAACTGACGTCTACGTCATAAAAGGAACCCCTAGTAAAAATCATATTCGTATCTTTAGCAGTTTAGGCTCTACGATGTTTATTCAATAGATGAGTGAGAGAGCATCCTTTCGTTTTTATATAAGTACATATAGATATAGAGATATAGATTTGTATAGTATCAAATAACATAGGTACACACATAACCAATAAAAAATACATAACAAAGGAATACATTTTACAGACCATAACATGTTTAGTTTCAAACAATTCAACTATGCAGTTACTTATCTTATTAACACTTATAGAACACAGAATAAATACTGCGTAGTTTTAAATTGACATAACTTTTTTATTCGTAAACCGATTTACATAAAATAAACACTAAATGTTAAGTGAAGTTTCCCACAACACATCGGTGAAAAGTATATTCAAATTGGATAAGCCGTTTCTGAGATTAGCGTTTTCAAACACACAGACAAACAGACAAACAGACAAACAGACAAACAGACAAACAGATAAACAGACAAACAGACAAACAGAAAAGATTTCTAAAAACCATTAATTTGGGTTCTATATCGTATTAAAGACCTCTAGAAATGATTTTCACCTAAATTTATTCCATGTACAGACAGCGACCTGTTACAGATTTATTATAGTATAGACTAGGTAGGTGACCCAGCGAACTTCGTTCCGCCTAAAAGTCAAAAATCTAAAACTATCAGCGTTCCATTTCTATATTATGCATGAACTATACATAAAAACCTTCCTATTGGTTCACTCTATCTATTAAAAAAACTGCATTAAAATCCATAGCGTAGTTTTAAAAATCTAAGCATACATAGGGACAGACAGCGGGAAGTGACTTTATTTTATACTATGTAGTGATATAGCAGTAGGAGAATAAACATGGAAATAATGAAAGACAAAGAAATATCAGTCATTACCACAGCCCGAGTGACTTATAAGTACATAGTAAAATACGTATTAATAACATGACATTAAACAAAGCACAATATAATTCTGTATTGAATACCACACTGTTAAAATCATTACACACGGTTCTACGGTAAACATACCAACAGCTATTATTGTAACAACTGTACTAACCATTGTGGCATATTTAATATACATTAATTAGGCTATGTTGCGTAACCATACAATAAAATGTATTGTGGTTTAACAAAAGAAATATTATTAATTATTATGCAAATTTGTCGTTTATATAAAACAATTGTTTCGGAGCAATAATTGCCTACATCTCTCATGAGGTGTTCGAATTAATTGCTCTAATTGTTGGAATTGACGCACATTATGATGTTTCTTGTATTGTTTTCTGTGTCTATTTACTATTTACTATCTATGGATGGATAGATGATGCTTAGATATATGATATGTGCTATATAGGTACTTAACCTCAACGGCGGGTTCGCGGATGAATCGCGCGCCCGTGTTCCCGCTGTACGGTGCGAGGAGAAAACACAGTGCTAATAAAACTATTACACAGGCATCGTATTGTAAGATTCAATTTTACTACTCTCTTAATTGGAGCACGAAAAGAACATAGAAATCATCGTTGGTTAGAGATCTCTGTCAGTCCTAGACATACCCATGGTATCAATCCAGGTTAGAAATTATACCTGACCTCTAAAGATGCGTTACTTAGCTATTGGTTATATGTCGTCGTCGTCGTCAACCCCTTATTGTCCCACTGCTGGGTCTTCTCTCAGAATGAGAGAGTTTAGGCCATATTGGTTGGTTATTATGTAAGACCGTGTAACCTCTGCCAGCATATGTTGAATGATGCTCATGGAGATATTATTTTCTTATCTAGAAAGTACATTTTATTAATGTGTATTCGTTTTGTATTCTATACTCTGGTTTACCATCAGTAAATAATGGTACCACATATAACTGCCTGATTTTTATGTTTTATGACAAATAATACATTTTAAAATAGGTAAGTGACGTATTCTACGTGTAAGCATTAGTATTAGTACCTACTTTACACTTCCTTTCTTTTACTTTAGGTTTCCTTTACCTTTCTTGCAAATAAAGATTATTATTATTATACTTTCTTAATAACAGATTTTTTTACATTCTGAAATATAGGGTGTGTAAAAAAGTATACCCTTGCTTAATTTCAGCATTAATCCAATAAAACGCTGCATCACGATTAGCATATTACCAGTTACAGAACGGAAGTGACCAATCGTGCGCCGCCGGAAGCCCCACCCCCGCGCCACTGCTTCCGGTCGCGTGACGTCATTTACATGACAGTTGAGCGTAGGACGCCGGACAGACAAGACGTTGTTTGGTAGCTTTTTGTTTATGGAATAAGGAAATGACTTGCGCGTTAACGGGAAAGAACGGGGATTGACGAAATATTTTTATTTATCTATAGCTTGCTCGTGGTTCTACCCTGTCCGGCAATTTTCAAAATAGTTAAACGCCTAATAAATGAATGCATGGAGATAAAAAATGTTTATACTTTGTAACATTACCCATACTTTTATGAATGAATGTCAGAAACTGATGAGTTATCGTGTTAAGTTTTGCCACTAGCGGTCAAGTTAAAAGTTAAGTGGACGAAATTACGATAACTACATGGTCGTCGCGGTTTTATCCGCGTTTTAAAAATGCGATATAATATTAAACTGTATGGCTTTTGATAAAATAGCAGATTCTAACGAAACGAAGACTTAGCATTCTTATAAAAATTAATATACCTACGGACTACAAATATTTTATTATATTTAAAAGTTATTGAAACTTTTAAATTACAAGCAACTCGTTCAACGTTCGACTTGATGCCAATACAAACATTTAGGCAAGTTCTGAAAAATATATAGATGTACTACTACTTATTGAGACCCCAAACTATTTTTCTGTAAATATATGATATACAGACATAAAAAACTTTATTTTTTATTACATAGACTTTCTTTTTCTACCTTATATTTTAGTCGTTATCAATAAAAAGCCCTTTAAAAGTATTCTTGAAGTAACGAACCAACTTCTTTAAAGTATCTATATTAGTGTAATTTTTAACCTTCAATAGAGAAAATCTATTTTAATCAAAAATGTATATATACAATTTGAGTGTCCGTAATGAACTCGATTACGAGATTGGCAAGCGTAAGACACTGACATTGAGATTTAGTAAGTGATTCTTTTGAGTTTTGTAATTTCTAGTTATTTTGCAGGCGTGTTAATTTTTGTGTCACTTAACATTTCAAGAGTTTTTTTACTGTGACGAGTGTTTTGATCATGTGTGGAACGGGGCAATCTATTTTATTCCTTACTAGTCGACCCGGCGGACTTCGTTCCGCCTAATTAATGTTAACTTTTTTAATTAGGGATGACTGAGAATGTTATAAACGTAAAGAGTAGACAAATATAATCAGAAAGCTTCGAACTGATAAGTTATCGGGAGTTACACGTGTTATTGTGTGTCAACCATAAAAGATAGACATATGCTGTCGTGGGATATTTTTTATATAATTTTATTTAGAACATTTCCGTCGTACATGATTTCTGTGTAGCTTTAACCATTAAGCTTTCACACGTGACGGAAGCTTAAAAAATGGCGAAATCTCTCCCGTTTTCCCAACATTTCCCTTTACTGCTTTGCTCATATTGATTGTAGCGTGATGAAAAGTATATTATAACCAGCTCAGGTGTATGAAAAATAATTATACCAAGTTTGGTTAAAATCCGGCGAGTAGTTTTTGTTTCTATAACTGTTATACAGACAGATAGACAGACAAAAATTTTACTGATTGCATTTTTGGTATCAGTATCGACCGCTCATCACCCCCTTATACTTACCACCCATACTTATTTTGGAAATTATATATAATTTAATATTAATATTTCATGTACACAATTGATAATCTTACCACTACATAGTTTAAAACATCTGTCCCTATGTAAGCACAACTTTTACATTTAGAAGACTTCGCCCTTTTAACCAAAAAAGGAAAGTTAGGACTTTAGTCATAATCGTTTAAGTCTATACCCCTTTTTTAATTTAAGAATGAAGTAGCAATCGAGCATGCAGTTTACCTGATGGTAAGTGGTCAGTGCCGCCCATGGACATCTGTAAGCAAATTCATACAGAACATGGGGCTTTATTTGAAGTCAATCACAGATGCGTCGCAACACCCGAGAACTAAGATGGTCGCCTCATATAAAAGTGTGCCGGCAACATCAGTCTTCCATCGAAACGCAAAAACCGCTTTACGCTAGAAATAGGTGTAGTAATGGTACTTCCCCGGGCGAACTACACTGGTTCTACCACCTATTAAAGTCAACGTGGAGACGGCATTGCATGGTAGCTTCCAGGTGAGACAAAAAGGAAAAACATCAATAAATACATGCGAGCGGAGCCACAGAATACTTGAAACAAGCGTTAATAAGACGTTTTAATATGATTCATAGATTCATAAATAACCTTTGACGTACTAATATCAACTTCACATCATCGAGATTATTGAGGACTCTCCAACATGTCCTCTCTTAAACTTTTAGTATTTTAACTCATTAATGTTTTATCTACGGAACTCATACGTCGAACATATCGCAGCGTGATTTGCGGAAACCGGCGCTAATCTATCACTTTAAGCACGGTTTGTTAGTTTCGTCCGTTTGTCCGTATGGGGTGTATCACGGAACCGCTTCGTCATTTGTTGGTATACATTTTAAGCGTGTATAATCGTATGGGTTGATTGGGTTTGATTTTTGTAGAAACATTGCTAATGGGTTCGTTTTTTTTCTACAAGTAACTATTTATTTTATTCGCAATATTTTATTTAATATGTTCTTAAAAGCCTTTGCAGTTTCTTAACATATTTTAAAATAGTGTCACGTGTTGGCTAAAAACCATAATCTGTAAAGACCGACTCTCAAGGCATTACAACTTAGCTGTAAAACTGTACCTACCCCTGAAAAATAAATAATACTCTCAATTTCGAGAAATACGTTTATTACAACCAATGTAATACAAATTAAAATCAATAAACACGTACAAATAAACCGACCGTTTGTGGAAACTAATTGAATTGACAAACCGAAGCCGAACAAACTCAAAGTGCACTACCAGCCCTAAAATAGCGGAGGCAATCTGATCGACAACAAAAACTCAATTAATTCGCCGTAGAAAGGGTTAAATTTACTATAAACGATGCCGCAAAAATGCCACATCAAAAGCCTTAGCTAATTTTAATTAAACTCCCAAGACGGCGGAGTTCCAAGTTTTTATTTTGCCTTTCTGTTACAATTTCGAGGGCCCTCCGGCTTAGACTACCTTATACCGTTTGGAAAGTTTCAAAGGAATTATGAATCGGAGACGGAAATTTTATTTCTATAAGCCACTGCTGTTTATATAAGCCTGGTAATAATCCGGACAAGTTTAAACAAGACATCAAAGAAATGGGTATATATCTAAACCGGTTTGGTAAATACTGTAAATTCGTTGAAAGGTTATTTAAAACTTGTAATAAAATCTTAAACAAATTTATGATTTTAAAAGGCGCCTAGGTGATAATTTAAATTTTTTCGGCATTAGGTTCAAATCACACAAAACTAACACAAAATTTTTAATTGATTTGTAAATGTTAAGCCTATTGCAATTTGGCTATAAAACAGTTTTTGATTGTGTACGTATTGGTTGTAGTACAGCATAATAGAACCTTAACTCTTTGTGGTGCATTTTTAAGTAATATGCCGCGGATAGATTAGTATGAAATTTTGCACGGTTATAGTGGACATAGAGAAGGAGTGCAGGATGTTAATATTTTTTTCAAATAATGCATATATCATACATAAAATCAACTAAAAACATTAAACATTACACACACTACCGTGCATCTGTCACAAAAACATGCCTATTAAAGGAAATTGAGCATTCAATGTTTTCATACTAAGGAAAACACATAACATCAAAAATGTCAGATGTCTTTATCAAAATACCGCTATTGCTTTTAAATGCGGCTTAGCTAATTAAACCTCTTTTTATATTTAACGGGCACGTTCAAATTACTCGAAAAATATAACATTTCATTTGAATTTGAGAAATATTCATACTACTTTGGACAATGTGAAGTTTAGTTTTTTTAATTTAAATTACGGTCGAATTTCGACCGATGCGACGGGTGACTAGTAATGATAAATCAATATTCTAATAACGAAAACATATTTTCAAACTTATATCACTATAGCCCAATGTGGGCACTTTTTTTACAAGTCGGTAGTATCAATTACGTCAACATTCGATAAAATCCACAACAAAACGAAAATAAATATAAAGATATTATAGCATTACGGATTCTCGTCCCTTTTCGAGTAGATTGCATATCCATTCATTAATTCATATTCCGCCCAAAGCCTCACAGAGCAGATAAAAACACCTGACGGCACAGAAAATGACCACTTTTCCGTGAAATTTAACACATTGGGATCCGACAAAACGAAGGGGAAGAAATGGAAATCCCTTTCCGTGTCCGACCTTTTCCGAATCGATCCTGTATGCACAATACTTCGCTATATTTACGTATTAACATAGTATGTTGGTCGGAAGCCGGTCATTATGACGCGGCCGGCGAAATGGACGCATTGTGCGCGGCTTAGGCCGGTGTATGGAGTTAGTTGGTTCCCGGTATTCTTTGTGAGTGAATGAGGAATGAATGTATGCTGATTTTGAATTTGGAACTGTTTTGTTATTTTCTTTTTTGCGTCGATAATGGTCTTAATGTATAGGCCACAGATAAATTAATCATTGGTCATTCTTTACATAACTTAATATAGAGTTACGAAACAATCGAAAGTAATTGTAATTGAGAATATTGTTTTAAATCAAATCTGTTTATTCTTCGATTGCACATGCTGCTACTGAGCAGCTTACAAATAAGTTCATTAAGATAGAGTAATCAGGACGCGTAATTTAAACTGATTAAAAATAGTTAATTAACACTTTACTTATTTCTTAATGTAAATTTAATTTAACTCTATAAATTAGGATCATAAAGTTTATATCACTATTTAAATTCAAGTTTCATAATAACACAAATAAAGAAATAAGCAGAACCGAAAGTCGCTAAAAAATTCAGAGTGATTTACATTACGAAAGAGATCCAAATTATAAATAAGTGCCTACTCATCGTACGAAAATTATTATCTATAATAAACAAATATCCCGTCACTCGATCAACCATAAATAAACGTGGAAAAATTGACTCCTAAATTAATAAAACTCTTGAAAACTTGAAGGAGAAAAATCGGTTATTCACGCCAATGCCAGGCCAAGGCAGAATACAAGCTAGATGACAACGAATTTAATTATAAGTATTATAAAAAAATCTCAGTCCCTTTCGGAAGCGGGCTTTCACCACAAAATTGCCTGCCAAGCCATTTTCAACCTAAATGCTTCTGAATTTCGATTCTTCTTTTTTATCAAACCGCAAATATAAATTTGTTCGCTTTTATAATATTGTAGAATCGACGTCACAACGAGGGTGTCATATATTTTATTCGATATTTAAATTCGGTTCTTGGCGGGAAGACGTGGAGTGCCGATTACTGTTAATGGCGTCACAAGTGCTATAGGCCAGTGACATTCTAATTTAACATGCAGCATAATGATCATTCAATTTTGTATATACCTACGCTTATAATGGACGGTTAAATCTAACCAGATTACGTACTTTCGAAATTCATTATCGAAATAGATAGATTAAAAAGCAACCTATTATTATTTTTAATTTAATGCAATGTATATTGACTGCGTTTTAAATAGTTACGATTAAACTCGAAATAAGGGATCACATTAATTTCTGGACGTAACATGTAGTGTCAGTCATATATTGAGTAGGTATTCTCCATATCCCATTTTTTGTATGAATATGTAGGACACTTATAATTTGAGTTTGTAGCTTTAATCCATAGATTAAAAAGTACCTTATTTTCTTTTACATCATTTAATGCATATTGATTGCGTTTTAAAAAGTTATGATTTAAATTTAAATAATTGTCGTCAACCCATTATTGTCCCACTGTTGTCGGGCACGGGTCTTTCTCATACCTATTGAAAGATTTTTAGGCTATAGTCTGCCGCGCTGCCCAAGTGTGAATTGGTAGACTTGACATACCTCTGAGAATCTATTTTTTAAACTCTCGTGTGTGTAGATTCCTCACGATGTGTTTCTTCACCGTAAAGCACCTATAATTAATTTCAAATACGCACATTATTTTAGAAAAATCAGTGGTAGCCTGGGGTTTTAACCTCAGACCTCTGATCGAGAGGACGAGTTTCAATCATTTTATTGAGTATTCTCCACATGCCATTTTTTTCTATGTAGATACCAGAGGTGTTACGAATATCCGTATCCGCATCCGCAAATGCGGATTATTCGCATTAATTCAGACATCTGCATCCGCATTCACATCCGCATCAATCAATGCGGAGTTTTACGGATGCAGATTCACATCAACAAGTAACTACATGCAAAGAAAGTGGGCGGAGTCAGTATGGCACGTGCTTCGCGTTTGCTAACTTCATTCGGTAACTGACGAATAGGAAGGCGCATACTAGTAACAAGATCCTACAGGTTTTAATTGTTGTGTTTTTTCTTATTGTCAATAAAATAGTTCCAGTGAGAGTTTACGGTGTGTTCATACTTCGCACTCCATAGTTTTTTGCGGGTTTCATTAATATTTTGATAAATTGGAATGTCACCACCAATAAAAAGTAGTATCTGGAGTTATTTTATAATAGATAAAAATGATCCCGAGAGGTCGGAGTGTAAGATATGTAATAAAAGTTACTCGCGGAAGGGTCGCACTACTACTTCTTAGAAAAATCGCCTGAAAGCAATACACCCGGAGGAGTTCAGTTTATTCCAAAGTGAGAATAAAGAAAAAGAATTGAAGAAACAAATTTAGATGAAAATCCACTTAATTGGTGGAAAGCTAACCGTTGTGAATTTAAAACTCTCTCCAAATTTGCATGCCGATATTTATCACCTCCACCAGCCACAGTTCCAAGCGAACAGCTATTTAGTGGAGCTGGGTTAATATATAATCCGCTAAGAAACAGATTGGAAGCTGAGAAAACTGCAATATTGCTATTTATTAAATATAATTTACCAATTTTTAAGTTTAATTATTAAACAAAGATTTTTTTTTGAAGCTCAAAATTCTGTTGAGTCATAAGTAAAACTAAAGACTTGTGTAATTTTATTTTAGAAATATGATTAAATAAATATAAAGTTAATTTTAAATTGATTTTTTGCTATTTATGCTCTCAAAATTTAAATAATTATCGTTTTAAATCCGCATCCGCATCCGCATTGAATCCGCATCCGCATCGAATCCGCATCCGCGGATGTGAACTTCTAATAATCCGCATCCGCATCTGCATCCGCGGATGTCTAAAATTTTGCATCCGTAACAACCCTAGTAGATACATCATGGACTCTTATTATTTGAGTTTGTAGCTATAGTTAGGTACTTATCATATCTTATTATTTTGTTAAAAAAACTGAACACATTAGCTATTTTTGAAAAAAAAGCGCTTTTATTAGTTTATGTTATTTATAGTTTGTGCATATAATAAATGACTACATAACCTTGCAGGCTTTCGTGCCAAGCGCTATAGCTCAGTGGTCAGGGCGTGGTACGAATTGCCGCGAGGTCATAGGTTCATAAATTAGGCATTAGTTCTGCATTTTACACCAAGAAAAAATTAAGCAAAAATAATCTCCGTTCCTAGACTCGCCATTTTAAGCTATTGGTAATCGGTATCAAGTTTAAATATAGGTACATATTATTATGTACCTATGCATAAAGAATGAATGCGCCATAAAGAACATAACATAAACGATATAAAACATAGGTATTAGATACATTTAGTGGTCCATTTAATACAAGCTTTCATTTGGTACCCATATAGTTGTGATTTATAAATTAATCGTCCCATCACCATTTTTCTGATCGGAGACGCTTTGTTTAAAAAATAAGTCAATTTATGTGCCTATGTCATTACATTCGACAATTTATCAAATCAAATGATATCTCATATGTAACAATCCGTGAAACCATTTGGTCTGTACCGTGCGCCAAAGACACGGTCAAACACATTCATAGTATACGCTCAAAAACATTATATATATTATTTTTATTTGACTGAAGCAGTAAACGAGCATACAGTCCACCTGATGGAAAGTGGTCACTGCCGCTCATGGACATCTGTAATCAACTTCATACAGAACATGCGTTCTATCTGAAGTCAAACACAGATGCGTTGCTACTCCCGAGGACTATGATGGTCGCCTCATATAAAAGTGTGCCGGCAACCACACCTTTCTATCGACACGCAAGAAATGCTTCACGCTAAAAATAGGTGTGGTGGTGGTACTTCCCCGGTCGAACTACACTGGTTCTACCACCTTCAAATTATTCTTTCTCACCCAGTAAATAACCTGGCATTAATACCCAGAAGTCTCGTAATACGGGGAGTATTATTCTGGTATTACCTGAAAGTCCAGAGGTCCATTTAACTCGACTATTCATAAGCACTCCGATCCGAGGACCGATTAATTACTTCATTGTATGGAATAATTCCAGGGATTCTGTCCGCCGGTCACTTCCTTAGTGCAGTTTAATCGTCTATCGGTGCGAAATATTATAGTTTTACCTTAGTATTTAATAGCTTGAATATTAGTCTAATAATGCGAATTGGTAAAAATAGTTTTTAAAATTATCTGCCCATCTGATGTTAAGTGGCAACTGTTACTCTTGGATGTCTGTAATCAGAGAGGTACTACCGCCACACGTATTTCTAGTGTAAAGCAGTTCTCAGGTAGAAGGGTGTGGTTTCCGGTAAATGGACTATTATATGTATGAGGCGACGAGACCTCGGTAATAGCAACGCACCTGTCATTGTTGTCCGATGAAACCCATGTTCTATATAAAGTTGTTAACAGATACATGGGCAGCAGTGACCACTTTCCATCTGGTGTACTGCATGCTCGTTTGCTACAACAAAACATCAATCCAAGATATGATTAAAGTCTTACTTGAGGTACAGAACAATAACTGTAATAGATTTTTAGATTACAAAGCTTAATTCGTTTAATCTGTGTTAAATTAATTTGAAAGTATTATTTTTATTTCATTTTGTTTCAATGCACTGAATAGTAAAAAAGCAGATAAACTTTTTATAAGTCGTATTATATCATATAGGTGGGTTGTAGAAAAATAAAAACTCCGCCATTTTGTCGCGGCTGCCATTTTGTTGTACCTACCTACAACGTACTAGTATAGTTATTACACTATTCATAACGGCTCGCCACGATTCGAGTACCAATTAATTATAGCATCGGACACCCTAGGAGCCTTGTGCCCGGTCCTTCAGGACCTGTCACTTCGCCGTTTATCAACGCTTCTTGTTTGGAAAACTACACTGTGGTGAAATACATTTTAAACGTGTTTTCAATAAGTAATACAAATTTATCTTATTAGGTAAATTATTTCATCTATCCAAAATATTTATGCCATTTTCTAAGTTCAATTGCTTATTGACGGTTGAATGTATGGTGTCGTGTACTTATGCAACGTACCTACAAAGATTTATTTGCATTTTAAACTCAAAGCTCCTTTATTTTCCGTAAAGCGATAAAACGCATTGATTCGCGTAAACATACCTTTTTACAAAATACAAAATAACCACACTTTATACACAATTAGCTAAACCCCGCTAGCTTAGTCCGCGTTGAAACAATCTGTGTATCGATTGTCCCGTGGGAATAAGATATTTTCCCTCAATAAAAAGTATCCTAATGTTAGTCCAGAGTGTCAGCTAACTCCCTACCATTTTTTTTTGAAAATCGCTCCATCCGTTTAGACGTGAAGAAGTAACAAACACACTCACAATCTTTCGCCTTTATAATAGTATGATTAAGAAAAGCCAAAAAAATGTGTGTGTGTACTAGCGTACACTCGTAAGAAGTGAAACTTCTTCATGACGTTATTTTTCAAAAAATAATTTACTATATGCAACTTTACAGAAAATGGTTAAATAAAGTTAAATTAGATAAAGTTTAATAAAGGGATTTTATTAAACTTTATCTAATAATCTAATCTATAATAATCTATCTAATATCACGCGTGGTAGGGATAAGAAAAAGATGGCGCGTAACGGAAAAAAAAGATGGCGCGTAACGAAAAAATGTTACACTAAATTTTTTTCCAACCCCGATAAAGAAGTTTCACTTCAACAACCCCGATAAAGAAGTTTCACTTAAAAAAAAAAAACAAATAAATAAGCCACTTTTACGCTTAAACAGTGTTTACGTAAAATACCAGAACTTTCTCAAATTGTACACTGAAATCTTAGTTTGGAACTACCCATTGGCCAACAACAGAACATTCAGCCGGAGTCGGGTTTGAGCGCCAATTAATTATTTCATTGTGCCAGTCAGACCCCGAGTGCTATTAACTGGCGGTCAGTTCCTTAGGTGTTTATTAAATGGGTACCGGATAGTTCCGGGTCGAGTTCCAATTAATTCTCCCTGGAATAATGTAAACATACTTCTGTGAAAGGGCTATAGGGATTAATAGAGTGGAATTAAATACGAGTGCTACACGGTTTGCTTATATTGGACATTTTTGTGTATCATTATAAGTTTTATTACAAGTATGGTCTTATACTAATTCGCAATTGGCCAGCGCGGTGGACTATGGCCTACAACTCTCTAATTCCGAGAGAAGACGGATAATGGGTTGTACCCAATAGCAATGTTAAGCATTATTGATTTCAAATGTTTGGGAATCCTCACATGAACAGTTCCTACTTTTTACTTGAAATTACATAGCGATGAGAAAGACCCACTGTTTTTGTTAAATTTTCTTCTTGAGTTCGTACTACGATCCAGCAGTATGCAGTGGAAGAAAAAGTATTGTAACTAACAATTTGTAAATGCCAACATAAGCCCATACAAAAGAACATTTCATTTCACTGTAGTCCCTCTGCTATTTGTTCCCTTACTAAAATCATAATTTTCTGTACAAGGACGCAACAAATTGCAATACCAATGTTAAGCATTATTGATTTCAAATGTTTGGGAATCCTCACATAAACAGTTCCTACTTTTTACTTGAAATTACATAGCGATAAGAAAGACCCACTGTTTTTGTTGAATTTTCTTCCTGAGTTCGTACTACGATCCAGCAGTATGCAGTTGAAGAAAAAGTATTGTAACTAACAATTTGTAAATGCCAACATAAGCCCATACAATAGAACATTTCATTTCACTGTAGTCCCTCTGCTATTTGTTCCCTTACTAAAATCATAATTTTCTGTACGACGGACGCGAAGGACGAAGGACGCAACAAAATGCTTCTCAAGCAACAAATTTATACTTACATTGTTTCACAGGCATGGCCGGTGGTGGCATGAGTCAAGCAATGGGCAGTTACTACGGTGCAGCGTACGGCCCACTGGGGGCCAGCATGGCCGCCGCTGCCGCCGCAGCCGCGCAGCAAAACGCTATCTCCGCCGCCCTCACGCCGAATGCACAGGTAACAAATAATCATTATTAACAGTTTTTTACCACACAAGAGACATCAAGTCAACCTTTGACAAAGTGAACACAGTAATGGTTGAGTTTGTAGTTAGCATCCCTTCTTCAGTTATTCCGAAATACTTTGGCATGGAACTCCTCTTAATAGGATGTAAATAGGAAGTGGTAGTTTCGTATAGACAACCTCAATCATTTACCTACTTATTGCCCTGTCGTTGACAAGTAAGAGTTCGTTTCCATCCATCCACCCATCACCCCTTTATAGGTGCACTGCTGAACATTGGCCTTCCCTAAATGACGCCACTCCAATCGGTCCTGTGCCTTCTGAATTCAACGGTTTCCCGCTGTCTTCTTCAGGTCATCGGTCCACCTGGTTTATCTGTGCTCCTTTTGCCTAAACGTGGTCGCCACTCGAGGACCTTCCTCACCCATCGGTTATCGGTCCTACGAGCGATGTGGCCATTGTCACTTCAGCTTGCTAATTTTGAGAGCTATGTCGGTAAGCTTTGTTCGTCTACGGATTTCATCGTTGCAAAACACGTCTCGTAGCGAAATGCCGAGGATAAAGAGTTTGTTTACCCTTTCGCTATTTCTAGTTTATATTGTAAAATTGAAATAAAGACTACACTAAACTATCCTTTAAAACCATCAGCCAATTCTCTACTTTTATAAATCTTCATAGGTAACAGTACTCATGTTGCCCGTCTGCCTTATCGGCAGGTCTGCTTATGGCTCATACAACGCATAAGCTCCGAAAATTAAGTCATTCCAGCCTACATAAAAACGAAATTAGGTTAATAATTCTGCGCCACCGTTTCAGTACGCCTATTACCCTTAAATCTTGTGGCGGAAAGGGCGTATAATCACGCGACGGTAGCCCACCGAAAACCGTAACATCTTTACATCAAATGGTGCATAAATAAAAAAATATGCTTATCATCGTGCATAGATTGACCGTAGTAATGATTTTGTTTTATTTTGGAAAAAGTGGTAGAACCAGTGTAGTTCGACCATATAAAAGTGTGCCGGCAACCACGTCCTTCCATCGAAACGCAAGAAATGCGTTTCGCTAGCGATGGCTGTGACGGTGGTACTTGCCCGATCTAGTTCGATCGGGCAAGTACCACCGTCACACTGGTTCACCACCTTCAAATTATATGATGAAGGAGGTACATATGCTATATGCTTCATCATATGTGCTACATATTACGAAGCTTATTTTAGGAACAATTATTTACTGAGGGAAAGCTATCTCTTATTCATATTAGAATAAATTATTAACAAGCCTATAGGTAATTACATAATCATTGCTGGATATGATTACAATAAAAAGTGTAAGGTCATAACTCTATGAAAGTATGGGTTGCTAGATATTATTTTTAAATGCTAATTATAATGCTAAGCCTACTACTACCAAGTATTGGAATAATCCAGTCCTATTTTTTTCCCCATATAACCAAAAAGCGGTAAGAATGACGCCTTTATATTAAATGTTATTAACAAAAAAAAAATAAAAAGTGCTTACGTAACGTTTTCGGTAGTTTACAAACACCTATGATTTAATTTCATAGAATTCGCAATGCAATTTGGAGTCGAAATGCTAAAAACCATGAAATTGTTTAACTTAAATTTACCGACAGATTTTGCTGACGTTTTATTATTATCCGTAAAAACCGAAATTAATAACCAAAATAATTCAAAAAGATATCGACTTTAGGAAAAATATACTTATAGTTTTTATTCAGGGCTATAAAAATGTTTTTTAAACTATAGTTAGTATTGAACCTATAAAATCGACTCTGAGCATTTAAGATTCATCCCACGTATCTTCTTCGTCTTTAAAAAGAACTGTCCTGTTTAAATTGATATTTTTTTAATTTACATAGACATGTGTTAATTGTCCCAAATGGCCTAATGGTTGAAACTTGCCCTCTCGAACGGGAGGACCGAGGTTTTTTCTAAAAATATACGCGTATTATAAGTTTATTATCACTGCTTTTCGGTGAAGGAAAACATCGTGAGGAAACCTACACCCGAGAGTTCTTAAATAAAGTTCTCGGAGGTGTCTTAAGGTTACCAATTCGCACGTGGCCAGCGCGGTGGACTGTGGCCTAAAACTCTCATTCTAAGCGAAGACCCGCGGGACAGCAGCAGTGGGACAATAATGGGTAGACGAGAGTGCCTAGAATTACTCGCAGATGCTTATGACGGATTCGAATATTCTATATAACTTATGAGCATATAAGTTTTTAGTTAAGTTCCATATAAAAACAGAGAGCAATAAGTGACCACTATAAAAATTGTTAACAGCTAACTAAATGTTGTCCAATTCGTAAAACCACTTACATACGCTTCAGACAAAACTTCAACACGTGTTCACCAAAATTCCTTTCTGAATTGATTTAATTTTATACAAATTTTCCCTATCCGTTTACACTTATAAAAAAACGCATGAACAATCTGTGTTATTAAATCTTCAAGATTTTTTAAGCTACATTTTGTCGATTCATCGCACCGCTAATTTTATAATCAACCATTTGAGCCTTATGATTTAATTTTTCCGTATTTTCTATGCCACTTTATAGGCAAAAAGTTACCGCAAAGGTTTGGATTATGTTTGAAACACGAGCGAGATTGCTCACTCGTGACATGCAATATCTTATAATTTACCATTAAATTTACACGAATTGCCGAAACACCACCGATACACCTATTTCTACCTTGTAACACGATTATTTGAACTTTTTTATGATTATGATATATAGCCACTGCCTCCCATGAGTATCCACAATCAATAAAGATAAGATTTAGTATTTAGAAGAGAATCTGGGTTCGATCACAGAATCGTTGCTACCGCTGAGGTCTAAATTGCAATGTCTCGGATAAATGTCCCTTACCACACCATGTAGACCAGAATACAAGCACAGTAGATATATGGGGAACAGTATGGAAACTGCCTACAAACGTTCGAAAAGCGCACACTCACACAAACATACGCTTCGATGCCGCTAAGGAGTTTTCACAGTGCTTCAGTAGCGAGTGTCGCGTCAAGACGGAAACAATAACGTGACCACTCGTTATTATTTGTTTCCGCTATCTTTTTAAAAATGCCACTCATGGCTCGTGTACGCTCCCGCCAAAATATGTGAAATTATAAGCTGTAATAACATGGTAAAGATCTACAAAAAATCAATGATCTCCAAACTGTATGAATATTAAACTGTTTTCCATATTTAAAACTAAAATAATTATTATCACCAAGCTGAGATTAACGGACGCCGTGGATTGCCTTACTATATAATTGTAAACTGCGGTAGATTCGATAAATTCGATTGATTAATGACTACAGGACAGTTGATGCTAAATTAAAAATTAATAAGTAAATTAAAAAATTATAGAAACAGAACCCCATTTGCTTCAATAGAGTGTAGGTAAATATTTTATAAACTACGCTTAGTTTCCATACTGTTCCATATTTGTACTGTAACACAGGGGCCTATGTTCAGCAGTAGACTATCAAAGTCTGATCCATAGTCATAAATAGACCTGTCGCGAAAAAAGTGACTATCGTTAGAAACTTCCTCACTTATATAGACTTAACTATGACATCATCTAAGACCTCTAAATCTAATAGGTAAAGGGTAGATTCAAGCACTTGACACCCCAACTTTTCCGAATCAATTAATAAAGCGTACTTGGCCATAATTTGACAATCTACAAATCCGGTTAATCCTACGGGAACACCCCAAATCTCGCCCCCGGCAATGTTTAACACATCTCCGTCACGGACGGGAGATTAAATGTCAAACAGAGGGTAGGAAGATCGAGGAGTTTTTTTCACCCGGAGGGCGTCCCGAGGGAACTCGGAACTTAATTGTGCAAGTTTGTGTGTCAAGTAGTGATAATCGATTCGGATTAGATTGGGGTGTTATTTTTCAATGTTTGTTCAATATTTGGTTTACTTTATTAATTTGGATATTTAAATTTTCGATAAAACTGCAAATTGTTGCTATTTAAAAAAAAACGCTCTCTACACTCATAGCCCCACAGTAGGACTTTCTCCTGTGTCGTGGCTGCTATGGACACACACAAAGACGAATGCACAAACACCCAAACCCAGAACAGGAATCTTAACTCATCATTCAGATACCTGTCTGGCCGGGAATCGAACCCGGGACCCACTGCGTGTTAGGCCGGTATAGTAACCGCCGCGCCACGCGGGTCGTCAAATTCGGTGATTGATTCTGTTCGTTTGATGATAATGATGCTGTTAATCAGCTCAAATTTAATTTATCTTCTAAGTCATGCACTAGAAGATAGAGAAGTATTTGATATATTTGAGATTTAAATCTCATGAATGTTACTAATCACTTAATTATAAGTATTAACTAAATGTTGATTAGAATTGTTTGCGATTTGACTCTAGCGACATAAACGACATACATTTTTTGTATAATAACAGCAGTATGAAGCACTGCTTTAATCCTATTTTTAAGAGTAAGAGAGACGTACCCGAGGTGTTCACAGCAATAGCAAACACGGCTGATAACGCAAAAACAATGTTTCTTCCCAATAAACTCCAACTCAAATCGTATATGTATAATACAACTATAATGACTAACGCATCAGCAACTAAGAGTATACCAGCTAAGTTGCCACCGAATAGTCCGTCAATAGAGCTCTTTAATTGAATGACACAGACAATAGATTCTTATCGCTCGCCACTTTCGCTCTCAAAAATCTCGTTTAATTAATCCGAAAGTTTTCGAGTTTCGGTAGCGGTGCCCCGGGCGTAGGGTTGCAACGTTCAAATGATAGATCTTTTTGTTAACTTTTGAGATAGTTGATTGCTTCGAGTATGAATTTTGGAACGAAATTTTCAAACTTTAACAGGTGTAGTTTGAATAAATTTGGTTTTTAGCTTTTTCGTTTAAGGCTCGGTAATTGAATGTGGAACTTTTCGTTCAACTTCAACACCTCAAAGCACCAATTTATAACCTTGCGCCTAAATCGTCTCTTTTTAGCTACGAACTTGTGGTAGCTTCATTACGTTTGAATCTTATTCTCTGGATGGATTGTAAGCTTGAGTAAGATTATAATTCCATTGTTTACGTTATTGGCATTACATTATTCTCGATCGGCTGGATTACACTTAGACCTCGCTCGCATCATAGCATTCTTAGCATCAGCGTTAAGCGAATTTCGGTAAATTTAGCTAAATTAGCAACTAAATTTCGTGGCCTTATAGGATTGGACAAACATTTGTTTTTCAAGCTGAAGATTCGCTTGTCGCTTGTCACTAAAATGAAACTTAGGGCCACTATCCATAGCCCGCGATCTAGTTATATTTGATAAATAGTGTAACTAACTGTGCCCATATCAGGAATAAACACGTCTAATACGCACCAACCCTGACAGCTCACCCTCGATCCATCAGCATCATTGTGCCTTAATAGACCGAACTATCGAATGAGAGCGCATTTTTTCGATTAACGTGTCGAATGGGCCCGAACCCACGAAACAATATAATCAGCTACCATTCAGTAACTACACATAAACCAGATATTAAAAACGGTGATTGGGCGTTTTCGCGCAGGTAAAGGGAACTTTAACGAACCATTGTGGGTTCCGTCGATTATCTAGATCGATGATTAATGTCCGCTCTGCTTAGTTTCACGGCTAATCTATGATTGGCAAGGTAACAGGCTGTCGTTTGATCGACTGCATTTTGGTTTCTAATGAAAGTAGCTAATAATATAAATGGAAACGATTCGGCGCTAAATATGAGTTAGAAGCATTAACAAAAATGCATTTTTTTTCTTACATTCTGAAGCTGTGCTTATAAATAAATGTCTTTGCAAATTTTTCGTTGTTCCTAAAGTTTAAGAGTTGAGTTTATTAAGCAATAATAATAATACGTAAGGATTATACTATTATAATCCTTTTTTTTTAAAGTAAACACCTATGTGTTTACTTTAAATACAGGAAAAATGCGCCACATTTAGCTTTAAGAACGTTATGATTAAGAATAAATAATGATAAAAATATAAACAAATATTAAACAAGAACCGTAGCAGTTCATTCCAAACAAACCATCAATTAATGCAAACCAAAAACGATGTAATTCGAAGTGATTGTATATATATATATATATATTTTATTATTATAATGAAGTAGTAAACGAACATGCAGTCCACCTGATGGTAAGTGGTCAACACCGCCCGTAGACATCTGTAAGCGACTTCACATAAAACATAGGTTCTATCCGAAGTCCATCACAGTTGCGTTGCTACTCACGAGGACTATGATGGTCGCCTCATATAAAAGTATGCCGGCAACCACACCCTTCCATCGAAACGCAAGGAATGCTTCACGCTAGAAATAGGTGTGGCGGTGGTACTTCCCCGGTCGAACTGGTTCTACCACCTTCAATATTGCTCACCTACTATTTTTTTCATTTTGTCTGCCGTACATCTACTACGACTGTATACATGACATTAACATGTGCCCTGCTAAGGATTGATCAGAATGGTAAGACGAATGATATGATACAAAACATTCCAACTTAGTTCACATATACATATCTCATAGATACCTTAAGTGAGATTCCTATTTGTTAGCAATAGGCCCACAATAACACATAAGACGTTACTCTCCCCGGTCTACCCAACATGAACAAGTCATATATTTCACTAGTTATAACTGGAATACTGGTGGATACAGGTGACGTATAAAATAGCTCGGAGCGTAAGGGTGCAGTAAAACCCACAGTTGATGCCGCCGTGTCCGGCTAATCCTGATTTAGCGCCGCGGCCGCCGTACGTTACGTTAGCGCGATACATACGGGCGGCGAGGATGACGTACAAAGTTGCTTGGAAACGGAAAAAAGTATAATTATTCAAAAAAATAAATAATCTTAATTCTAAATAAGTAAAATAGGTTAAGTACAACTAACTACATACATATGTAGCATAACTAACATGGTATTTTCCTACAAAGTGGCATTCCTTTTCTACCACACTTAGTGGTGTTTAATACTATAATCATAACCATACGCTAGTCCAAGCACCAATACACGGATATCCTTTCGACCTAAAAAGATTTATTTAAAGCGGGTCATAAATGACCAATTGATTGAGTAAAAAATACAAAAAAATATTGGGGAAATTATTTTTAAGTCGTTCAAAATTATGTTTTATGCTCTTAGACGAACATACTAAAATATCCGCACACAATCTGCCCATAAATTACTACATTGTCATATTTCACAAAAACCTGTATTGTACACTTACTTATAATACACTTGATGGTATGTTCCATATAGCGAATTTTAAAATTCAAACGTAATTATTGTAAAGAAAAACAACTTGTACATCGAAAAGTTCAGGCAAATAAGAAACACATAGTTCCGCAGCGTTTATAGCTGCATTTTGTTTTCTTGGAATAGTAACATTAAAGTCAAGATATTTTCTAGTAGAAAACAGTCAAATATATTTGTATACTCAGTTTTAGATTTTGACTTCGCCTTATAAGTTTACAAGTTACAAGTATTAGATAACATAGTGATCAGCCTAATGCAATAACTGTTAAGTTAAAAAATAGATATATTTATTTTGTTGAAGTAACGAATAATGAAAAAGGCCGGAGCGTAAGGGCGCAATGAAACCTATAGTTGATGTCACAGTGTTCGGGTAATCCTGATTTACGGCTCATATGTTATACGTTAATTCACACTACACAGGGGCGACACGAACAGCGCACTTGTTAGATGTTGGTGATGGAGTTAATCCAACATCTTTGGCTACACAACAGATTAAAATTATAAAAATTAAAATCTTTACATAGTACAAAACAAAGTCGCTTCGAACTGTCTGTCCCAATGATTAGATCTTTAAAACTATGCTACGGATTTTGATGCAGTTTTTTTAATAGATATAGTGTTTCAAGTGGAAGTTTTTTATGTATAATACATGCGTAATATAGTGGAGAAACTCTGTTAATTATTTTTGACTTTTAGGCGGAACGAAGTTCGCTGGGTCAGTACCATTATAAATTTAACGGTTTTGACAAATTTCCTTTAATTTATAAAACGTATTGCGTCAAAATATTGCGTAGTTATATACGCATATACTATATTGAAGACAATGTTCGGCATAAAAATGAATTTTGTTCGATAAGCACGCTACCAGTGTGTATCGCGGCAAAGCAGTATTTTCCTCACAATATTGTGTACGGCTCACTTCATTAAAAATTTAAAACTCGAAGCATTATTCGAAGGCTTTGTTACATTTGATTTGTGCGTCTGGGCGTGTAAAGTACAATACGACATTGGCTTTCCATGCAAGCTCAAATTATATGGGACTTTCAGCTCTACCAACACGCGGTAAAGCCGTTTTCAACGTTGCACCGTCTCTATCACTCTTCATGTTATATGTTTATTCAATTTTCAGTGAATGGTTATTTGTAGAAAAGATAGATTACAAATTATAATCGGCTTACGAAATTAATGGCAGTGCTGATTTGTCAATATTTTGACTTGTATAGATGTAGTTAATATAAAGGTCACGATTAATTGCCGTATTTATTTTCTGTCGTGAACCTTATTAATCCTCCGCCAAGGTAGTCCGGTTACTTGCCTGTACCTTAATGGTTTCATATTTATTTTTATTGAACGGATTCTAAGGAATTTGAATATGTTTTGAATATAACATTCCGGCGCTGTTTCGAAACATCCAAGCAGTGTTTGACATTATCATTCAACTTTACGTAATTGTGTAATTAATGTGTTATTAATGACGGGCTTAACTTTTTCAAGCCGTTATGATGACATGTCCACAAAGATAAAATAAATAGCCTAAGCTGATAAAACATCATAGATCAGATATCAAATTGTTGAACAGTTAAATCACGATAGGAGTACTGTTGAAGTTACTAATGATTTTCTATCAAAATAGATTTATATTTATTGTTAATTTACAGCCTTACTTCTAAAAAATATCTCACAATGAATACTATACCTATTAGTTAAATAGCTATAGCAAAACAAATACTGTATTTTTCGCAAAATTCTTATATTACTCGTATATGGATTTATCTACAGACGTCCATGGGCAGTATTCATACTTACGATCAAGCGGACTGCATGCTTGTTTACTACATATAAAATATACATCGACCACTTATTTATAACTAGACATCGAATTATATGCGCTATAAAAGGGTGAAATATACACCAAAATGGTGAAATATACACAAAATCCACCAACTCGCACTTGACCAGCCACTGAGAGAAGACCCGTGCCCAGCAGTGGGTAATAATGGGTTGACGAAATATACAAAATATGATGATGACTATGAAAGACACATTTATTTAATTTTTTTTCGGAAAACTTTTGTCCAAAACTAATGAAAAAGTACCAAAATATGCATTATCGCATAAAAACTGTCATTTGCCTATGCAAATATTCAAATGCATATAATATGCAAGTAAAATATTTCATCCTTAACAATAGCTCAAGACACTATTTTCAACGGGAACTACCCAATCGTGTAGTTAACAATTATGTATGAATTTATTATTAAAGCCTATTGTAGAATAATATAAATCATCAGATATAATTCTATATTCCCTTATTTCATTAGTATCTCGGAACTGTAGAGTCGAGAGAGCTCGCTACAATGGGAGAAATTCTTCGAATGGTGCATTGTGAGGAGCAGATTATTAATATCCTTATTGCGACTCTATCCTTTCCGTAGTGTACCCGTTTTCATCGGGAATAAATGGGACTCTCGTACATTATCATTTTGTACGCGGATAATAAATTTTATCCTCAAATAATGTTCTTTTTCCGTTTATATCGCGTTCTTTGTCTATATATTCTTTAAAGACAAAATAGCTAAACGTGCATTTTCGATACCGATATTTATATACTTTTCAAATATGTTTTCACCTAATTTTAGGGAAATATAGCTTCCTAAAATACATGAATACCTATACTTACCCCTATGCCTATTAATAGGGGTAGAAAGGTCAAGGGAAAAGGGTATACAAAGACGTATGCCCCAACGGAAGTCCATAAAAATAAATCTATCAAAAAACTTTTGAACTTGGTAAAATCCTTTGTGGTTCTACTCCGGAGACTATCGCCACGCCTATTTCTGATTTTAACGGCCCTTTTGTATCAAATATTGTCTAGCACTAGTATGTTACGTTTTTATAGGTAGGTTACGTGATGATAAAGATACATTCTTTTATGAGACCTTTCAACTAAATCTTTAAAGATATCAGCGCATTTGTTATTAACCTTTGAAGATGGTAGAACGAGTGTAATTCGACCGGGAAGTACCACCGTCACACCTATATCTAACGTGAAGCATTTCTTGCGTTTCGATGGAAGGGTGTGGTTGCCGGCACACTTTAATATGAGGCGACCACAATAGTCCTTGGGAGTGCCAACGTATTTGTGATTGACTTCTGATAGAACCCATTTTCTGTATGAAGCGGCTAACCATTTATGATCAGGTGGACTGCATGCTCGTTTGTTATTTCAGTCAGCTAAAAAAACCTCAGGCAACAGGTACTCTACTGTTATTTAGGGTTAATTACAGATGTCCATTGGTGACAATAGAATCACCATCGGGTGAAATATGTACTTGTTTGCTGCTCCAACATATCATTAAAAAACGGCTTGTTTTGTGTAAGACTCATAGATTGTTAGTTCTAGAATAGGGCTACGGTATCCCCTGCCTGTCGTAAGAGGCGACTAAAAGGGGCTTCCGGGGTTGCAGACGGCTAGAGTGGGAGCTCGAACCGTTCGGTCAGGCAATCCCGGGAAGGACGGCGGTATGTGTGGTCGCATACCGTCGTAAAGACTAGACGGAGCGGTGGGCCCAGCCGCCCATCTGGGAGGAGCCCGATGGGGCAGCGCGCTCGGAGGATTCCGGTTGAAGTCGTTTCGAGATCCCGGAGTCCTCCTTTTCAGCGCCGAGGACGGCCACCGGGGGGGTTTTAGTGCGGTAAAAATCCCACATAACCCTGCGTCGCTCCCACGGCGTCGGGTACCTTTGGAAGGTTTCCCCCACGAAAATAAAAAAAAAAGATTGTTAGTTCTGATAAAATGATCTCAGAAATGCCAAAACATCCCCCTACTGTTTGCCATCGGAAGCGGTGAGTCGTCATAAAATAATTAGCGCGCAAGGGTTGAGCGTGAAATAACCCTTAGATGCAATCAAATTTTTATCCTGTCTTAATTAATATACCTAGTGGAATAGTTTAAATCTTAGCTTACATTAATCTGACGACCCGCGTGGTGGAGCGGTCACCATACCGGTCTGGCACGCAGTGGGTTCTGGGTTCGATACTCGGCCAGACATCTGAATGATGAATTTAGATTTCTGTTTTGGGTCTGGGTGTTTGTGTATTCGTCTTAAGATATAGGAGAATATCCTACTGTGGGGCTGTCAGTGTAGAAAGTGTGATGTATAGATTAAATGTTGTCTAGACAATTATTTGAAAACTAAATCACTCGATACTGTTATGTATTAGTTGTGTTTGGTAATATAAAGGGCAACCCTATTGGTCGCTTGGTCTATGGGGTAGATGGTCACTTTTGGAAGAAACATGTCGTCGGTCGAATCTGTCTAAAAAGCTGTAAACCTGTATCTTGAAACAAAAGAATAAAGAACCCGTTCACGGTGCTCGGTGTTTTATTTAACAGATACGAGTTCTTGAAAAACAGGATTAGAATTTTTTTAGTCGTCGTCAACCCATTATTGTCCCACTGCTGGGCACGGGTCTTCTCTCATGAGAGAGTATTAGGCCATAGTCCACCGCGCTGGCCAAGAGCGAATTGGTGGTTTGTAGGTTTCCTCACGATGTTTTCCTTCACCGAAAAGCAGTGATAATTAATTTATAATACGCACATAAATCAGTGGTGCGTGCCTGGGTTTGAACCTCGGACCTCCCGATCGAGAGGGCAAGTTTCAACCATTAGACTATCACTGCTCCTATTTTTTTAGTATTGCTGATAAAATCTTGCACAGAAAAACGTTTGTGGCTAAATGATATCATCAGGATTACAAAATATACCCAATCAATGGAAAAGGACACCTTTGTCGGTCGAATGTCAGTGATTCAATCATTTCTTCGGTCGAATGTCAATGATTCAGTCATTGTAATAATTTAACCCTTCAAACAAGTTGATCGATGAATTGGATGTTTTTCTTACATTGTTGGGTATTTTTCGAATGAATGGAATTTCACGCCGGATTGAAATTGCGTTGAAATGTGTCAGAAGTTGTTATCGATTGGTATAAATTTTCATGTCTCTAGATACCGATGTTCGAATCTCAGTCCCTGCATGGGTTCGGATATCGTGGTCGTTGGTAGACATAATCAATAGGCTCAGACATAGAAAATAATTAATAGACGTGCTGATGATAATGAGAATACATGCTAATATTTTCCAAAACAAATGTGTTACTGTTTAATGTGGCGAAATCTTTCGCCACATGTTAAATATGTAACCGATTTCATATTGAAGAATTAAAAGAAATTGAAGGAATTATTTGTCTATCAAAAAATCTATATACATATATTTGTGCTATTTTTTGACCAAGTGAATTTTGTTTTAGGTGGGCTCCACAATGGACATGTCGAAATACTCCATCGAGGAGAAATACAGGAGCTACGGCATGTATCCGGACCCGTCACGAGGATATCTGGACTCGGCGGCGCTGTCCAAGGCCTACATGTACATGGACCAGCAGCAGCAAAGGTCCTATCCGATGGACATCAGCAAGATGTACTCTGAGGCCTCAGCAGCCGCGATGGCTGGCCTCAGCTCAGCCGTTAACTCTGCATCAAGTCTGTCACCAAGGTCACCAGCGGAGTCTCCAGATGTGGCGGCGAAGGGATCTCAGGACCGCGCAGAAGGTTCTTCCTCATCAGGGTCCAATCCATCGCCCTCGCTGCCGTACTACCAAGGCTCCTCCAGCATCCTGATGCCTCAGTACCCCGGTCAGTACCCCCAGAGCACTCAAGGCGGTCCGGAGTTCAGGAGACCGCTCACGGTAATATTCTGACCAGAAGTTTAATACCGAAAGAACTCTTGGCAGTGAGTGACCAATGTGTTTGGGAAATGTGTAAATATTAGTTCTTGCGTACAATAAGGCGGTTTACATACGAGCAATATACAGTACGAGATGATAAAAACCTGTACATATTTTCCGATAACTCAACAGCAAATAGAGTGTCTATGTTTATTTGGTAAGACATACACGTTTATGTAGTAAATACATAGTTATTACTAATTGCAATATATAATTTGTTTAAATCTGTGATAATTATGAAACAACACATAAACAAACACGAATTGTCATTCAATATTTATTATAGGCGCGATAATTTTCGTCTTAATTGCTGTATATTCTTCTATATCGCTAGTGTGCAAGCTGCCTACTCGTAGAGTATGTTGAATATTTATGTTATTACATCACTTGATGTGTATGCTTTTTCAATCTTAGTTGTTAATTATGACGACTGATTTTTTTGCGAAAATTCCGACTGCTTTATTTGATTTCGCCACAGAAAACACAATAAGTAGACACGGCTCTTACTTATAACAGGTTCTTTGTTAAGTACTACGGAGCATTGTAGCAATAGTAGCAATGATCGTTCTGCAGCGTTTTAGTTAGAAAGCTACAGATACCGCTAAGTTTTATGGAAAAATGGGCACATAATAATCCCTAAATTACAAGCAGACTGTAGCTATAAATAAATATTATTAGAAATATAAAAACGAAGCGTCTATGATCGACTTCTAACAACGACGGGTAAGTCGGACAAAATACTTGCTTTGTAAAGCCATATCTACTTATTGTGAGGTCTGTGGTTATCACGATTTTATCGTGTTTTGGAAGTTCCTTTGTTTCTTCATAGACTTAATTAGAACTTACATTCCGAAGTAACTTACTGTAAATTGTAAATATAAATAAGTTTGGCGATCGAGTTAATGTGACATTTGATAGTGAAAACGATAGTTTTATTTTTGAAAACTCACTCTCACTATTTTGATTCTGAATCTTATTGTTAGTACCTGGTAGCTACTTTTACATGTTGAGATAGTGTTTGTGACTTTTCTTAGTTCTGTAGTACTAAAAACTAAACAAGAACCTATGATATTCCAGCTTTTGGTTTTGAAATGTCAACAGAATGTATGTTTAGATGTTATTTAAAAAACGACAAGAAATCTCCATGACCGGGAGAGAAATCTAACTGTATCATCTATGTATATGTCTGACTGGGAAGTGTACCTGGATTCCTGTGCGCTAAGGCATCGTGAAAATTACAGCGGCCCGGAATGATTAAAGGATACACTAGGGGACAAATGTCCTGCGACACCTGTCGCTAGCGATGTTGGGTGAGGTAGCGCGACGTTCAAGAAAGGTGCGAAAAGAGCTCTACAAAGCCGGCGATGCATTGGCGACTCCTCTGGTGTTGCGAATGTCCACAGGCGACGGTGACTACTTTCCATCAGGTAGCCCGTCTGCCTTATCGTTAGGTTAAAGTATAAAAAAAAAACGTTGCCGGACTTTGGTCGACATGGCTGGCAACATCTGACGTCGCTGCGCACATAAGTCGCGCGTTGTCGCCATATATGTCAGGCGAAATCGGCTGGCTTCGCGAGTCATTTCGAGTCATTTGTCCCCTAGTGTATCTTTAGCTTAACTCTGTTTCTATAAACCACTGTTTATAACAGTGGTTTATAGAAAAAAATGGGTAAGAAAAAAGATTTGCCTCAATTTGTCTCAAACAGTTACACAAAAACTTACGCACTTTTGAATCAAAAAGCAGGGTGTTATCCTATTTCAAATGTCACAATAACTCATGTCGCCATGTTTTGTTGAGTCCAACATGTTGCAACGATTATTTGTGTAAATATAGACGTGAGTAGATAGACAATAAGTATTGACAGTGTGTCATTTATATTAATTAGTGGTAAGGTGGAGCGCAGACAACAGATTTTTTGGACCTCCGGCCTTCCAATTCAAACAAGACTTTGAATATCCATTACACAGTTTAGAATTTGTATGGAAACGAGCAAAGCTATGATGAAATTTAAGTTTTAATAGATAATTTAGTATATTTGATAAAGTGTGTTACTAAATAATCGTAACTTAAAAAAAACAGACGGCACTGAATAATGGAGTGGGTTAATTTTATTAAGCGTGT